>SJYV01010468.1:2033239-2078594 GCA_006410875.1 Neotragus pygmaeus | reverse complement strand
TGATGCAGAAAAAATTTCCCTGTGGGTAGCATCAGCCTGGGTCAGCTGACCAGGGGGTTCATCCCAGATCCACTCTCTTGTGTGTGAACCTAAGTACAGAGCCACCTTCCATGGCCTGAAGAGGAAGCCACATTTGTCAACAGTCATTTCAGATGGCTGCTTCCACCCGACGTCTCCCTTCGCTTCTACTGGAAATAAGATAGTTTTCTCCCAAGTTCCAAAGGACTGTCTTTCTTGATCCTGCTCCTGGGGCTATGCTCATGATCCTGCCATTTGGCAAACGGTGAGGAAACCAGTGGGACTGGGGTTTCCAAAATCTAGGGCATAGTTCCTGTCCTTGAGAAGCATCTAGCAATCTAGTTGAGAGAAGACTAACATAAATTTGAGAGCAGTAAAGAATGAGGTTGTGGTTCCGACTATGACTGGGAGAACAGTTCTTTGATGGGCAGGGGGATGGGGACTGAGTAATTAGGAAAAAACCTCCAGGGTGGGGTCGCTTGTGCTAGGTCCTGGGGGCACCAGTGCAAGAGTACCAGGCTTAGAGTTTGGGGTACAGGCTTAAATGTGGGGTCACTCAAATTGATGTTGCAAAAGGACCCCATTCCTCTGCTCTTTGAATTCCCCACCCATAGTGTCCAGAGCATCTGACAACTGCGTGAGTCCTTCAAGTCAGGAAAGGTCTGTCTACCCATCAATGCACATGTTCTCAGANTACAAGAGAAATCACTTGCTCATGAGCATAGATGGAACCAGGTTTATGGTGCCCTGGATCTGAGTCTCACTCATGGCATTTAACATGGGTGGTGCTAGGGAGGTGCCACTTGGAGGGAGGGGACTGAGGTTGGAATGTGGGGGTGTGAAGAAGCTTCTCAGGTTCTTTTCCTGGTGATCAGAGTCATAGAGGCAATCCTGCAGCCAATTGGCAGGAGTTACCGAGAGCTATCCATTTCATCTCGCCACCTGTAAGGTGGTTCTTTCTCATTTATCCAGCTTGGGTTAGGGACTCTGTTTTTGGTTGCATGCTCATGTTTATCAGTCAGTGTTAACAGAGCTTCAGTTATGTGTCCAATACTGTATTATGATGTCTAAAAGAATTTTGAATTATCCTGGCACATAGGGAGCTTGCAGTCTAGGGAGTCCCATGACATATACACATGATATACATGTGAACACTAATGGTGTGATGCAGAAAAAATTTCCCTGTGGGTAGCATCAGCCTGGGTCAGCTGACCAGGGGGTTCATCCCAGATCCACTCTCTTGTGTGTGAACCTAAGTACAGAGCCACCTTCCATGGCCTGAAGAGGAAGCCACATTTGTCAACAGTCATTTCAGATGGCTGCTTCCACCCGACGTCTCCCTTCGCTTCTACTGGAAATAAGATAGTTTTCTCCCAAGTTCCAAAGGACTGTCTTTCTTGATCCTGCTCCTGGGGCTATGCTCATGATCCTGCCATTTGGCAAACGGTGAGGAAACCAGTGGGACTGGGGTTTCCAAAATCTAGGGCATAGTTCCTGTCCTTGAGAAGCATCTAGCAATCTAGTTGAGAGAAGACTAACATAAATTTGAGAGCAGTAAAGAATGAGGTTGTGGTTCCGACTATGACTGGGAGAACAGTTCTTTGATGGGCAGGGGGATGGGGACTGAGTAATTAGGAAAAAACCTCCAGGGTGGGGTCGCTTGTGCTAGGTCCTGGGGGCACCAGTGCAAGAGTACCAGGCTTAGAGTTTGGGGTACAGGCTTAAATGTGGGGTCACTCAAATGGATGTTGCAAAAGGACCCCATTCCTCTGCTCTTTGAATTCCCCACCCATAGTGTCCAGAGCATCTGACAACTGCGTGAGTCCTTCAAGTCAGGAAAGGTCTGTCTACCCATCAATGCACATGTTCTCAGACGCCCCGCTTTGCTGCTCTCACTGGCTCTTTCCCCGCAGCTGTGAGTCTCTGTAGTTCCTTTAGCCTCAGTTTCCCCACACACAGAATGGACAGGAGGTCTATGCCCCTGCTCCTATCTAGGAAGGTTGGGAAGATAAATGGCATAATAAGCCAGACCAATTTTCATTTAAACTCTTCTCCCTCAGTCTGTGAAGCATTACTGCAGAGACTTCTGGAGGAAGAATTTCAGACAATGATCGCAGCCTTTTCCTCCCTTCATTCAACAAAAGCAAACATTTTTGATTTCAGAGAATGGGGGAAGGACAGCCACTCAGCAGCTGTGCACGTGGGCATCCGTGTCACCTCTCCTGAGTGCTTTCGGGCTGTAGCAGCCAGTGCTGGACGTGGCGCTTGGAAATGTGGCACTTGGAACCAGCTCCGCTACAAGGGCAGGCCACAACCAAACCAGTAAATGCTTTTCCAGATGCCGCAAACCAGCCTTTCTGTGCCGGAGAGTGTGNAGTGCTTTCGGGCTGTAGCAGCCAGTGCTGGACGTGGCGCTTGGAAATGTGGCACTTGGAACCAGCTCCGCTACAAGGGCAGGCCACAACCAAACCAGTAAATGCTTTTCCAGATGCCGCAAACCAGCCTTTCTGTGCCGGAGAGTGTGAGGCGAGCTGGATGAGGGCCTGCAGATTCCAGGGCTCCAACCCGACCCACGTCAGAAATCAGCTGAAGACTGATGTCCCCTTTTCCAAAGAGGAGGCCAGGACAAGAGCTCAGGAGGAGCCAGGTTTGGAGACCTTGGCAGGAGATCTGTCTTCTGCCCCCAGAGCCTGGATCTGAGACCCTGGGATCTAATGATCCCACAGCCTTGGCAGGATGCCATGTTTCAATTGGCTGTGTAAGAAGAAGTCAACCATGGCCGGACCTCCTGGACCAGTTTGGAAGGGCTGAGAACATCGTTCAGAGGAGTTTCCAACCCTGAGCACACGCCATCCCACTGCCTTCATCCAGAGCGAAATCTTGGTTCTGAGCTGAGCGCCAGACGTGACTTTCAAAACACACGAAATGAACACAGGATTTCAATAAATCGAATCTTGCTCGACATTTGACTGTAATGGAGTGGATATCAAAAGCCATCCTCTGCAGGTTTGCCCTTATTTAGGCCACCTTCCTGGTGGAGGGGTCCTGCTACAGAGAAACCGGCCACTGGTTTGAGTGTTTCTTCTTAGAGTTGGATTTGGAGCACTGCAGGGGCTGAGTACTCAGCACCATCGTGCAGTGATTGGTACATGTTTCCTTGAGACTAGAGTTGGGGGAACGGGGTATTTTGGTAGCAAGATCTCTGGGAGTCCGCACTTTTGGAATGAAGTCCCTTCTAGGCCCCTAGGCAGCATATGTCTGCAGGCAATCAAGTCCCTCCCTCTTTGGCAAGTTCTAAACTTCCTTCTAGCTCTAAATTCTAAACAGGGGTGTTTCAAGTGCAAATGAAGATTATATTTTTAATATAAGAAGAGGGTTGTCAACAATCTCCAGTAAAGGTAAAGATTTTCGTGAGTCCATGGACATTCGATTTCTTTTAAAATTGTTATCTATATTATACATATACAGTTAAAGTTCAATCTGGGTGGGTAGAAAGGACAGAAGTCCACTCAAAGTAGCTCAGGAAAGAAAGAGGTTTATTGGGTCCCATAAAACTTTAGGGTCAGGGCAGGTCTTACAGGGGCTAGAACTGGAAAATTACTGGGAGTGGAGACTGTGTTCTTTCATTCCCTTTCTCCCTCTGCTATTAGCTTCCTCTGCTCGCCCTGAGGCCCTGCTCCCCCAGAATGACCTGTGGCTTTAGCTCCTCACGATGCTGACTTTGCTCTCCCTCGACTTACCCTCAAAACCTCATCACTGATGGATGGACACAACTGTTAAGTGTCCATCTTTGCTCTAATCAGCCTCTCGAGGGAGGAGAGTGACCTGGTCCCTGCACTGTGGATGGGGAAGTTTCTCGAGGAAGAGCTGGAGTGGGGCAAGTGGGAGATCTCTGCAGGAGCATCTCGGCTGCTTGTGAACGCTCATCCCATGTTTCTTCTTTTATTCTGGTGATTGCTCTCACTGCCTCTTGGATGGTCTTCTCTTGCTACCAGTCCCATAGGTTCTGGTGTTCCCCAAGCTTCTGCCTTTCCTCATCTCCCCGTCTTGAATAAAGGACCTAGTATGTGCCAGACACTTTGCGATACAGCAGAGAACAAGACAAACTTCTCATCTTCTCAAGATTTGCAGCCCAGTGAGGAGACGTCAAGTAGCTGCAGTTGAAGATGACAGCTTTGTGATGGAAAGGGAGGCAGGGTTATGGTAGCATGTAAAGGGGACTTAATTCCGTTCAGCAAGGATGCTCTCTCTGAATCTGTTTCCAGTTCCAAATCTCTCCTGAACTGCATACTTTATTTACCACTTCTTATTAGACAGCTCCACCTAAAATTCTGTAACAGCCTCAGATTTAAACATATCTGCAATGGAAATGATTATATCCTACGTAGAGCGGTTGTAAATCCAGGCTGACTTATTAGCTAGGTACCCAGGAGTCTGTTGACTCTTCCTTTCTCTGATTACCAGAATCCAATCACTTTCTAGGTTTTATCAAGTCTCCCTTAGGAATGTCTGCTGGATGAGCCAAAGCCATGTGACATGGGATAGACGTCTCTATCCCCAGAGCCACCATCCTTTATTGAAATACACACCAGCTCCTTTCCTTGCTCTTGCAGTGGCCTCCGATTTCTTCTTGGCTGCTTTTTCCCCGCCCTTGCGGTCCCCTTCTTGCCCTGCGTTCAGTAACCAACCACAAAGCATCCAGGGGGAAGTTCTGTTTGCTTTTATGTTCTCACTTAACACTCATTCGTCTTAAAAAATCTTAAATCTGGCTATTTGTCTCAGCTTTCTCTCCAAAAGAACAAAGCACTACATTTTATATAATTTTTTCCATTTAGTCAATTATTTAACCTCATTTTTCAGAGTGTGTAATCCTCAGTGTTTGTCACGTTTTAGGGTTCCATTTGTGTATTAGTCCTAATAGATGTATTAGGGTCCATCTGGACCCTCCGTTTGGTTCTATCAGTGTATTCTTTCTTCTGTGCCCATACTATTAATTTTTAGTTTTCTGCAAAATCTTAATAACTGGTAAAGTAAGTCAGTTTGTTATTCAATTGCCTTGGCTATTCTTAGATCTTCCCGCATGTCTTTCTCTCTTGCTCTTTCCCTCTGTGTGTGTGTGTGTGTGTGTGTGTGTGTGTGTGTGTGTGTGTGTGTAGCATGAATGCTTCCTGGATTTTGGAACAAGTTATGCTAAATAAGCGCAAACAATTTGGAAGACTGAGCATATATGACAGAGTTGTGACATTTCAAAATATCAACCAGATTATAAATACTGACCTGTGCAATTATTCCTGTGGCTCATTAGTCATGAAGTACCTTTCACTTGTATGGCATTTTGCAATTTTTCAAGCCTGATAAAACGGTGAAAGCCAGCATTATTTCCACCATTTTTCTTAAAAAGTTTTTATTTTTAAAGCTTGTGTTTTTATCAAAGTTATACATAGGCACAGTCAAATTGTTTTATAGGCTTTGCCATGAAAAACGGTGTCCCTTATCCCTCCCCCTACATTCCCTCCCTGGGAGCAGTCATTCTCAACTCTGATTAGTGTGATACTTATTTCCATGGCTCTAAATAGTATCTCTAAATTTGTATTGCTACCTCGTAATTTTTTCAGTTTTAACCATTAAGTTTTAAAAGTTAGTCTACTGGGAATTTCTCTGCTCCATGCACTTAAATGTTCCCTTCCCAGCCCCTGAATGTGTTGGGTCATAATTTTGGTTATGTGGATATTTGGAGGTTCACGTTAACCTGACTGTGTAAAACCATGTAGTGAACCATGATGACTTCCCTTCCCTACATGACTTTTTGTTTCTCCTGGAGGTAATAATTATCTTGCTTTTTTGTTTGTTTGTTTACTTGGCTTTCTATTTATGCGTATCTAATTCAGTCACGAAGGCTTCAACAATTGTCTCATTCTCCCCTTCATAATAATCAGATATTTAGTCTGTTTAGTCTTCTGAGAAATCTTTCTTGTAGATTTCTGATGCTCTCCCCTGTAGGCTGGAAGCCTCTACATCTGGTGAACAGCTGTCATTCTGGGTCTTTTCTTCACCCCTACTCTCTCTTTAGTGTAAGATACCCTGGGTCCCCTTTCTTCCTTATTATTAGTTTATTGCTTGGTTCTAGGGGCACATTCCTCTCGTAGCTCCCTGGGTAGAGGCGGATGGAAGGTTAATATTGTAAAATGTCTGGAAATATTTTTATTCCCCCTTCCCAGTTGATTGGCACCTTGGGTGGTTATGAAATTCTAGATTGGAAGTACTTTTTCAGAATTTTGGAGGTATTCACCAATATCTTCAGGCTTCCTGTAGGACTGTTAAAAAGTCCAAAGCCTTGCTGATCTTTATAAACTTGGAGAATTTTTTTCCTTGGTAGACAACATTCTAAACTTTCATCCTGATATTTCATCCATTGTGCTGGGTGTTTGGTGTAAAACCGAAAGTGAAAGTGAAGTCGCTCAGTTGTGTCCGACTCTTTGGGACCCCATGGACTATATCCTACCAGGCTCCTCTGTGCATGGAATTTTCCAGGCAAGAGTACTGGAGTGGGTTGCCATTTCCTTCTCCAGGGATCTTCCCAATGCAGAGATTGAACCCGGGTCTCCCACATTGCAGGCAGACACTTCACCCTCTCAGCCACCAGGGAAGCCCGGGGTGCTTGGTAGGTTCGTTAAATCTGTGAACTCCTGTCCTTCAATTCTGGGAGGTTTTCTTCTTCCCTCTCTTCTCAGATTTTCCTTCCTTCCTTCCCCTCTCCCTTCTCCCTCTATCACTGTGACTCCTCTCCGCCATGCTTTCTGATGCTTTTACTAGAGCTCCTATTGTTTACGTATCAAAGCTCCTGGAATAGTCTTCTAATTTTCTTCTCTTTCCTATTTTCCCTCCTATTTTCTTTGTCCTCTTTCCTCAACTTTGCCTTCTGTTCTTTTATTGACCTTTTTTTTCATGTCTAATTTGATGTTTTTCATTCTCAGGAGCACTAATTTTTGTTCTTTTTTCCTTTTCCTAATAATCTCTCCTTGTTCTATGGTTAAAATATCTTCTCATATCTCGGAGGTTATTAAGTGTTTAAAGTTTTCTTCTTCTCAGATCAACTTTGCTTCTTAAATTTGTTTCTCTCCCATTTGTTCATCTAGGCGTCTGTCCTTTATGCTAGTGGGTTTTCTTCACGTGTCTCTGTGTTCTCATAGGGATAGAAACCTGATTGCAAGCTCTGGGTATGTGAGTTGAGATTATCCTGAGATGATCAATCTAGATCATCTCTTGGAGATTTTCAGTATCAGTTAGGTTTTTCCTCTTGGGCTGATCAAATTGTTTCCTGTCTGTCTCTAGGGTGAATGCCTGGCTTCCATGGTTCTTGGAGGAGAGGCTCGAAATAGAACTCTGAAGCTCCGCCTCCAATGCACACATACTTGCTAATATTCCAGCTTTTAGTAGGAAATTCTGCCCTCAACACTGCCCCATCAGGGAAACCGCCTCCTGTTGGATCCTCTGTAGAGAATAAATTTGGAGTCTTCCAGGCTTCCCTGATGGGTGGCCACTGTCTGGCTGGGCAGAGCTGGGAGGGAGTCTGGGTTTTGCCCAGACTTCCAACTATTTCTTTCAGCTCCATCTTCACCGTTATTTCCAGAGATAACTGGTTCCAACCTTTCCTGAGTCTTTGGAGAGCTCTATCATCCTGTCCCATTGCTTCTTGTTTTTCCACATGGTTGGCCTTCCACTCAGTTATCTTGGATCTACTGAGTGGCTAAGTTACTTCCCACTCTCTCATCTGCTTCATAGCTTCCATAATTTTTTTTCTAGAGTTCTCTTCTGTTCTCTCATTCTTTGTTTTTGCTTTACTGTCACTTGAAGAGGGGGATTTTGAGAGGAAGTGAAAGTGAAACATTTGTTCAATCCACTCTTTACCTTTAATTCTCTCCCTACCGCCGTGTTTCTTCTAAAACAACTCCCATTTACATGGTATACTATTGAGTCCTCTCTTTAAAAAAAAAAAAATATTTTTTTACTTTATTCTACTTTACAATACTGTATTGGTTTTATCATACATCGACATGAATCTACCACAGGTGTACACGAGCTCTCAATCCTGAATCCCCCTCCCGAGTCCTCTCTTAATAAACCTCTTTCTTATTCTCTCACCCTTTCCAGTGCATTTTAGGGCCACATCATCAAACTACACACAACAACAACAAAATGAAAAGCGACCTTGGAATTTTTATGGCAATTCAAACTTTAAAGGTTAGGCAGGATTAGATTTTTTTTTTTTCTATAATTCTAAATCTTCTCATTTGTATGAATAAGGCATACTTTCCCCTTTATTCACCTCACCTTTTATATTCAGTAGTGACTTGTGTGGCTGGTTGCTTGTCAGGGGAGTTACCTGTTCCCATCCTAGGATCCACAACCCTTTACAGGGTGATGTTGTCAGTCCTCTATGCCTTGAATCCGGACTGGCCTTAAGCTTTGCATTTATCAAGGAAACATGGTGGAGGGATTATTGTATGTCTTCACTGTCTGCACCTCATTCAAGATGCCTTTCAGTTCTGCTGTTACCCTCTTGAAACTCTTCCCCTGCCATGTGGCTGCAGAAAGGGGGCCTAGACACCACTGGTGCCAGCCCACCAGACACTTGAGTGAGGCCAAGTTATACCATAAGCCACTGAGATGCCAGCTGACGTGAGAGACCCTAGGCGGAACCAGGAGAGAAACCGCCCTGGCTAAGCCTAGACCAGACTGCAGACCTCTAGAGTCAAGAGCAAATAGAGCGGCGTTGCTTTAGGCGTCTGAGTTTTAAGGTGGCTGGTTCCAGTAATAGATAACCATTGAGATTTGTAAATTTCTTTGTGAAGATCTTGGCCATTTTTCTTCTGTCAAATTTAGTCGTATGTTCCTTCTAAACTTTATTGCTCTAATGAATGAGCTGTTTTTCTTCACTACATTTTCTAATGGTCTATTACTGATTTATAGGAATGCATTAATTTTATGTTGTTCTTACATGAAAGTTTCCTGCACTTTCTTATCCTAATAATTTGAAAGAGTCTATTTGTCCTGTTAATAAAGTTCTCTATCATTTCTGGTTTGCCAATACTTTTTTATCATGAATGACTGTTGAAGTATATTTAATGTTTACTTAATGGTTTTTCAGCATTGACATGAGCATATCAATTTTCTCCTATAATTAGTTAATACAGTGTAATACATTAAAAGATTTTCAGAGCTTTATAGCTAGCAACAAAGCACAAGAAACTCAGTTCAGTGCTCTGTGATGACCTAGATGGGTGGGAGGTCCAAGAAGGAGGTAATATGTGTATACCTAAAGCTGATTCACTTAATTGTACAGCAGGAACTATTACACTTCAATAAAAGTGATTTTCTGAGCTTTTAAGCCATCCTTATATTCCTATATTAAATCCTACTTGATTACGATATGGTTTTCTTTGTACATGGCTCTCTTCAATTTGTTAATTAGTTAATTTAGGACTGCTGTATTCATCCAGGTTTATAATGTGAATCTGATTTTTACTCTTCATGACCTGCACTACCTTAGTTTGCTTTTGCAATGAGAGTCACATTAATCTCATACGATGGGTTAGTTGGTTTACTTTTTTCTGTGCTCTGAGTGTATTCAAAAGAATTATCTTCAAAGTTTCGAAAAAATATATGTGAAATTATCTGGGCTTGTCATTGGCTCTTCTTCCTTTCCTTTTCCTTTTTAAGTTGGAAATCATTTGTGACTAATGGAAATATTGTAAAATAAGACAGAGAGTTCTGATACATTTTTCACCCAAGTTGAAGCAGGCTGGGAAGAAGGGTCTAGCTAGTAGTTCCTTTAAGGACCTCATTCCCTCCATCCTCAGGGTCCTCCCAGCCCTACTCAACTCTCATGGACACTTAGAGTCCGTGGCTGCCTGTACAAGAGGTGCAGGGAACTGGTAAAAAAGCCCAGCACATTCCTGAATGTTCGTGAAGCACCTTGTGTGGTCCCAACACTGCAGGGCTCTGAGTGAACTGCAAAGAGGATCAGACAAGGTCTCCAGCTTCATGGAAACTGCCCTCTCATTGGGAGGCACATCTGGGCTCGGAACATGAGAATACAAAGTGAAGTTCAAACTAGTGTTAACGTGAGAGAGGATGAAGTTAGATCATCAAGTGAGGGACAGACGGATCGTGGAGCAGAGGGAGGTTGGTGGGAGGTGGAGAGCCACAGGTCAGGGAGCAAGATAAGGCTCAGGTCACGGCTTCCCTGTGGGCAGGCAGGGGGGCTTCCAGAGGGAGAGTGCGACACGCCACGGGACAGGGGTTGTGGTGGGATGTGTGTGTGTGTGTGTTTGGGGGTGGGAGGGGGCGGGGATGGAGAAGATGAGGAAATGGAGGGAGTGACAACAGTGAAAGCAAGGTTTCCTCCTGTGTTTTGCTCAGCGCCAGCCCCAGGCCTGTGAGCCATCTGGCAGGATCTGCAGTTTCACTCACATGAAGCTGTCGACTTTCCCTTCCCCTCCTCTGCTTCCTCACTGCCGCCCATGGGTGTGTGCGTGATGGCACCGTGCAATTGACAAAATTAGTACATTCCTGCTGACCCCACCCCACACCGCCTTCCTGGTGGCCCTGTGATTTCATGGGTGACGTGTTTGGCAGGCTCCTAGTGGCCCACACACTGCTGAGAGATGTCAGGCCCTCAGGGCTGGAAACCCACGAGGGTTGTTGATACCTCCCTCTCCCTCCCCAATTCAAATCATCCCAGCAAGCCTTTTATTGAGCACTGAGTTCCCAGCTCAGTGAAGGTCCCAGCCAGGTTGCTTGCAGGCGACACTGGGAACAGGGGTTAGATAGAAGGATGACCAAGATCCGATCCCCACCCACAAAGTTTCCCTGACCTTTCCTCTCCTCCAGGAACCAGCTACGTTCATATAGTTGAGGGGGGCACTTTCCAGTTTGCAAAGCACTTCCCTTTTGAACCACATAATGTTCCCCAGAGGAGACAGGGGAGTTTTTATAGATCCCCTGAGGAAACCAAGCAGTATATTCAAGATTATGTCGCTGGTGAGCCAGGGATTCAGGAAAGAACTTTTGGATCTTCTAGTTCAAAAGGAGCTGTAACTATGAGTCAGAAATGAGGTGTTCAGATCCCAGCCCAAGAGGCTGCCCATGACCCAGCACACCAGTCCTTTAGAAAATGGCATGTACTTCCTTCATCTCATACACAGCTTTGGGTATTTCTGAAAGAAAGAAATTGAAAAGGCTAAGAAATAGAGACCATAAATATAGGGGTTGTGAGCACTAGGGAAATAGCCACGTGCTTGCTTCTCATCCCTCTGACTCTACCACTCAAAGTTCTCCCACACCCAGCATCTCATGTGAGTCTCACACGTGATGGAACAGCCAACGTTTACTGAGCTCTTACTCTATGGCGGGCACTGCTTTGCACACCTCACCTGTATTAATTCAGTTCATCTTCAACCTAGGAAGTAGGCATTGTACTATGCCCAGATTACAGTTCAGAGATGTTGAGCCTTTTGCCCAAGGTCACAGAGTTTGTAAGTCAGGGAGTCAGAATTTGAAAGTCAGATGGTCTTCCTGCAGGGCTCATCCCTGCAGCTCTAAGGAGTGATTCCCAAGAGATGGAGCACTCGAGTGTGGAGAGGTGAAGGGACTTGCTCAAGGACCCCTGGTTAGTTGGCTTTGCCTGATCTGGTTCTCTGTCCTTCCCACCACGCCACAGCTAGGAGACAGTGTAGTGTATCTGCAGGAGGCATGCTCTGTACCAGCTTCACTCAGTGGGGCAGGGGGCTGGCAGGGGCACGTCTTGGGGCCAGGGCAGAGGTGAGCATGGGGAAGAGAGAGGGAAAGCAAGTGGGGCAGGCCTGCTGCTGGTATAAATGATTCTGGGCCGTGCTAACACCGCTGGGTGTGAATGAAAGCTTCCAGGGGCCAGTGGACTCAGAGCACCAGCATTCCACCTGCTGTTATTTCTGGTTATTGCATTATTGCTGGTGAATCGCTCTGCCTGGAGAACTTATGCTTCAGCTTCAAGCAAACTTCAGAACTGAACAAATAACCAACATACTCGTGCAAGAAGAATAGGATCTCTTCCTGGATAAATTCTAAATTTAAAGAAAATCCTCCCCCCCAAAACCTTCTACCACTTTTGAATTAGTTAGTTGTGTGGATCCAGGAGCCATCAGACAAGATGTGGCTTGTTTCATGTAGGAAAACCTCTGCTCTTCTTTAGATGAAGACAAGCATGAGATCAACCTATTCATTAGAGTTGATTTTAACTACTCATGAGACTAGGGCAGGCAAGGAGTGAGCCATCAGAGCATTTTCACTGGTACCAGAAAACCTGGATTTTGGCAGTAAAGATGGTCCTGAAAAACTGGATAAATCCCTTATTGGGGGAAAAAAAATGCTGTTTTTAATGTACAAAATTTTTAAAATTTGTAGCAGTTTTATTCAAAATCACCCCAAACTGTAAACAACTCAAATATGCTTCAGTCGGTGAATGTAAAGCAAACTGTAGCACATCCATACAAGGGAATGCCACGTGGCTGTGAAAGCAACATGTGTGAATTTCAGACATCCCGAGGTTACATCCTCTATGATCTATGTATGTGACCTTCTGGAAAAGGCAGATCTATAGGGATAGAGAACAGGGAGGCGTGTGCCAGAGCTTGGGGTGGAGCCAGGGCTTCCCAGATGGCACGAGTGGTCGAGAACCTGTTTGCCAATTCAGGAGACCTCAGATGCAGGTTTGATCCCTGGGTCGGGAAGATCCTTAGAGGAGGGCGTGGCAACCCACTACAGTATTCTTGCCTGGGAAACCCCATAGGCAAGAGGAGCCTGGTGGGCCCCCCCCTCTATTTCTAAAGGGAGCTTGCACAGGATGATTTAGGCAGGATTTCCTTTAAAAAAATTCTTCGTAAAGTGAAATTCTCTTTCCTATTTGTGGTTTGTGTTTCTCTTCAGCTGGGACACTTGTGCTCCCAATGAGTCCTCAGAATAAGCGCAAGGTGAAAAAGCCTGCCTTCGGGGTTTCTCCTCTTATTTAGTGTCCCGGCTCTCCCTTGATGCCCAGATGTCCTCCCTTCCACTACCTTCCACTTCTGTTTGGGAGGACTGGCTGGAATGCATGGAGTTGCAACTATCCATCCAAGTCATTAGACCATAACAACCTAAGCATGACCCTAGCTAGAAGCACTTTTATTTTTATGGTGCCTTTTCACAAAATGGAAAAATGATGTAGATTCCAATGAAACGATCACTGTAGAGGACTTCGATGGATTTCTTCCAGACTCTGCTTGTCCTGATTTGATTTGGGAGATGTCCTGCCCACTACTCAAGGAGATTCCTTGGAAAACTTAGCTCCTTCATTGTGTACTGATTTCAAAGTTTCTTAGGGAGTCTCCAACTTCTTGGGTCCTATACTATGCTGAATGGTTCTCCCCAAAGATGAGTCCACTCCGAAACTGTGACCATGGCTCTATCTGGGAAAGGGTCTTCTTAGGTGTAACTAAGGTAATTGAGATCATCTGAGATTAGCATGGGCTCTAGATTCAATGACAAGTGTCCTTATGAGAAAAGAAATGGGGAGCAGGCAGTGTGAGGACAGAGTTGGAGATTGGAGAGATGCCTCTGCCAGCCGGAGACTGTCACAGGCCACCAGAAGCTAGGGGAGAGGATGGAAGGATACCCAGTCAGAGCCTCCAGATGGAACTGGCCCTGTTGACACCTCAATTGCTGGCTTCTGCTCCCAGACTGTGGGAAGGTAAATTTCTGCCTGTGGTAATTTGCAACAGCAGCCTCAGGAAATAAACACAGGTTCCTTTATGTAGCCCTGTCATAACATGGGAACAGTGAGAACCCAGCTGCTTGAGTGGTATCACACTATGAGCATCCAGAGAGGCTTTGCTGCTTAGAAAGTCTTTTCCTGCACTTACTATCACAAGTGCCCCCTAATCCACAAGTCTCTTTTGGTGCACAGAGTCAACGGAACTGTGCTCCTGTGTGCATCTGCAAGAATATTCATGGCAGCAATTAAAAAAAAAAAAAGGTAACAGCCCCGCATGACTATCAATAGATGTCAGATAAGTACATTGTGGTCTAAGCATATCGCAGAGGGTGACGCAGCACAGATGAATGAACCACAGCCCCATGCAGCAGACAGGTGAGTCTCACACCCATGATGCGGAGTGGAAGAAAATATATTGAATGCACTTAAGTTCTATGTTGAATATATATTGAAGTTGGACTCAGAAGAATATATATTGAATTAGTGCATTGACATAAACTTCAAAAGCTATTGAAGTCATCTGTGGTGTTAGAAGCCAGGAGACTGGCTAAGGAAGGAGGATGAGTGGGGAGAGGAGTCAGCAAGAGGGGGCCTCTGGGGCACTGGCAGTGTTTTATTTCTCCATCTGAATGGTATTCACTTTGTGATAATTTATCGACCTATATATGCAATATCTGTGCATTTACATGTATTATAATTCACAACATAAAAGCGATTTAAAAAAATCCACAACGAACAATTTCAGAAAAGCAGTATCTAAAAGAAGTTTGTCTTTGGGTTTTGCTGGACGCAGATGCGGAGACAAGATTTTGGTACAGCAGTCTGATCGGGAGATGTCCCCACGAAGCCCTGCTGGGAGAGTGGGGCAGTACAATGGAGCAAGAAGGAGACGAGACCTATGGCTGATGCATGTTGAGGTTTGACAGAAAACAGCGAAGTTCTGTAAGCAATTATCCTTCAATAAAAAATAAATAAAAAAGAAGGACAGGAGAAAAGTGGATTTCGGGTGACGGAAAGGGGTTCAGTGTCACCGTGGAAACGTAGCAGACAAATCAGCTTCCCTGGGGTCCCCAGAGGCAGGAAGAAGCCAGAGTTCTTATCCTCCAGCTCCCATCCTCCAGGGCTCCTCCTGGGCGGGACCCTCTGGGCGGGACCTCCTTGGCACTCAGGCCAAGAAGAGGCCCTCGGGTGAAAACCCAAGGTGCTCGCAGGGCACTTCACGGCACGGGATGTGGGATTCTGAGTATCTGGAGAGTGAGGGCAGCCCCACCGACTGCTTCCGCTGTGAGAATCTGTAACACAAATGTTGCTAAGTTGCTTCAAAAATGAACTCTCGAGGCGTGACTTGAGGAGGCAAGACTCGAGTTTATTCAGGTTGACAAAGGACTGAGAACCCGAAGGATAAGCAGGTGAGAGGGAGAAAACTGATCTGTGAAGTTTGTGATGGCAAGAAGTCTTCCCAAGAGCCGCAGCACCTCGTAGCGGTCATTCGACAAGCGTGTAATTGAGAGCCCCCTGGGTGCCCAGCCCTGCGCGCGAAAGCCCCGGAAAACTCAGGTGCTGGCGAGCCTGGAGGCCGGGGGTGGTAGCGCTGGATGCTGATAAAGCCTGAAGCAGGTGAAGGGTGGAACTGGTGAGCCCAGGGTGTCTGGAGTGTCCAGTCCTGGCACTGCTTGGACCAGCCTGCAGGCCTCAGCCAGGTGGAGACGTTTATGAAGCCCTCCACGCTCGTCACACCCGCCAGACCATCTTGGCTCAGATGCTCTGCAGGGGACCGAGTAGGTACATCTACAGGGCCCTAGGGATGCAGGGAGTGGAGGGTGGCTACAGTCACAGACAGAAGGAATGTGCCATTTACATGAAGTTTCCATCTCAAAGAGGTGGCAATGCCCAGGTATAACTTTCAACGCCCCCCCCCCCATAACCTCTCCAGGTCTATAAGTGGGTCTGCATTCCTCACACCTCTGGAGGGCTCTTATCTCCGACGTACATGAGGATGGACAGATCTGAGCCACGTTTAATAAATATTTTATTTTGTTGCTTTAGATATTCATACATTTATAGGCATCTGATTATTATTTTTTAAAACATAGGGCTTGCTCTTTAGATGCAGGTTAAAAAATCAAGAAAAAGTTAAACCTGCATCCTAAATAAGCTGCATCTTAAAACTCTTTTAGAATAAACTATTTGACAATAGATGCCCCTTGGGGATCTGAATGAACTTGACTAGTACGTGACTCTGTGGTCTTCCAGTGATATCTAAGTGATCAACATTGTACTTTCTCTGCTTCCCACAAGAACCCCACTGACATGGGATTTTGTGGTTTTCATGGACATTTCCTGAAGACGTGGAGGGTTAAAGGGAGGACTGTCCCAGCACACTGCCCAGCTGTGCCTGTCTCCCCCNCATGATGCGGAGTGGAAGAAAATATATTGAATGCACTTAAGTTCTATGTTGAATATATATTGAAGTTGGACTCAGAAGAATATATATTGAATTAGTGCATTGACATAAACTTCAAAAGCTATTGAAGTCATCTGTGGTGTTAGAAGCCAGGAGACTGGCTAAGGAAGGAGGATGAGTGGGGAGAGGAGTCAGCAAGAGGGGGCCTCTGGGGCACTGGCAGTGTTTTATTTCTCCATCTGAATGGTATTCACTTTGTGATAATTTATCGACCTATATATGCAATATCTGTGCATTTACATGTATTATAATTCACAACATAAAAGCGATTTAAAAAAATCCACAACGAACAATTTCAGAAAAGCAGTATCTAAAAGAAGTTTGTCTTTGGGTTTTGCTGGACGCAGATGCGGAGACAAGATTTTGGTACAGCAGTCTGATCGGGAGATGTCCCCACGAAGCCCTGCTGGGAGAGTGGGGCAGTACAATGGAGCAAGAAGGAGACGAGACCTATGGCTGATGCATGTTGAGGTTTGACAGAAAACAGCGAAGTTCTGTAAGCAATTATCCTTCAATAAAAAATAAATAAAAAAGAAGGACAGGAGAAAAGTGGATTTCGGGTGACGGAAAGGGGTTCAGTGTCACCGTGGAAACGTAGCAGACAAATCAGCTTCCCTGGGGTCCCCAGAGGCAGGAAGAAGCCAGAGTTCTTATCCTCCAGCTCCCATCCTCCAGGGCTCCTCCTGGGCGGGACCCTCTGGGCGGGACCTCCTTGGCACTCAGGCCAAGAAGAGGCCCTCGGGTGAAAACCCAAGGTGCTCGCAGGGCACTTCACGGCACGGGATGTGGGATTCTGAGTATCTGGAGAGTGAGGGCAGCCCCACCGACTGCTTCCGCTGTGAGAATCTGTAACACAAATGTTGCTAAGTTGCTTCAAAAATGAACTCTCGAGGCGTGACTTGAGGAGGCAAGACTCGAGTTTATTCAGGTTGACAAAGGACTGAGAACCCGAAGGATAAGCAGGTGAGAGGGAGAAAACTGATCTGTGAAGTTTGTGATGGCAAGAAGTCTTCCCAAGAGCCGCAGCACCTCGTAGCGGTCATTCGACAAGCGTGTAATTGAGAGCCCCCTGGGTGCCCAGCCCTGCGCGCGAAAGCCCCGGAAAACTCAGGTGCTAGCGAGCCTGGAGGCCGGGGGTGGTAGCGCTGGATGCTGATAAAGCCTGAAGCAGGTGAAGGGTGGAACTGGTGAGCCCAGGGTGTCTGGAGTGTCCAGTCCTGGCACTGCTTGGACCAGCCTGCAGGCCTCAGCCAGGTGGAGACGTTTATGAAGCCCTCCACGCTCGTCACACCCGCCAGACCATCTTGGCTCAGATGCTCTGCAGGGGACCGAGTAGGTACATCTACAGGGCCCTAGGGATGCAGGGAGTGGAGGGTGGCTACAGTCACAGACAGAAGGAATGTGCCATTTACATGAAGTTTCCATCTCAAAGAGGTGGCAATGCCCAGGTATAACTTTCAAACCCCCCCCCACCATAACCTCTCCAGGTCTATAAGTGGGTCTGCATTCCTCACACCTCTGGAGGGCTCTTATCTCCGACGTACATGAGGATGGACAGATCTGAGCCACGTTTAATAAATATTTTATTTTGTTGCTTTAGATATTCATACATTTATAGGCATCTGATTATTATTTTTTAAAACATAGGGCTTGCTCTTTAGATGCAGGTTAAAAAATCAAGAAAAAGTTAAACCTGCATCCTAAATAAGCTGCATCTTAAAACTCTTTTAGAATAAACTATTTGACAATAGATGCCCCTTGGGGATCTGAATGAACTTGACTAGTATGTGACTCTGTGGTCTTCCAGTGATATCTAAGTGATCAACATTGTACTTTCTCTGCTTCCCACAAGAACCCCACTGACATGGGATTTTGTGGTTTTCATGGACATTTCCTGAAGACGTGGAGGGTTAAAGGGAGGACTGTCCCAGCACACTGCCCAGCTGTGCCTGTCTCCCCCTGTTACCCCTGCTCCGCACTCTGCTTCCCTCCGCACGGCTCCCTCGCCTGCACCCCACAATATTCTGTCCCCTTCAGCAGGGCAGGCACGTCACCTGTGAGCCAACTCTTCTCCTCAATTTCTACCCCAAGGGAAATTCTTACCAAATTCCGTGTTCTGCCTAAAGAAGTCTGGAGAGTACAATTTATTTCCACCAGGTTTCCCATAGAAGCATCTCATTTGAAGGTTTCAGTTTTCAGTGTACCTCACAGCTGCATCTGGGCAAGCCAGTGCCTCTGGGCTTGGCGATCAGGAACCTACATTCCAAACTGACCACCCTCACCCTCACCTCTCCCCACGTTTTGCCCACTGTGAGCTTGCCTCTGCTCCTGCGCTCCCCAGAACCTGCTATAAGGCTGTGCCGTCCAATAGGGCATTCTGTGAGGATGTTCTATTCTGAGTGGTCCAGTATGGTAAGCCCTAGGCACATGCGGCTACTGAGGACATGCAATGTGGCTTGTGGAACTGGATTTTACATTTTACTTAAGTTAAACCATAACTTAATTTTAATTGCTACTTATGGCTAGTGGCAATTGTATAGGACAGTGCAGTCTAAGGTACTTGGTGACTTTCTAGTGACTGAATTCAGTGCCTGCATTTCTGTCTGAATCTCACTTTCTGTCCCTGCAGCATTTTTGCCCCTCCTCCAGCCACCATATCTTGTCCTGGCCCTTCTCTCTTGTTCCTATAACTTCAAATACCATCCATACACATATAACTCACAAATCTGTTTCTTTTGACTTCCAAATGTTTTCTGGATGTTTCTACAATAATCTCAAAATAAATATATTTCAGAATAGATGTGTTATTTCTCCTCTCTTTTTTATACCTCCTTCAAACAAACTGATATTTCTCTATTTCTGGGCTAAAAATGGGGCAGAGTGTCTTAAAATCCTCCCTTCCCCTCCACATGTAATCAGTCACTAAAACCCACGGTTACTGTTGTTATTTAGTTGCTGAGTCGTGGCTGACTTGCAATCCCATGACCTGCCAGGCTCCTCAGTCCATGGGGTTCTCCAGGCAAGAATACTGAAGTGGGTTGCCATTTCCTTCTCCAGGGGATCTTCCTGACCCAGGGATAGCACGTGTGTCTCCTGCATCGGCAGGCAGATTCTTTACCACTGAGCCCCAAGGGAACCCATGGAGTCTACATCAAACCATTTCCTGAAATCATCCCCTCTGTGTCCACTGCTGACACTATTGTCTGTGCAGAGCTGGTTCTATAACTTGTGGATTCAGTGTAAAATGCAGGGTCCCAGCTGGGAGTGGGGAATCAGTCTGCCTTCCTATGGGCCTCCACCCGCCCAACTCACAGGTAGATGGGCAAACCCTAAAAGAGAACAGTCAAAGAGAAGCTGGGTACCTGCGTTGAGGGTGAGTGAGGGCCCCTTGCTGAGCCACCCCAAAATGTGCCATGGCATTGCCAGCCCAGGGCAGTGATGGCCACTGCCTTGTCCAGTCTGCAATCAACCTTGAGCTTGACTTGGTCTCTGCTGGGGAGTGGAGGGCGATATAGAATATGACCCCTCTTCCTCTGCCACTAATGTGATGGGGGTCAAGGGATGAGGGTGTGGAGGGTGAAACTGAGCGGAGTCTGGGATGCCAGGGTCATGGGGTATGTGGCGAAGAACTCATCCTGGGGAGGCAGCAGGAGGTGGGATTGCACAAGAACAGAAGCCCCAAGTCCTCAGCACATTCTCGGTTGTTTGTGGACAGTCCCACAGATTCAACGGGAGAAGGATCAAGAATTTCAAGATGGTACCCTTGGAGCATTAAACCCCTCCCGTGGGGCCCTTTTGAATGGAGGGCCCCAGGTGACTATTCTGCTCACTTGCCCATGAAGCCTCCCTGCCCTGCATAGATGGCCTAAAACATAGACCCACAGAAGTTAGCAAGGAGTGGTACCCCCCTCCTCCCGCCATGGCATTTGAAAATGTATCAGGTGCATAGTGTAATCAGTGACCAGGGGGTGCTTTTGGAATTTAGAGGGCAAGGATCAGAGGTACTAGAAGTCCCACTATGCCGAGAACAGTCCTGAGCCAAACGACAGTGGTGCCCCCCGCCCCCCGAAACACAGCCCAGGATGCCACTGTGTCCTCTGGCGCACTGTTAGGTCCACCCCGGATTCCTGTTCCGGGCCCCTTGCCTTATACGCTTCATAGCTGTTCATCCCATAGCTGTCCAGTTCTGGGAAGCTGAGCCCACGGCTCCTCTATGAATACTTTTCTTAGAGTCCCTACTTCGTTTCGTTACAGTTGCTGACTCAGACACCGTCTTCACATGGCTGCAACCACATGGAGGCTTCAGTGGAGAGGAGAGAGCCCTGGACCGGGAGCCGGACTGCCCCGACTCCAGTGCTGTCCTTGCCGCTCACGACCTGGGAGGACCCGGTGAGCCATCTCCCATCCCTGAATCTCCAGCTCTATTCTGCCATCATCAGAGAGCCCTCAAGTGATTCTCTGAAAACAACCCTTCAACTGGCACCATAAGCTTGATAAATGACACCACATCCTTGCCTTCATTTGCTCTGTCTTTTTTCCTGTCCAGTCTTGAACTGAGGGCATAAATCATCTTTCCTTTTCTCCAGGACACACATACCTCTAGGTGGAGAAGGGAAATGGTAAAGAGACAGGGCCACAGATTAGCATTCTTACCTGTCCTTTCTTTTAGAATTGTGGTTAAAATATATCTAACATAAATTTTACTGTTTTAATCATTTTAAAGTATACAATTCAGTGGCATTAAGTACCTTCACCATGTTGTATGTACTTGCCACATCCATGTCTGGAACCAAAAAATAATTCTTCATTTCTCCCGCCCCATAGTCCCTGGCAACCACAACTCCACGTTCTGTTGGGATGAACTTGCCTGCTCTAGGAAGCTTATATCAGTGGAATTATATAGTACTGGTTCTTTTGTGTCTGACATACTTCACTTTGCATAGGGCCTTCAGGGTTCATCCTTGCAACAGCACGGATCAGAATTTCCTTCCGCTTAACAGCTGGATAATAATTCCGTTGTATGTACAGACCACATTGTGTTTATCCATTCATCTGCTGATGGACATTTGGGTTGCTCATCTGCTCTTTTTAAAGAAAAGTGTTTCTGGATGACTCCGTTTGAATCTAGGGGAGTCCCGAGAAGAACAAGGGTCGGCTCCAAGTGGATGGGATCTCACAGAGGTGACTGAAGCTGGGAGGAGGCAGGAGGACAGAGGAAGTGGTCTGGGGGGCTCCAGGACAAAGGGCTTTGGCTTCAGGATGCAAGGAGAAGGGGGTTGTTGCAAGTGGAGGGAGTGGGTTATGCCCAGAGACCAAGGATGCTGTGGGCCAGGCTCAGCGAGGGATGAAGGGGCGAGGAAGGAGGTGAATACGTCAAGGAAAATAAGTGGAGAGATGGGATAGCAACTCTCTTGCCCTTGGTTAAAAAAGGAAGGGCAGGAGGGAGGGAGAATGAGAATCGAAGAGAAATAAGAAGGAAAAGGAGGAACATCCTTGGTGGTGTGGTGGCTGACACTCTGAGCTCCCGACACAGGGGGCCCAGGCTCCATCTTTGCTCAGGGAACTAGATCCCACACACTGCAGCTAAGACCCAGCACAGCCAAATAAAGAAATAATTTTGAGAAAAAGAGGGAAAAGGAGAGACTATTTCTCTCAAGTGGCCAATATAGGTGCAGAGGAAGGAACCACGGCGTGGGACTGAGCTGTCGACAGGAGGCTGAGGACAGGACCAGGTTCTACCCTGCAGGGCCCAGTGCAAAATGCAAATGCAGTTAAAAGTACTAAAATGCAAAGCTTTTCCCTTTCTTCTGTGCTCTCTCTCAATTCTTTTTATTTTTGAATTTGCTAGTTCATGTCATCACAAGAGAAATTAAACATTTAAGTGATTAGTATGACTTTTGCTATTCATCTTTATATTGTGCCAGTTTTTATTCATTCGCTCACTTACCATCTTTTAATTGGGGTCAAATATACATAACGTAACACCATTTTAACCATATAAGTGTACAGTTCAGTGGCCTTCAACACTTTCACAGAGTTGCACAGCCAACACCACCATCCACTGTGAACATCTTTCATCTTGCAAAGCTGAGACTCTGTACCCCTGAACATTACCTCCTGACTCTGCTCTCCTCCAAGACCCTGGCAACACCGCTCTACCCTCTGTCTCTATGAGTTTAACATCTCTGGGTTCCTCAGTCATCCATGGGTGAACGTGGGTTAGACACATGGGTTATCTCCACCTTTTGGCTATTGTGAATGCACAAAGCCAATTTTAAACATAAATATAAAAGCATTTGGGGGCTTCCCTGGTAGTTCAGCTTTTAAAAAATCTGCCTGCAATGCAGAAGACCCCGGTTCAATTCCTGGGTTGGAAAGATCCCCTGGAGAAGTGATAGGCTACGTACTCCAGTATTCTTTGGCTTCCCCCGTGGCTCAGACAGTAAAGAATTTGCCTGCAATGCAGACCTGGGTTCTATCCCTAGGTTGGGAAGATCCCCCGGAGAAGGACATGGCAACCCATGCCAGTATTCTTGCCTGGAGAATCCCCATGGGCAGAGGAGCCTGGTGAACTACAGTCCATGGGGTTGCAAAAGAGTTGGACACGACTGAACTTGTCAGTCCTTTAAGGAAGGACTTAAAGGGAAAGGAACTGGGGTTGCCTCTTTTTCTTTTCTTTATATGTCATCGTTTTCAGCAGAGTTGGTTGACTAATACAGAGATGCAACGTGAAAAAAAAAATGGATATGATTGGTTCCTTGGTCATGCGTGTTTGTTAGAATTGCCATTGTTGTCTTTCTGTATTTGAAGCAAGTTCTGGCTCGAATAGAAAGAGTGGCCTCTCGGGGCTGTGGTAGCTGTGCAGACGTGGCATGTGCGCACAGAATTCCTGTGGGCCTGCGGTGCATGGGAGTTCAGCCAGACACAAAGAGAGGGCAAGCTGAGCGTGTCATGGAGCTGCACAGTGGGTCCAGCTAACACTACATGTAAATGGGAGCGAAGAGCAGAGGACACATACTTACCATACCTCCCCTCACATGCCCAGTCTCTATCACCCCATTGGATGTTAACTTACAACACACAAGTTCAAAGATAAGGTTACTCAGAGTGTCAGGACAGCTACAGCAGAACGTTGAACCAGGTCTGAGATCTGTTATGAACAGCTGCACACATCCAATGCCCATGATGCTGGTCTTCAGGAAGATCCAGTAAATGACCTGTTCTAAAGGAAAAGAGGGAGAGAAAGGCTGGAGGAAAACAGTGGCCAAGGATTTACCCAGAGTGGCTTTCTTGAAGAGCCCCAGATAAAAACAGTGAAAAGCAGGAAGACAGCAAAATGAAATGATAGCTAACAGTTTGCAGTAAAAATGGACACAGACGTTCTTCCAAAATTATATGGAAGTACTCAGAATCTATGCTTCCTAAGGCCATTCAGTGTGGTCACATCCCACAAAACTCAGTAAACCCTGAGTCTGTCAGGGCTTTGTTCCTGAGCCCAGGAGTGCTGAAGAGGGGATGGGGTTATATTGAGTGTTTTTTGTTTACCAATGTGTACGTAAGCTATATTGCTCATTATACACACACACACGTATGTGTGCATGGTCGCTTCAGTTGTGTCCAGTTCTTTGTGACCTGATGGACTGTAGCCCATCCACAGGATGCTCCAGGCAGGAATACTGGAGTGGGTTGCCGTGCCCTTCTCCAAGGGATCTTCCTGACCCAGGGATCGAACCTGGGCCTTTTATATCTCCTGCACTGGCAGGCAGGTTCTTTACCACTGAGCCACCTGGGAAGCCCCTTGACAACCTACAGAGACTTTTAAAGCTCTAGATAGTTGCAGAGAAATGTACCTGGGGGGCATGGGCTGTGTTTTCTACCTCTTTTGCATAACTGGTGATACTTGGTTAAGACATGTATTAGGTTGTTGGTAAATTTCTTACTAAAGGGCTGTGTATGGTTAGGGGAGGAATTTGAAGAGAACCTGGTGGGTGGTCCTGCTAATTTTACCTACATTTATAGTTAGTTTTGTCTACATGACTACAATGCTATTCTCACGCCTACAGAATTAGTACTAATTCCTTCATATGGCCAAATATGCATTTTGTGTTTGAATTTCTCCTATTGTCTCATCTTTCATTTTTGTGATTTTTCTTGTTTATTGAGATGTAATTTACAGATGGGAAAATGCACAAATTTCAAGTGTACTCCTTGACAGAATTTTACAAGGATGTGCATTGTCAGAGCCAAAGTATATCCCAAAGTGGTAGCATCAGATTTACAGTTCTGCCATCAGTGTGTGAGAGTTGAAGTTGCCTCACATTCTCATTAACAGTATTATCAGTACTTTTAATTTTAGTCATTTCTATTGGGAGGGGCAAAGTGTAGATATATATCTCTGATTCATAATGATGTCGAGAGCACCTTTCTGTATGTTCTGCATGTTCATTATTTTAAAGAAAACATTGGCTTGTCTAACTTTTTCATACTGATCATGGAGCTTTTTATATGTTCTGGTTATTAGTCAGAGTATATTTGGCCATCTTTTCACTCTATTTTACCCTATCTTTTGATTAAAAGATATTCTTGGCTCAGTGAAGTAAAATTTATCAGTGCATCCTTTTTTGGTTAGTGTTTTTTGTGCTTTATTAAGAAAAATTTGTCTCCTTGAATATAATGAGAAACTTATATTTTTCTCTAGAATTAATGTTTGTGTGTCATGTGAGGTAGTTTGTATATGATGTGAGCTAGAGGTCAAGGTTAATTTTTGCATATGGAAATCCTCTTGGCCTAGTATTATCTTTCCACCATTGAGCAGTAATAGTAGCAGTGCCTCTGCCCTAAAGCAAGTTAATGGTTGTGTAGAACTCTTTCTTGTCTATTTTACTCATCTGTTTATCTGTAGTTTTACATATAGCATGCTGTTAGTTGCTATAGAATTATATTAATTCTTGCTATCTAGTACCCCTAACTCTAGGTCGTCACTGACCTGCTTCCTTTCACTATAGTTAGTTTTTTTCTAAAGTTGTATATAAAGGGAATGATGTAGCATGCATTCTTTGCTTCCCGCCTCTTTCACTCAGCAGAATGTTTGTGAGATTCATAAATTTGTTGCATGTTTCAGTCATATGTTCCTTCTAGTTGCAGAGTAGTATTTCATTGCATGGATATACAGACGTTTGCTTATTCTTTCACCTGTTTATGGACATTTGAGTTTTTTCTAGTTTTTTTTTTTCTGTTACAAATAAAGGAGTTACAAACATTTATACACAAAAAATACATAAAGTTGGTTTTGTCTAAAAGATCACAGAAATACAAAGGAGATATCAAAACACTAGGAAGTACAGTATGCTCTGTATTCTTGCAAAAACTACCTATAATACATGTTTCTTGTTAAATGTTCACTCTGAAAAAATTATTGAGTGAATGAATGAAAAGTGAAGTGATGAGAGGGGATAGCAACTCTGTCAATAATTAGTGTCTAAGTTTCTTCAGCTTTAAAATAAGCTTGAAAATGTTTGGTGCATTCCAATTTAAATGGAATGCAGTTACTATTCATAAACTCAATTAAGACAGTCACTGCTTGTAAGAGGTAACAAAGCACAACTATGTAACCTGGTGATTCATTTGCTACCAGATGTTAAAGTTAACAGTGGGTGGTGCACTTTCCTGCAAACAGAAGTGGCAGGTAGACAGTAGAAGATACATTAATTCGTTTGATCAGGAATTACTAAATGCCTATGGGAGCCAACCTGCTTGGTACACTGCATTAAAGTAACTTGAAGTTATTAATGTGAAGACGAGCTGGGGACAAGGCCTTATTGGGCATGATGACAATAAGATTCCTGTAAGATTACTGGAGACACTCAAGTGTCCGGAGAAGGAGTGGCCTCCCCGTGAGCCAGAGGGAGGGTCAAGCTTACCTAATTCCTGCTTGTCTACAGCCAGAGTGGGTTCATCTTCTTCTTTACTCTATGGGAAGATGATGGAAACTTCAACTATTCACTCAGCAAAATATTTCTTGACCACCTACTAAGAGCCAGGCATAGAGCTAGGCACTGGAGATACAAAGATGAGCAAATGTAGTCCTGTCCCCAAACTTCTCAGATGATGATTGGAGACCATTTGGGGATGGAGGGCAGTGCAGTATGGCAGTCTTGGTTGGCAGACATAGGTGCGTGGTACCTGGCTGCCACCCACTGGACCTGCCTTTCCAAAAGAGGGATGGTAAGTTTCCTGTTGGTTTGCATATGGCCTCCGCATCCTTCTTGACACAGCCATCAGGTAATCACTAGCCATCAGTCAGAACTGGCACAAAAGATGGAACCTATTTGCTTCTGAGGCAATGAAGGCTATAATAACACCGCACACGCTTGCTATGGGAGCCCAGTTCAGTTCAGTTCAGTCGCTCAGTTGTGTCTGACTCTTTGTGACCCCATGAACCATAGCACACCAGGCCTCCATGTCCATCACCAATTCCCGGAGTCCACCTAAACCCATGTCCATTGAGTTGGTGATGCCATCCAACCATCTCATCCTCTGTCATCCCCTTTTCCTCCTGCCCTCAATCCTTCCCAGCATCAAGGTTTTTTTCAAATGAGTCAACTCTTCACATGAGGTGGCCAAAGTATTGGAGTTTCAGTTTCAGCATCAGTCCTTCCAATGAACACCTAGGACTGATCTCCTTTAGGATGGACTGGTTGGGTCTCCTTGCAGTCCAAGGGACTCTCAAGAGTCTTCTCCAACACCACAGTTCAAAAGATTCAATTCTTTGGTGCTCAGCTTTCTTTATAGTCCAACTCTCACATCCATACATGACCACTGGAAAAACCATAGCCTTGACTAGACGGACCTTTGTTGACAAAGTGATGTCTCTGCTTTTTAATATGCTTCTCTAGGCCCAGAGAAGCAATTAATTAGCGCTTTTGGGTGAAATTTGGGTGAGAAGTCACTGGGTGAATGACAAATNTTTTTTTTTTTCTGTTACAAATAAAGGAGTTACAAACATTTATACACAAAAAATACATAAAGTTGGTTTTGTCTAAAAGATCACAGAAATACAAAGGAGATATCAAAACACTAGGAAGTACAGTATGCTCTGTATTCTTGCAAAAACTACCTATAATACATGTTTCTTGTTAAATGTTCACTCTGAAAAAATTATTGAGTGAATGAATGAAAAGTGAAGTGATGAGAGGGGATAGCAACTCTGTCAATAATTAGTGTCTAAGTTTCTTCAGCTTTAAAATAAGCTTGAAAATGTTTGGTGCATTCCAATTTAAATGGAATGCAGTTACTATTCATAAACTCAATTAAGACAGTCACTGCTTGTAAGAGGTAACAAAGCACAACTATGTAACCTGGTGATTCATTTGCTACCAGATGTTAAAGTTAACAGTGGGTGGTGCACTTTCCTGCAAACAGAAGTGGCAGGTAGACAGTAGAAGATACATTAATTCGTTTGATCAGGAATTACTAAATGCCTATGGGAGCCAACCTGCTTGGTACACTGCATTAAAGTAACTTGAAGTTATTAATGTGAAGACGAGCTGGGGACAAGGCCTTATTGGGCATGATGACAATAAGATTCCTGTAAGATTACTGGAGACACTCAAGTGTCCGGAGAAGGAGTGGCCTCCCCGTGAGCCAGAGGGAGGGTCAAGCTTACCTAATTCCTGCTTGTCTACAGCCAGAGTGGGTTCATCTTCTTCTTTACTCTATGGGAAGATGATGGAAACTTCAACTATTCACTCAGCAAAATATTTCTTGACCACCTACTAAGAGCCAGGCATAGAGCTAGGCACTGGAGATACAAAGATGAGCAAATGTAGTCCTGTCCCCAAACTTCTCAGATGATGATTGGAGACCATTTGGGGATGGAGGGCAGTGCAGTATGGCAGTCTTGGTTGGCAGACATAGGTGCGTGGTACCTGGCTGCCACCCACTGGACCTGCCTTTCCAAAAGAGGGATGGTAAGTTTCCTGTTGGTTTGCATATGGCCTCCGCATCCTTCTTGACACAGCCATCAGGTAATCACTAGCCATCAGTCAGAACTGGCACAAAAGATGGAACCTATTTGCTTCTGAGGCAATGAAGGCTATAATAACACCGCACACGCTTGCTATGGGAGCCCAGTTCAGTTCAGTTCAGTCGCTCAGTTGTGTCTGACTCTTTGTGACCCCATGAACCATAGCACACCAGGCCTCCATGTCCATCACCAATTCCCGGAGTCCACCTAAACCCATGTCCATTGAGTTGGTGATGCCATCCAACCATCTCATCCTCTGTCATCCCCTTTTCCTCCTGCCCTCAATCCTTCCCAGCATCAAGGTTTTTTTCAAATGAGTCAACTCTTCACATGAGGTGGCCAAAGTATTGGAGTTTCAGTTTCAGCATCAGTCCTTCCAATGAACACCTAGGACTGATCTCCTTTAGGATGGACTGGTTGGGTCTCCTTGCAGTCCAAGGGACTCTCAAGAGTCTTCTCCAACACCACAGTTCAAAAGATTCAATTCTTTGGTGCTCAGCTTTCTTTATAGTCCAACTCTCACATCCATACATGACCACTGGAAAAACCATAGCCTTGACTAGACGGACCTTTGTTGACAAAGTGATGTCTCTGCTTTTTAATATGCTTCTCTAGGCCCAGAGAAGCAATTAATTAGCGCTTTTGGGTGAAATTTGGGTGAGAAGTCACTGGGTGAATGACAAATCAACTGGGCCTCAAAGAATGAATAGATTACTGTTGCTTAAAGACCGCCAAGCCTCCTTTCACTCTGTGCACTGTTGCTGGCTTATTCTGCAGCTGGGAGAGAAGGTAATAGCCCCTGGGGAACATGACTCCCATTTTGGTAAAGGTGGGGCCTGTTCAGTTTCCTTAGATTGGGGCCCTGATGAGAGCAGCAGATGCCTGGGAAGGGATGCAACCTTGAGGTGTAGTGTGGCTGAACCAGCCTGTTGGAGAAAGTCCAGGTTGCTGGCCCAGCCACTGGGTTTTCTTTGGCAGAAGAATGTCCAGCCTCTTCATGTAGCTGGTGCCAAGCAGGCCAGGCATAGTGAGCTCATGGCGTTTCATGAGTCCTGGAGCTGGAGACTTAGGGCGGAGGGAAGTAGAGGGCCAGAGATAGTTCTAATGGCTCCAGGCTTGCAGCAGGCAGGGATTTGGCCCAGTGGAGACAGGAAATCTTCTGAGCTTTCAGACATTGTGTCATTTGAATGTTTATTTGGGAAGAGGAAGCCATCCAGGGAGTACGGGTGCCCATCACCAGCCACTGGGAGAGAAACCCAGCTGGTGCGTGTGTTACACTCCTCTACCACATGCCATGGGACCCACGGACACACAGGCGCTTGCACCCTCATCACCCAGCCCACCGCCCCCACCTGTGCACACGGGTGAAGTGAGTTAGCCCTTATTCAGTGAGAAATAACAGAGCTCCAGAGCCCGGCTGCCTGCATTTCCACCCAGATCGGGCCACAAGGGGCCTGACTCTCTGGGGCAAGTCCTGTCCTGCCCATCCTTGGTTTTCCCATCTGTAAAATGAAGAAGGAAAAACCTCTTCAACCTGCTTGAGAAAACAGAGAGAGAAGAGCTGTGTAGAGCAGAGCAACTCCATCCAAACGATGAGCAATCTTTGTCCTCATCCAATCTTTGTCCACACAGCGGACTCCTTTCTTTGTATTCGGCCACCTCTCAAGTCCTGTGGACTCTTTCGGGTATCTGACAACCATCACCTTATCTCTGTCCCCACTACCTCCAATCTAGTTTACATCTTAGTTGTGGGCACCTGGCCCTCTGTGCTAGCTGTCTCACATCTCCCTGCCTCGGCGCACCAGCTCATTTGCTCTAAGGATGGCGCCGGTTAGATACTTCCTGTCCCCCGGTCTTTCAGACTTCCTCCTGGCCTCCTTGCCTTCAGTCTCAAATTCTTCCTGGATCTTAAATTACCTACTCTTGCAGTGGTATCTTCTATTTTTCCCATACCAGTCTTCTGTACTACAGCTATACCTTGAGCAATTTTGCAAATTCCTAACTTTGTACATTTCCCTTTATTCTTGGATGTGGTTTTTTTTTTTTTTTCAAAGTTCTCGTCATGTCCATGTATTTGGAAAAAAGCAAAGTACGTCCAGATTCATTAAAGATACATATGTGAAACCATAAACACATTGGGAGAAAATATGGGTGAATATTTGTGCATACTTTGTAATCAGAAAGGTGTTTCTAATATGACAAAGTCATAGAGGAGATAACGTCTTAATCAAGTTTCAGGAAGTGAATAACCAATCAGAGTTGAAAACTTCTGTACATCAACACAAGGGTTCTCTGGTGGCTCAGTGGTAAAGAATCTGCCTGCCAATGTGGGAGACTCGGGTTTGATCCCGTTGAAGCCTGTGGGCCCCAGAGCCCGTGGCAACAAGGGAAGCTGTCCCAATAAGAAGCCAGCTCGCTGAAACTACACAGTAGCCCCTGCTTGCCACAACTAGTGAAAGGCCCACGCAGCAGTGAAGACGCAGCACAGCCAAAAATAAGTAACTAAGAACCAACCAACCAAACAAACCTCTACACATCAAAACAAACCATAACAGAAATGCATAGAAAGGGTTTGGAAAGTCATTAACAAAGTATTAAATGTGGTTATTTCTGGGGAGAAAAGTAAAATTCTTCTGTTCTGTGGATGTGATGGTAGATTGAATTTTTTTAACCTAGTATAATTGTGATCATTAGAGATGTACAGAGATGATGTATTCCTTTGTAATCAAGAATATTAAGGACATCAGTACAAACAAAATTTAAAAGCTGTGCTCACTTTAGCAGCACATATACTAAAATTGGAACAATACGGAGAAGATTAGCGTGGCCCCTGTGCAAGGATGACACATGAATTCATGAAGAGTTTCATATTTTTTTTAAAAAAAGCTAATGGCAAAGTGGTAAAAATATCTTTAATATATGAGACAGTGAGGGGACGAATATCTTCACTATGTGAAGAGCTGTTACAAAAATAGAGGGGGAAATGAACAACTCATTAGGAAATGGGCCAAGTGCACAAACAAGCAATTAAAAAAGGAAAAATGTTTATGGCCAAAAACCTTATGGAAAAACATCAGCCCCATTAATAATTTAAAAATTTAAATTAAAACAAGAAGTTTGGCAAAGACATCTAGATTGATACATTAAAAGAAAAATAATTGATCTTTGCCAAGCTTCCTGGTTTAATCCACATTTTGAAATTATTAATTAAGCTGATATTTTCCCATTTATTTACCCTCTATATAGTGAACTCTTAGACACTCTTAGGTACTGCAGGAATGCACACTGGTACGTTATTTTGGCAGGCAATTTGACAATAGCTGTCTAATCTTCAGGGCTTCCCAGGTGGCGCTAGTGGTAAAGACTCTGCCTGCCAATGCAGGAGATTCCTGGATCAGGAAGACCCCTTGGAGCAGGAAATGGCACCCCACTCCAGTATTCTTGCCTGGAAGATTCCATGGTTAGAGAAGCCTCGTGGGCTACAGTCCATGGGGCCACAGAGAGTCAGATACAACTGAATGACTGAGCACATACATGCATCTAATCTTACAAATGTGTGTTTATATTTTGACCCAGTAATTTCATTTCCCACATTTATTCTCAAGAAATAATTAAAAGCAATCCAAAGGGGACCACATCAATGCATTGTCATTAAAGTGGCAAAAATTAAAGATAAAGAGAGAATGTTAAAAGCAGCCAAGGAAAGGCAACAAGTCACCTGCAAGGTTATCAGTTGATTTTTCAGCAGAAACTCAGCAGGCCAGAAGGGAGTGGCATGATATATTTAAGGTGATCAAGGGGAAAATTCTACAACCAAGTATACTTTACCAGGCAAAGCTCTTATTCAGATTTACTGGAGAGATCAAAAGTTTTACAGATAAGCAAAAACTAAAAAGTTCAACAATGCCAAGTTAGCTTTACAAGGAATGTTAAAGAAACTTCTCTAAGTGAAAAATAAAAGGCCACAACTAGAAACATGAAAATTGTGAAAAGAAAAATCTTATAGGTAAAGGCAAATATAGAGTAAAGGTAGTAAATCAACCATGTACAAAGCTAGTAGGAACGTTAAAAGAAGAGAGTAAAATCATTTGTATCTATAATGAGCAGTTGAGGAATACACAAAACAAAAAGATGCAAAATATGATGTCAAAAACAGAGATCACAAGGAGATGAGTTTAAATGCATTTGGAACTAAGTGATTAGCAACTTAAAACAATCACACACACACACACACACACACACACACACACACACATAGATTGCTATGTATAAACTTCATGGTAATCAGAGCAAAAAATCTATAATGCACACACAGAAAAGTAAAAGGAATTCAAACATAACACAAAAATAGTCATCAAATCAAAAGGGAAGAAAGTAAAGAAGGAGAAAGGAACAGAAAAGAACTAGAAAAGCAATCCCAAAATAATTTATGTCAATAAGCATATATGTCTCAAAAGTTACTTTAAATGTAAATTGACTCAATACCCTACTCAAAAGACATATGGTGGCTGAATGAAAACAAGACGTACATATACTACCTAAAAGAAAGTCACTTCAGATTTAGAGACACAAACAGATTGAAAATGAGGGAATAGGGAAAAGTATTCCATGTAAATGTAAATTTTAAAAAGTTGGAGTAGCAATACTTAAATCAGCTGAAATAGAATTTAAAATAAAGACTATAAAAGAGACAAAGAAGGTCACTATGTAATGATGAAGGGATCAATTTAAGAAGATATAACAATTCTAAATATATGTGGACCCAACATAAGACTACTTAGTATATAAAGCAAATATTAATGGATGTAGGAGAAACCAACTGTAACACAATAATAGTAAAGGACTTTAACATTCCACTGAAATCAATGGACAGGTCACCCAAATAGAAAAGCAATAAGAAAAAAGTGGCCTTAAATGACACATTATCTCAGATGGATAATACATACATAAAGAATATTCTAGATACATATAGAACATTCCAACCAAAAGCAGCAGAATACACATTTTTATCAAGTACATATGGGACATTTGCTAGGCCACAAAACAAGCCTCAATAAATTTATGAAAACTGAAACCATATTATGCATTTTTTCCAACCACAACACTTATAGAAATCAACTATAATAAAAAAAACTGCAAAAAATGCAAACACATGGAGGCTAAACAGTATGTTACTAAACAATGGATGGATCACCAAAGAAGTCAAAGAGGAAATAAAAAAATCGCTGGAGACAAATGAAAACAAAAACTCAATAGTGTGAATCTATGTGACATAGCAAAGGCAGTGTGAGAGGGAAGTTTATAGTGATATAAGCTTACCTCAGGAAGTAAGAGAAATCTGAATAAACAACCTAACTTTATAGCTAAAGAAAGTAGAAAAAGCAGAAGAAACAATATCCAAAGTTAGTAGAAGGACATAAATCACAAAAATCAGAGCAGAAATAAATGGATTAGAGACTAAAAAAAGAAAAAGAAAAAAACTATCAATGAAACCAAAAGCTGGTTCTTAGAAAAGATAAACAAGAGTGATAAATCTTTAGCCAGACTCATAAAGAAAAAAGAGGAAGGGCCCAAATCACAACAAACTGTGGAAGATTCTTAAAGAGTTGGGAATACCAGACCACCTTGCCTTCCTCCTGAGAAATCTGTATGTAGGTCAAGAAGCAACAGGTAGAACAGGACATAGAACAACAGACTGGTTCCAAATCGGGAAAGGAGTACACCAAGGCTGTATATTGTCTGCCTGCTTGTTTAACTTCTATGCAGAGTACATCATGCAAAATGCCAGGCTGGATGAAGCACAAGCTGGAATCAAGATTGCCAGGAGAAATATCAATAACCTCAGATACACAGATGACACCACCCCTATGGCAGAAAGTGAAGAACTAAAGAGCCTCTTCAGAGGAGGGTGAAAATGTTGGCTTAAAACTCAACATTCAGAAAACTAAGATCATGGCATCTGATCCCATCACTTCATGGAAAATAGATGGGGAAACAATGGAAATGGTGAGAGACTTTATATTTTGGGGCTCCAAAATTATTACAGATGGTGATTGCAGCCATGAAATGAAAAGATGCTTGCTCCTTGGAAGAAAAGCTTTGATCAACCTAGATAGCATATTAAAAAGCAGAGACAGTACTTTGCCAACAAAGGTCCATCTAGTCCAAGCTATGGTGTTTTCAGTAGTCATGTATGGATGTGACAGTTGGACTATAAAGAAAGCTGAATGCCGAAGAATTGATGCTTTTGAACTGTGGTGTTGGAGATGACTCTTTGAGAGTCCCTTGGACTGCAAGGAGATCCAACCAGTCCATCCTAAAGGAAATCAATCCTGAATATTCATTGGAAGGACTGATGCTGAAGCTGACGCTCCAATACTTTGGCCATCTGATGTGAAGAACTGACTCATTGGAAAAGACCCTGATGCTGGGAAAGATTGAAGGCAGGAGGAAAAGGGGACGACAGAGGATGAATGATTGGATGGCATCACCAGCTTCATGGACATGAGTTTGAACAAGCTCTGAGAGTTGGTGATGGACAGGGAAGCCTCCTGGCATGCTGCAGTCCATGGAGTCACAAAGAGCTGGACACAACTGAGTGACTGAACTGAACTCAGAAATGAAAAAAAAAAAAAGAGAGAGAAGTTACAACTGAAATCAGACAAATGAAGAAAATCATATGAAATTACTACAAACAAGAATATGCCAATAAAATGGACAACCTAGTAGAAATGGACAAATTCCTAGAAATGTGCAATCATCCAAGACTGAATCAGGAAAAAACAAATATGAACAAATCAATTATCAGTTAAAAAAAATTGAACCAGCAATTAAAAAAACTCCCAAGAAATTAAAGTCCAGGACCAGACGACTTCTCAGGTGAATTCTACTAAATATTTAGAAAATAGTTAACATCTATCTTTTTCAAAGTATTTCAAAAAATTTCAGAGGAAAGAATATTTTAAGACTCATTCTGTGAGTTCAGCATCACCCTAGTACCAAACCAAACAAAGATATCACACAAAAAAGAAAACTACAGGCCAGTATCAGTGATGAGCATAGATTAAAAAAAATTTTCAAAAAGTATATCAGGAAACCAAATCTAGTAAAACATAAAAGAGATCATACATCATGATCAAAAGGATTTAACTTAGGGATGCAAGAATGGTTCAATATCTACAAATCAAAAATGTGATACATCAAATTAACAAACTGAAGAATAAAGTCATATGATTATTTCAACAGAGGTAGAGAAAGCCTTTGACAAAATTCAACATTTATTTACTATAAAACTTCTCTGGAAAGTGGGCATAGAAGGAACATACCTCAATATAATAAAGACCATATAAGAAAGTATGGTAAACCCAGTTGACATCACAGTCAGTAGTGAAAAGCCAAAAGTATTTCCTCAAAGATCAAGAACAAGACAAGGATGCCCACTCTCACCACTTTTATTTAACGTAGTATTGGGAGTTCTAGCCACAGGACTCACATAAGAAAAAGAAATAAAAGGAATCCACACTGGAAAGGAAATATTAAAATTGACACTATCTACAAATGTGTTGCGTTGTATGCCCAGTCGTGTCTGACTCTTTGTGACCCCGTGGACTGTAGCCCACCAGGCTCCTCTGTCCATGGAATTTTCTAGGCAAGAATACTGGAGTGGGCTGCCATTTCCTACACCAGGTCATCTTTCTGACCCAGGGATCAAACCCACTTCTCTTAGGTCTCCTGAATCGGCAGGCAGCTTCTTTACCACTGTGCCACCTGAGAAGATCCTCCTCCAGGGGCTCTTCCTGACCCTGAGTTCAGGAAAAAGCGGACAGCTACATGTAAAAGAATGAAATTATAACATTATCTAATACCATATACACAAAATTTCAAAATGGATTAAAGACCTAAATATAAAACTGGATACTATAAAGCTCCTAGGAGAAAACATAAGTAGAACATTATTTGACAGAAATTGTAGCAATATTTATTTGGATCTATCTCCTGAAGCAAAGGAAATAAAAGTGAAAATATACAAATGGGACCAAGTTAAACTTAAAACCTTTGCACAGTTGAGGAAACTATTGACAATATGAAAAGACACCCTACTGAGTGGAAGAAAAATTTGCAAATGATATGACCACTAAGGGGTTAATATCCCAAATATAGAAACAGCTCACACAACTCAATCTCAAAAACACAGACCCTGGCTTAAAAATGGGCAGAGGGACTGAACAGATATTTTTCCAAAGAAAACATATAGATGACCCACAGGCACATGAAAATATGCTGAACTTTGCTAATCATCAGATACATGCATGTTAAAACCACAGTGAGCTCTCGCCTCATACCTGTGACAATGGTCATCCTCAAAAAGACCACAGATGTTGTTGGCGAGGATGTGGTGAAAGGGAACCCTTATATACTGTTTTAGGGAATGTAAATTGGTGCAGCCAGTATGAGCCATCAATTCCAGTCCTGGGTGTGTGTGTATATGTGTGTGTGTGTGTGTGTGTGTGTGCGCACGCACACGCAAGAGAATGAAAAAACTAATTTGAAAAGATGAATGTATCTCAAAATTTATAGCAGTCTGATTTATAATAGCCAAGATATGGAAGTAACCTAAGTACCAACCGATGAATGAATAAAGAACATGTGGTTTACACACACACATACACACACACACACACACACACTGGAGAACTACTCAACCATAAAAAAGAATGAGGTTTTGCCATTTGCAACAATGTGACTGGACCTGGAGGATGTTATGCTTAGTGAAATGTCAATCATAGAAAGACAAATACTGTAGGATATTACTTATGTCTGGAATCTAAAAAAGGAGATAAAACTAGTAAATATAACAAATAAGAAAGAGACTTACAGATATAAACTAGTGGTTACCAGTGGAGAGAGGGAAGGGAGGAAGGGCAAGGTAGGGGTTAGGGTTTAATAGGTACAAACTACTACTTACAAAAATAATAATAACTATAAGCTACAAGAATATGTTATTCAACATAGAAATATAGCCAATATTTTGTAGCTGTAAATGGAGTGTCATCCACAAAACCACTAAGTTGTACACTTAAAACAGTGTATTTTAAAATTTTTCTTGTATTAAAAAAAAATTAGTTAATTAAATCTTTTGGCTGTGCTGGGTCTTTGTTGCTGTGTGTGGGCTTTCTCTAGATGCACTGAGTGGGGCCTGCTCTCTAGTTACAATGTGTCAGCTTCTCACCGAGGTGGCTTCTCACCGAGGCAGCATCTGCTGTTGGCAGCGAGAGCTCTAGGGTGCACGGGCTTCAGCAGTAGCAGTTTGAGGGCTCTATAGCGCAGGCTCAGCAGTTGTGGAGCACAGGCTTAGTCGCCTCATGGCATGTGGAATCTTCCTGGACCAGAGATCGAACCAATGTCCCCTGAATTGGCAGGCAGACTCTTAACCACTGGACCACCTGAGAAGTCTAAAACTAATATAATATTGCTAATCAACTATACCTCCATTTTAGAAAGTAATAAGTAAGGATATGCACAAAGATGAAGCTCTGAGGATGTTCACTGTAGGGTTGCTTGAAATAGTAAAAGATGAAAATTTAAAAGAGACAATTTTTAATCATAAAGGTATTGACTAAATGAATATTTGTTGATTTCAATAGAGGCAATAAATATTGCCGAACAAAAAAAGCAATTTATAAATAATATGTGTAATATGAACTCACTTGTGTGAAACACATAACAAACACACACAAAACGCTGAAATGCACCTGAATAAAATCAGTCCCAGCCTTCGACCAGAAAAAACCATTTTTTTTTCACCTAATACTTACTAAAGAAAGGCAAGATGTTTAATTGAGCTACTGTAGTGGGGAACTGGAGAAGGCAATGGCACCCCACTCCAGTACTCTTGCCTGGAAAATCCCACGGATGGAGAAGCTTGGTGGGCTGTAGTCCATGGGGTCTCTGAGAGTTGGACATGACTCAGCGACTTCACTTTCACTTTTCACTTTCATACATTGAAGAAGGAAATGGCAACCCACTCCAGTGTTCTTNTCCCACGGATGGAGAAGCTTGGTGGGCTGTAGTCCATGGGGTCTCTGAGAGTTGGACATGACTCAGCGACTTCACTTTCACTTTTCACTTTCATACATTGAAGAAGGAAATGGCAACCCACTCCAGTGTTCTTGCCTGGACACGACTGAAGCGACTTAGCAGCAGCAGCAGCAGCAGCAGCAGTGGGGAACAGAGAATTCAGTACAGAACTGAGCTTAACTCCAAGTACAGCAGAGAGCTGGGGATGTAGACATGGGGTCAGTGGGTGGGACATGACTAATAGTAACTTGATTACATATTAAGAGTAAGGGCATTCTTGCTCAACTGGCCTAATGGGCTTCTTGTTAAAGGCAGACCAAGGACTTAGATATCAAGGATGGGAGATGAAGAACTTGATTAGATAGCAAGGATGATCAGATATCAAGGCTTAGCAGGATTCTTGGCTAAAACTGGACTCAGCAGACCAAGGTCAAGGCTTCATTGAGAAGAGGCTCAGAGGAGCCTGACTAAAGTTTGGTCAAGAAGGGGGTCCTTGCAGGCCCACACGAATGAGATCTTGTTCCATCCTTGAGCTTCAGAAGGCCCTGGACTTTGGAGTGTCTTCACTGAGATTGTCAGAATTCCTTCCCGGGCCTGGGATCAGCTAGGCACATTGCTCCCAGCCCAGCCCAGAACCTGTGAGTGCTCCAGACCCTGTGTCTCCCCTTCGAGCACATTCTGACGCTTCTGTCCCAGGCGTGGGAAGGGCTCCAGGACTTATGTCTGGAGTCATCCCTGCTAAGCCCAGACTCTGGTTCTGGGAGGGTGGCCTGATGTTGGATAGCTACTCCTGACCACTGTAGTATTTGTTTGTGGATTCATGGGGGACTGGGCCACCCAAAAAGGTGTAGACATGCTGATTTGGGGTGACCCTTATGGATACAGGAGGAGTTTGGGGCCCTGGGCAACTGATGGTCCACTGCTGACCCTTAGGCTTGAGTCACGTGTATGGGCTGGCACACAGCTCTCATCCTTATGCAATCAGACCATGGTGCTGCTGCTGATCTGTACACCCAAGGGTTGCGGGCCTAGTGGCAGGCACCCATTACCCCAGACGTCCCTACCCTGGCATGCAGTCCAGTCACCCTGCACCTGCAGGAGGGTCTGTGCCATGGGTCAGCCCGTCCTCCAGCAACGGCACTGGCTATTTCCTCTGATGGCTTTTGAGACCACTTTTTTACAATGCCTATGGGCTTTTCTCATCAATGTCCTCTCTTACCTCCAGCTGAGGTGGTCATGTCACACTTTTTCAGGATGGTATGAAAACATGCTGGACAAGGGTTGAACATTTCTTGCATAAATATTCCTCACTTCTTGTTCCACCCACAGGCTCCTCACGTATCCTTCCCACTGGGATCAATCTTTAGAAAGCAGGACATGTTCGTTTCCTAGGACTGTTGTGACAGATTATCATAAACTTAGTGTTTTATTCCCATATGGTTCTGGACTCCAGAGCCTTGAAATCAAGGTGTCAGCAGGTTTGGTTCCTCCTGGAGACACTGAGATGAGCTTGATCCATGAGATCACTGAGAGCACTGATCCGTGCTTCTCTCTCAGCTTCTGGGTTGCCAGCGATCTTTGGTGTTCCTCGGTTTACAGATGGCTTGTTCCAATCTCTGCCTGTCTTCACATGGTGTTATCCTCTGTGTGTCTGTGTCTCCAAATTTCCCTTTCCTTATAAGAATACCCTTTACCAGATTTTGGGGGCTTCCCTGGTAGCTCAGACAGTAAAGTGTCTGCCTACAATGTGGGAGACCTGGGTTTGATCCCTGGGTTGGGAAGGTCCCCGGAGAAGGAAATGGAAACCCACTCCAGTACTCTTGCCTGGAAAATTCCATGGATGGAGGAGCCTGGTGGGCTACAGTCCATGGGATTGCAAAGAGTCGGACACGACTGAGCAACTTCACTTCACTTTACCAGATTTAGGGCCCACCCTAATCCCATGTGACCTTACCTTAACTTGATTACNTTTAAGCCAACTTCTTCACTCTCCTCTTTCACTTTCATCAAGAGGCTCTTTAGTTCTTCGTTTTCTGCCATAAGGGTGGTGTCATCTGCATATCTGAGGTTATTGATATTTCTCCCAGCAATCTTAATTCCAGCTTGTGCATCATCCAGCCTGGCATTTCTCATGATGTACTCTGCATATAAGTTAAATAAGCAGGGTGACAATATACAGCCTTGATGTACTTCTTTCCCAATTTGGAACCAGTCTGTTGTTCCATGTCCAGATCTAACTGTTGCTTCCTGACCTGCATACAGATTTCTCAAGAGACAGGTCTGGTATTCCCATCTCTTGAAGAATTTTCCAGTTTATTGTGATCCACGCAGTCAAAGGCTTTGGCATAGTGAATAAAGCAGAAATAGATGGTTTTCTGGAACTGCTTTGCTTTTTCCATGATCCAGTGGATGTTGGAAATTTGATCTCTGGTTCTTCTGCCTTTTCTAAGTCCAACTTGATCACCTGGAAGTTCATGGTTCACATACTGTTGAAGCATGGCTTGGAGAATTTTGAGCATTACTTTACTAGCGTATGAGATGAGTACAATTGTGCGGTAGTTCGAACAGTCTTTGGAATTGCCTTTCTTAGTGATTGGAATGAAAATTGACCTTTTCCAATCCCATGGGCACTGCTGAGTTTTCCAAATTTGCTGGCATATTTAGTGCAGCACTTTCACAGCATCATCTTTTAGGATTTGAACACACAGATAGCACAGATAAATATATGAACCCAATTATCAGATAGTTTCTGAAAAATTTATTCCAATAATAATATTGACAGTTTATTCTGTATTCCTCAATGCTTGATCCACAGTAGCCCCTTAAGGAATGTCATTCATGAGGTAACACTTTCCCACACTTTTTCTCACCTGGTCATTCTAACGTCCCTCAGGTGAAGAAGAGTTTCTACTCTATCTCTGTTCTACATATTTGCAAATGGATGCACTGAGGAATTGATTAAGTTCCTTTTCTAGATTACATGGCCGATAAAGAGAAGAGTCTGGCAAATCCTATTATGTATGGCAAAATTGACAGTTGAACTTCTGTACAGACAAGTAAATCACAAATGAGTCTCACAAAGTATACTTGACTGTGCATGTTACCCTGCTTACTCCACCATTCTGAAATGACTTTGTGTTCATTCATCTTTTATTGAGCACCTATCAGGTACGAAGTGTATGGAGGATACCAAGGTGGGTAAGGAGTTTGAAGTCTTGTTGGAAAAAAGACAACTGAATAAAAATTGTGAACACAGTGTAATAGCTGCTCTCTTTAAAAATATTCCATGATATCACTAATGCAGACCAGTCCCATCCTGATTGCTCTTAAATTTATAGAACGTTTGCCTGTGGTGATTAGGTTCAGAAGCCCTGTAGCTCACTGTCCCGAACATGGACTCTTCTTCCATAGCTCATGACACAAAAAGCCATTCAGTGATCCCCATCTGAACATCTGCTCTGAGCCAGCTGTACCCAGAGAAGGGAGGAGAACCTTTCTGATTTAGAGGCATTTCTAATTTAGTACCCACATCCCTCTTGTTCTTAAACAAAACACCCCTTTCACTGCCATGACTGCCCTCACCCCATGGACTGGATTCCTATCGTCTGTAGGTGTCTCACAGGGCTCACATCTCCCAGGTACATCCTAAACGCACCCCCATGCTTCTGGCTTAAGCTTGACCATATCATCTGGGTCAATAGTCTTCCAAATGGCTGAAGACCCTTTAATGAAAGGAAGTGAGGCAGACAACTTAATTTAGCACGGAGACAGACAAGCTAATTTGGAAGGGCAAGGGCTCCCAGGACTGCTTAAAGCGAGGATGTTATTTTGCTTTAGCTACTTGGAAGTCTGACATCCTGCACCTAAATTTCTTATTTTCCACGACAGACTTCCTTAGATTTCTTCAAACTGCCTTTGAACAGTTTGGATAAGCTGGTTGTTCAAACTGTCACATGAATGACATTTTCTTACTGGGGAAAGCCGGGCCTCTGGCCACTGCATGCTGTGCACAGCCCTGCACATCAGCTCCTCCTTTCGTGTTTGTGCCTAGCTTTCCGCTGTCACATTCCATTCCAGAGCCTTTCCCCTTGTTTTCATTACACCAAAGTGGTACCATGCAATGTGCATTTATTACACGAATGAATGAAACGAGGACAATTCCTCGTGAGCAACACTGGTAAGAAGCGCCAAGCAAAAGGTTCATACATTTATTTTCATGAATTCTGTGAAGGATGTCATCGAGCATCTTCAATAGTCAGACGCTCCGCAGACTGCAGGAGTTCGATGGTCCGCTCATTCGTCTAGGGATAGGAGGAGAACAGGAGGGCGGGATATGCTTTCTCATCTCTCCTGGGCGCCAAGCACGGCTCAGGAAAGCGCAGCTCCTCAAAGACTTTAAGGACCGGTAACTTCGCCGCCCCTGAAGGAGGAGGTCCGGAGAGGATCGGTTGACCTCCGAGGGTACAGCTGCCGACGTCCCGCTCGCCAAAGCCGGCAGGGGTTTCTATGTCAGCCGGGAGCGCCGAAAGCCGGGTGGGAAAAAGGCAGAGCGTCCGTTACCCCGGCCTGCGAGTAGCCAGAACGTCTGCTCGAGTCGCCACGCCGTCGCTCCGGGACCAAGGCCCCCTCCTCTGCCCTCGGATGGGCCCTTCGCGCTGTCGATCCCCGCTCGCCGCCGCGCTGCGCTCTGCACCCAGACTCTCCGGCGGGTACCTTACCCGCGGAGGCGGGGCTTGGAGGGACGGAGGTGGAGCGAAGCCCTCCCAGGGCCCGCCTCTTGGCTGCGAAGCCGGCTGATTGGATGCTTCGGAAGGCCCGCCCCCTAGGCCGTCCAGGGGAGGGACCAGCGGCCGGAGGCCGGTCCCAGGCCAACGCGGTACCGCGTGCGGGGTACACGGGCTGGCGAGGGGTGGTGGTGGGGTGCTCCCCGCGCCCGAGGCCTTCTAGGGCGGGGAGGCCCGCAGGGATCTGGGAGCCCTGGAGAGCTGCGCGCCTGTGGTTTCTCGTTGTCGGAGAGGTGTCTTTCTGAGGTCTCTGGAATTTGGAGAGCATTAAGGAAACTTCAAGCCCCCCACGCCTTGCTCCCTAAGACTTTCGGTTGGAAAAGCAGCTGCTGAGTTGTTTTATTTCCTCCCCCACCCCCACAATCGGACTCTGTAAAAATAGCCGTGCGCCGGGGCCATCGAGCCAAGCTCCGCCGCCCCGCTGTCCCGGGCCTGGTGTGGACCTAAAAATACCCGGCGGCCTGGAGCCTGTGCTCCGGGTGCGGGAGGGTCCGGCCGGGCCGCAGAGGGCGTCTGGAGACCGAAGAAACGGCGGACGCCTGGCCCCTCGCCTCGGCCGGGGCTGTCCCTTTAAATCCTGGAGGAGGCAAAGAGAAAAAAAGGAAAGAAAGAGAAAAGACGAGGAGCCCCAGGCCGCGGGTGGCTCTGCCCGGCCCCCCACTCCGCCCCCCGCGCCGCGTCCCGACTGCCGCCCGCCGCCCCNGACAACAAGCTAAACCAGATCTCTCTAGGCAAACAGGAACCTGTTACCTATAATTAATACATTCCCAGGCTACTATTATTTTTATCACAAAATAATAAAGGATATAGAAGAGGGTAGCAGAGGATGAGACAGTTAGATAGCATCACTGACTCAACGGACATTAATTTTAGCAAATTCTGGGAGATGGTGAGGAACAGGGAAGCCTGTTATGCTAGAATCCATGGGGTCACCAAGAGTTGGACACAACTAAGCGACTGAACAACAACAAATAGAAGAATATAAGAAAGTTTGATGAAATATGTAGTCAGTTTGTTTGCATATATTATTATAAGTGATAATTGTTAAGAGTTGAACCATAATATGATAAACCTGTCTGTCCTTAATTTNACCAAGAGTTGGACACAACTAAGCGACTGAACAACAACAAATAGAAGAATATAAGAAAGTTTGATGAAATATGTAGTCAGTTTGTTTGCATATATTATTATAAGTGATAATTGTTAAGAGTTGAACCATAATATGATAAACCTGTCTGTCCTTAATTTCCAGTGACTCAAGGATTCCTTTTGAGGTGTGGTAGAGGTAGACATGAGTGCCTGGTTCAGGTGTGCTGAATTGGAATATGAAAGTGTAAGTGTTCTCAGTCATATCAGACTCTGCAGCTCCATGGACTATAGCCCTCCTGCAGGGGATCTTCCCAACCCAGAAATCAAACCTGGGTCTTCTGCATTGCAGGCGGACTCTTTACTGGCTGAGCCACCAGGGAAGCCTCTCTGCAGCTTCTGAAAGAACTCACGTGCTGCCCCCACCCAAGGCACACTTCTGCTGGATATGATAGATAGGCTGCTGTCCTGAGGAGTCATCAACAGTGTCCTGTGCTCCTTACAAGAAAGGGAGCAGTGCCTGAAAGTCCCTCTGCTTCAACTGTGCACAGAGTCAATAAGGACTTTAAACTCCCAAGGTGATAAACACTAAATCGCCATATTAAAGTGACTGTGCATAATATTGTTTTTTCCTTTTTAAAAAACTCATTAGGCAACATGAGCATTTGCTAGCACTTTTCCTTGTTTGTACTTGTACTATATATTTTCGCAGTGTCAGTTATGTGGTGAAATTATTCCTGAAACTAATAATAAAATCTGTTTATTTGGAGAATTATGTTTTAGAAATAGTAGTCGAATTCTAAATACAAGCCAATGAATATTTTTTATCTGAATTTCTAAAGTAATTCTAATTCCCTTAGCACCAATATTATACACAGTACATATTTATATATATGTATATATATTTACATGCTGATATAATTTTCCTAATTAGGAAATTTAAATACACATTTTGTGATATCATCAAGAAAATATTAAACATAGTATTATCAAAAACAGAAAATAATTGCATAAAGAAGTCAATTATTTTGATTTGTCAGCATCTTCAATTAAAAATTCCAGAAAATTCTTCATGACACTACGTCTAATATTAGTGACATTTCTGATTGGAA
>SJYV01010468.1:2016562-2032252 GCA_006410875.1 Neotragus pygmaeus | reverse complement strand
ATCTGCCAGTTCCTAACCAACCGTGTGACACTGATGTGAACCATTAAAGTAGTTCAACCCCTCTAAACCTCCACTTTCTCCTCTCTTAAATCTAGATAATAATAGCATCTAGCTCACATGGACATCGGTTTAGCTGCCCCAGAATGAAGACTTAATTAATCACAGTTTTCCCATACCACTGCTTACGTAAGAAAAAAATGGTAATATTGAATGTCTGTATGTGTGTGGGGTAAATGGAGGTGGCTGTGGTCAGTAAGAATTGGCCAGAGGGCTCTGGCCTCTCCAGCCCCTGCCCAGCCCCCACCCTTGGGGGTGAGGGCCTGGATAGTGACCATCCCAGATCAGACAGGGCACCCCCAGCCCCACATCACACACAGATCCCACAAGGCCCAGGGAGGGCGAGGGGAGACGGGGGCAGCTGAGAGACCAACATTTCCCAAAGAGAAGTTGTTGTCTGGAAAAGGCCATTTAAATCTGCAGAGGCAGAGCGGCCCTGACTGCCCATCACCACCCAGAGGGTAGGGTGGAAAAAGAGGAGAAAAGAACTGTGGGTCTTAAGATCTCTGTCCAGCCCCCGCTCAGCAGGAACACCGAGCGGGCTTCAAAGCAGTGCCACAGCCAGGACACCAGCACAGACACACCCACTGGGCCTACTCAGGTCACGTGTTCTCGTGTGTGTGTGCTCGTGCGCACGTGCACACATTTAGTTCTGTGCAGTTTTATCACGCGTAGGTTTGTATATCCACCACCACAGGGAAACAAGGATCCAGAACGTCTCACCACCACAGGGATCCTCGGTGTTGCCGGATGCAACCACACCCACTGACCTCCCACCCCACCCTCACCCTGACAGCTGAGCATCCATTATTCATTTCTACAATTCCTTTCATTTCAAGAATGCCCTAGATGGAATCATCCAGCCTGCAGCCTTTTGGAATTTGCTTTTATCATTCAGCACGATACCCCTGAGATCCACCCTGGTTCTTGCCTGGGTCACAGGTCATCCATTTCAGGGCTGAAAGCAGCAGCTCTTCACCATCTGGATGGACTCCAGTTTCTATGACCACTCACAGAATTTAGGAGATCTGGGTTGTCTCCAGTCTGGGGTATTATGGATTCTATTGCTGTTGTATTGACATACAAGCTCTCATGTCGATTCTTACTGTACTTTTAAGATTAATTTCCCAGAAAACTCCAGTTAAATATCTTCTCCTTTCTTTACAGGCTATTTAAGTTTTCCCATCTCTGAAATGTTTTTTGACCATTGCTCTTTCTGGTTATTTATCTTTCTCATTTTGATTCTTGGGGATTTTTTATAGATTCTGAATGCTAATCTTTTGTCAATAACATATGTTATAAATATCTCCCAAACTCTGGTGTCCTTAGATAAACATAAATTTTTAATCTTAATGTGGTCAGACTTATAAGTAAGTCACTCTTTTGTTTGCACTTTTTTGTGTTCTGTGTAAGAAATTATTCCTTACCCCAAGATCACAAAGATAACCAGCATAGTCTCCTCAAATTTTAGCGTTTTGCTTTCCACATTTAAGTCCTTCATTTACCTGGAGTTTGGTTTGTGTTGTATATTTAGATAGGGCTGCAATATCAAGTTTTGAACATGAATCCCCAGTTGTCCTATGACCACTTAAAGTCTGTTCTTTCCCCAGTGACCCCAAAAACCATCTCTTTTGCATATTAAGTGTCTATATATTCTCAGCTGTGTTTNGGCGGTCCGCGCGCCCTGGGGCGCCGGCGGGGGCAGGGGCGTCCCCGGCGCGGCGGGCAGGAGGCGGGGGGCTGCGGTGGCTATTCAGGGGCTCCGTGCGGCAGCCATGCAGCGGGAGGAGGCGGGAGGAGCGGGGAGGGAGGAGGGGAGAGCCAGCGGAGAGCGAGCCAGCGAGCGGGCGCCGCGCCTCCTGGCTGGCACCGCGGCCCGGAGCGAAGTGGCGCGCGGGGCTGGAAGGGAACTTCTGCGGGCGCATGCTGTCCCGGGCTCGGCGGCGCCTTCGGGCCCGGGCGGGCCGGGCCTGTCGACAGCCACAGGTGGTTTCTGCCAAAAGTTTTACCGCACTTCTGCCGGGAAGGCGCGGGGACGTTTTGGAGAGTGGCGGTTTCCTGAGACTCTGGCGCTCGCACTGAGCTCTTACCTTGAAGATTAGGAAGGGACTGGGACACCTGGGACCCGCATCTCGCGTTGCGCCTCCGGGACTCCCTAGAGATGCCTGCTCGAGGTGGTGTCTTTGCCGGACCCTGAAACCCATGCTGCTGTCCAGCTGGGAAGCTGCGCGAAATGGGCGCACGCAGCGGCCCCTCCGCGTCTGGGAAGAGTTAAGCGAGGGCCAGCCGGGTATCTGTTGCCCGCAGAGGTCAACCCACAGTCTCTTCCTAGAGGCGCGCAGGGGAACCGGCACACCCTCGCTCCTGGTCCGGCTCGTCCCCCGCTCCTCTGAGAGCTGACGGTCTTCCGGCCGCTGTGCTCCTTTGTTATTAGGGCTGCTTCTCTGATTTCGTTAGGAAGAGGGCCGGGAGGAACCCAAGAAAAGCGGAGCGGCGACAACTCTCGTTTCCTTAGAATCCAGCCGCGGTGGCTGGTACCCAAGCCGAGGTGCGGAGGGTCCAGGACCGAGGAGAAGCAGGGATTGGTGGCGTGTACTGCCTGCCCAGGGAGCCTCGCTGGACTTGGGTTTCTGGGGCCTCTGGGACAGCAAGAGGGATGACGGTGGGAAGGGAAGACCCTCAGAAGGGGAAGCTGTGCCTTGGTCGGCCCTGGGAGAGAGGCTCCTCAAGAAGTCCAGTGGTTTGGCCCTGTTCCTCGCGGGCCAGGTTGATGAATCCAGGGCAGCGAGGTTAGCACCACCCGGGTAGGTCCATTCCTGGCCTGAAAGAAATCATTATCCCCAAAGAGTCTGATACCCTGGTGTTGCAAGTCCGTACAGAACTACATGAGAGTTGAAAACACTCAGTCCTTCATTCTGGCTGGTCCCGTTCCCACTCCCTGTTCCCCCCAGCCCCACCAAGTACCTGAGCAGAAAGCACGCCCTTTGCAGTAAAGGAAGTCACAGAATTTTGGAGCTGAAAGAGGCCCTAGAAATATTAAGAGCGCTCATTTCTGCAGATGAGCAGACTCAGGCTCAGGGAAGGAGAGTGACCTGCCACAGTGGTTAGAGGCCGGGGGAGGCTAGAAATGACATCAACCTCCCAGAGCAGGGTGGAGAGAGTTCCTTCAGCAAGGCCTTGTAGAGCCTGAGATCAGAACTGCCACCCCCACACCCCAGGCCCATCATGGGCTCATTATCTGGTACTTTCTACATCCATGTTTGCCAGCTAATTTCCTGCCCCCTGTCCTTGGCTTAAAAAAAATCAGAACTGTCACTGCAGATTTACAGTCTGACACTATCCCAACTTGCCCTGCTCCCTCCTCACCCCAGATCCCTTACACTCCTTTTGTAACATAATGTGGCTTGATTAGCCAAGATGAGTTTGCAGCTTGTCTCACTGGGAAGCACCCACTTTCTGTAGGATGCCAGAACTCTGTTTTCCTGGTAATTAGGTTTTACAGATATTTTTGAAAGGGAGCCCAATTCTGGATCAATTACACTTGGACACAAATGCTGTGCTGTTGTGGATACTAAATGAGAAAGATGAGCAATTATCTGGGGGTGTTGGAATAAATGTTGTTATGAGTATTTGACACAGCTATTAGACATCAATGAGTGGGTTTTCAGTAAATGTTTTTTACCCTGTATTTTATTGAGAAAACAAAGTGTCTTAATTAAAAAGAACTGTGAGTTGGCCACTTAAATTTTAGCCACTTGTTTCTTACCAGTGTGTATGGGTGGGAAGGATTTGAGTGGTAAACAGTTAAGAGGACTTTTTTCTCCCTAGACCTAAATATTCCAGGGCCATGCTTATTCTTCAGACTAAAATGTCATGTACAGCCCAGCAGAACCATATTAAATCAAAATAATTCTGGATGTGGTGTGTGTCAATCTGTATTAGTCAGAAATGACTTGTAAGAGAGAATATTTTGTAAGTTTTATGCTTTCAAGGGCATGAAACATCAAGAATTCAAGGCTAATGCAATGTCACTGAGCATAATTCTTCTCTCATAAACTCTGTCCCCAGAGTTGTGCTTGGGGCTCCTGTAGAGGAAGCCAGGATCTGGTACCTTCATGATCATGCAGTGTTTTAACAGTGCCTTTTCACTTTTACTGCATGCTAACCTCATAGGCGCCTCATCGTTCAGAGTTCAGCGTTTATTCATCTTACAGTGGGGACACTGAGGCAGGGAGAGGGGAGAATGTTATCCCTGTAACTCCATTCACTACACTGACATACACTGCGGTGCAGCTTGGGGTTTCTGGGCTGACCTGGGTGAAACTAAAAAGTGAAAAGTGAAAGTGTGAGACTCTTTGTGACCCCATGGACTATAGCCCTCCAGGCTCCTCTGTCCATGGGGTTCTCCAGGCAGGAATACTGGGGGTGGGTAGCCTTTCCCTTCTCCAGGGGATCTTCCCAACCCAGGGATTGAACCTGGACAGACTCTTTACCAGCTGAGCCACCAGGGAGGGAAGCCCCTGGTTGTGAAAGACCAGGGTGAAAGAGGCTCCCTGATCATATAGGAAGCCGCTCGCCTCTCTCCAGTCCTGCACTTCCAAAGGGGTGTAGAGGTGTGGCAGGGTTATAGTGCTAACTCATAGGAGGCCACTTGCTCCCGAGGGGCCCCGAAGGGCTTGGCTCCTCACCCCCACTGTGGGTGAGCTGATTCCCTCCCTCTTCCAGCAGGCTGTGGGAACTTGGGCGAGGAGGGACCAGCTGGCCGAGGCTGGGGCGGGGGTGTGGGATCTGTGCTGTGGATGGCTGAAGGAGTCCAGGCTATTTATAACCCTCCTCCCCTCCTGGGAGGAAAAGACTCAAGGATCTGGAACCAGGCTCGGCATTGACTTCTCCCCTGGATGGCTGTGCCTACTGGGAGAAAACCTGCCGCCCACTGCCTGGCGGGTGTTGGAGTGACCCCTGACCTGTGTGGAGGGGCCCTGCAGGGCTTCTGGCAGCTTCAGCTGTTCTGGGGGACCTGGGATACAAGCATTTCCTAGAGCTATGGTGTGGCCGCTTTTTCTCAGGCATTGACCCCCTGTTTGCACAAAATGAGGCACATTCCAGAAACCTCGCAGGGTGGAGCTTAAGAACCGGCTCAGGTCGGGGATAACTGGCTTCTGCAAATAAGAGCAACAATGAGTTTTATGCCAAGAAGATTCTGAAAGCAACAAATTAGACACGGCCCTCTCTGACCATGCGCTGTGGCATTTCTGTGCAGTGCTGACTGAGGGGGGTCTGAGTGCTTTCCCTCCTCCCCGACCCCTTCTTTAGGCCGGTCCCCAGTGGTCCCCATCCCCTCCCACTCTTCAAGCCAACACCAAACACCTGTGTCTTCAAAGACATGGTGCCTGCCACCCCACCAATTACAGCTTTATTCCTGAGACTGGGCATATCTTCTCCCTGCGTCAGTGGAGAGAGGAATGGGCTGGTGGGGGGGGGGGGCGAGCAGAGGAAGCAGGCAGGACACTGAGCTCGTCTCTCTGTTCAACCCCTTGGAGTGAATGAATCCACCCTTCAGAACCAAGTCAGGCGCTCAGAGCAGGTTTTACCAGGAGGCCCACCTGGAGAGGTGGGTGCCGGGCAGCTCCAGCGGACAGTGGTGCCCTGCGAGCCTGGGGCAGCTTCTGGGAGCTGGGCTTGTGTTGTTCACCTTTACACCCTCAGCGCCCACCCCAAGGGCTGGGAACGGAGGTGTTTGCTGAACGCACGCCGAGGGCTGGGCGTGGTAGACAGGCTTGCTCCTTTGCTGTCATCCGCTCATCCGCTGTGCTCCTTGGTGCTGTGAAAGGGGTGTCAGGAGGACCAGGACGTGGAAGCAGAGTGTGGGTGAGAAGAGAGGGGGCTCCATAGACCTTTTGAGAGCCCCGAGTCAAGCTGATTGGCCCTCCCTGATGATGGGAACCCAGTCATCAATTCAACTGATGGCCATGAGGTCCTTCTCCATGGACTCTCACTGCTCAGCCCAGCCTCACGGACCCTCATAGAGCCGCAGAGGGAGTCTCCTATGGTGGGACAGGGGGCCACTCGTGTGCTCCCCTCCTGGGGGTTCTCTGGGGTCTGGCCCCTGCCTTCCTCTCTGACCATCCCCCTGCCCGCCCTGTACTCCAGCCACCCGGCTCCTTGTGGCTCCTTCAGCACACGGAGCTCATGCTTTCTCTTTGCTGTTCTCCTTGTCTGCGAGGCCCTTCCTGCAGATCTGCCGATAGCTGGCTTTACCTGTCATCAGATCTCAACTGAAAGAGCCCAGTAATGGATTCTTCATGGTGCCCCAATCTGTCTGGGGCATAATCTTGGTTCTCCTTTGTCTACTGTCTTCCTCTCTCACTAGAATATAAGCTCCATGAAGACGAGGAGCTTGTCTGTTTTGCTCTTCATGTATTCTCAATGGCAGATCAGTGCCTGGCAGTGGCATAGAAAATAGTTGGTGAAGAGGTGGTGAAATAGTTGGTGAACGGTGATATGCACATTAGTGCTAGAAGGTATACGAGGATGAATCAGCCAGGGGCCCTGCGCTGGGAATCCCTTTAGCTTAGAGGCAGATATAAAGCTTGTTCATACTCATGCTGATGTGTGGCAGGAAGGGAAGGTGGCATTCAAGAGGTACAGCCCAGGAGGCCTATGGTCAAGCTGCCTTAACCCTGATTTGACGAGGATGGTTGGCTTAGGCGGGGAGGGGTCTTCTTTCTAATGATATGAACTCGAGCAACTGACCCCCCTCCAGCACTGAAGTTCCTCTCAGTTGCTGACTGCCACCCCTCTCTCTCTTCTATTTATTTACTTCGTTGGTGAACAAGAGTTCCAAGTATAATGCCATCCTTGGAGAGTCAGGAATGTTGTGTTTTTCCACCAGCTCCATTCATCTGCAGCCTTCTCAGAACAGCTGTGGACAGCTGGCTGCCAGCGTGGATGTGGGGAGAGCTTCTCTTCAGGGCCAAGGGGGTATGCACGGCCCTGCGGGAATGGGGAGTTTCATTTGAGTTTCACACCCTGCTGATCTCCAAACCCCACTGAAATGGTGCCTGTAAAAACAGATACATGAGGAAGTTAAAAAGCTATTAGCATTCAGTTTGCTGCCTATTTTCTGATTATAAAAGCTATAGGATCATGATAGAAAATTTGGGAAATATGGAAAGGTATAAAATTAAAACAGAAAACTGCTACAGCACCCTGATGTTGGGATATTTCCTTCCAGTCTTTTTTCTGTATTCACCAGCATGCATGGTGACCTACTCACATAGAAATGTAATTAGGATTGAGTGTTGTTTTCTACAGCTTTGAAAATCCACATAGGTTTTTTTTTTTTTTTAGTAAGCAGAAAGGTTTCTTTTTCTTGGAAGTTTGGGAGTGATTCACACTCCCACTGAATCACTGATACTTAGGAGAAAGTGGGTTTTCCAGGTCTCCTTATTGGCTGAGAACATTTCAGTAGGCTTTACCATCCACAGTTTGAATCAGGAAATCAGCGCCCTCCTGCCCCACCCCTAACACTGGATATGGTTGGAAAGGTGTGGTGGTGGTCTAGTCGCTCAGTTGTGTCTGGCTCTTTGCGACCCCATGGACTGCAGCCCACCAGGCTCCTTTGCCCATGGGATTCCCCAGGCAAGAACACTGGAGTGAGTCTCCATTTACTTCTCCAGAGGATCTTCCCAGCCCAGGCCCAACCCAGGGATTGACTCTGTCTCTAGCACTGCAGGCAGATTCTTACTGCTAAGCCAGGCAAGCCTGGCTAGAAAGGTATTTCTCACTAAGTGCCTCCCTCCCTTCCCCTTGGTAAGGGCCGCTTGCATACAGTGTTGCGAGCTACCCCTTACGGAGGGTTCTGTTACATTTACCAATGCCACAGTGTTATTTAGAAACGTATATTTATGGTTGTGTTGCATTCCTTCAAGTAATGTATCATACTTTATTTACCATTACAAAACACAAACCATACCCAATGCCCATTAGCTAATCATTCCTTGACCTACAAACAGCAGCAGCACCTTGAGAAATATGAACCAGGATGGTTGGAATAGCATGTTTAGGGCATCACTGTTTGGGGGGCACCCTGAGAAGCCCAGGGACTTTGCTGCCGTCACTGCTATGCTCAGGGTCCAAAGAACGCCTGGTGGGCAAAGGATGCTCAAGATACATTTTGCTGAATGAGTTAAATGCAGAATACTTCCTGAGAGAGACCCTGGTTAAGTCTGTCGATGTCAAGGCTTCTTCTGAGAGTGAGTTTTGCTGGGGAGGAAGTTCAGAACCCTGAGGAAGAGCATCACCTTCTGGAAAGCGGAGTAAGAAAGGGCAGCTTTCTGCCCTTAATAGTTTTAATAGTTTAAATAGACTTAATAGTTTTGACGGATTTTTGGAAGAGATGAAGTTTAGATGGGGTCTTGATATAGGAGCTGAGAGACACTTAATTCTGTGAAACAGGAACTGGAGGGCACCCACGCAGGAGGAAACTCAAGGTCAAGAGAGCCCCAAGGTCAAGAGTGTGGAACAGGTTGTTCGCCTAGGATGTAGGGTGTTGCCCATCCAGAGAGTGACTGGAAGCAGAGATTCTTCCAACTAGCACTTCCTCAGGAGCCCAGAACCTACTCCCAGGGGAGGACGGTTCCCTGAGGACCATGGGGCTTCCAACCTTGCCTTCAGGCAGGTATTGTCCCCATCCTGCAGGTGAGGAAGCCAGGACTCAGGGGTGGTGAGGAGCTGATCAGACCTGAACCCTATGGCTTGGCCACTTTCCCCTGGTCACCTTCAGCGTGTTCCTTAACCTCTCTAAGTCTTAGTTTCCTCATCTAGAAAACAGAGATAACCCACTCCATAGGGCTGCTGAGAAAACGGGATGCGACGATGCACCCAGAGCACTTGGCACAATTCCCTCCCATGTGGAAGCCACAGTTATTGACTTGGGAGGAGACCAGGGATTTGTGTTGAAGAGGATTCAAGACTTTATTTTCTTTTCCTCCACCTCCTCTTCCTCCCCAAGCTACCACTATTCTTAAAGGCGTAAAAATCCTCCAAGACAGATGACTGTTGGGAAGCTAGTGCTCAGGTAGAATTAATGTCACTTGTAGGGTGACAGGATCTCTCTCTTCTACCTCCTACAAAAGGGGAGAAACACTCCTTGCAATCATTGTGAGGATTCAGAGTCTCAGTGTCAGTGTGCGTCTGGGGCATACTATCTACTCAGGAATGCCTGGCATGGCTGGTCTTTAGAATAGAAAATGGCTGTGCAGAAACTCGGACACGGGACAGGTCAGTTTTGACGACTGGGATAAACGACTTATGACCTAGAGCAGCACAGTCTACTGAAGATATAATGTGAGTCCTGCAGGTAATTGGAAATTTCTAGCAGTCACTTTTTATTTTATTTTTTTTAGGGGGGGAGGAATTTTTGTTTGTTTTTGGTTGCACTATGTGGCATCTTAGTTCCCTGACCAGGGATCGAACCCTTGCCCCCTGCACTGGAAGCACGGAGTCTTAATCACTGGGACCGCCAGGGAAGTCCCACAGTTGAAAGAAGTAAAAAGAAATGGGTAAATGAATTTTTGCAAGGTCTTTGTTTAACCCAATATATCCAAGCTATTACCGTTTCAACATCTGACACTAGTCACATTTCAAGGGGTCTGTAGTCCCCTGGAGACAGGGTGGGGAGCCTGGGGAACAGGTTGTAGGGCCAGTCTGGGGGAGCTAGGGCTACCTGAGGGGGCTCTTCATAGCCAGAGGAGGCCACGTGTCACAAGCTGTCCTCTGGGAGGAAACGTGTGAAAAGCAAGCAAATTCGGGAAGAAGTAAAGGGCTATGAGACTTTATATCCCGGCCCTTGGAGGGCAAACTGTGTATTCTTGGGACCTGTTCCACCGTGGACCTCAATTTTCTCATCCTCAAAAGTGCAGTTGTATTATCTCAGAGCCATTCTGGCTCTGATTTCCCTCATTCCTGCAGAAAAGGCATGGAAAGCAAATTTAGTCACTTTGTAAGTTTGAAGTGGGTGGAGGTGGGGATTGGAGAGAAAGTTTGGGCCACAGAGAATATACTGCTGGGCCCCATGTTTAAAAGCATCTCGTTAGAAAGTTCTGTCTAGACGAGAGAGACCCACACATCTCTCTAAGCCTCTGCCAGAGTGGACAATATCTAGTCACTGCCGTCAAGTTGCATTTATTTCAAAAGTGTGTTTTGGGTATGGAGGGGAACCTCTGTTAACTGGGTTATTTTTAAAAAGTGACATGTCGTCATTGTCTTTAAATCCTGAAGCTGCACGTTGTTCCTGTTCATCCCAGATGGCTGTGAATGGCAGCCATAAAAGAGGGGAAGGGCCCTGCAGGAAATATTGGAACAAAAAAGGAAATATTTATGTTCTGTCATAAATGGCCACGTGGCCTGTCCAGAGAGGATGTGGGAAGAGAGGAAAAAAGCAGCAGGTGTGTTTGGAGGGAAGGGTGTGTCCGCAAATGTATTTTAAGCTCTTGGAGTCAGAGGCACTGGTTTCATCACATTCTGGTGAGGAGGGATTTGAGGTTTTTATCTGCCTGCCACAGGCTTCGGCGAGGGGAAGGAAACTCTCTCTCCTTTTTAAGGAGTGTCTCGTCTTTTTAAATTAGATTGTCAGTGAGTAACTAGCTGGGTCTACCTGGGGACTCCCTCTTCCCACACGGGAGCCGGCCTGTGTGCCCTAAGAGCTGGTCCGATGAAACCCATTCACCGAGGAGGAAGCTGAGGGGGTCCCAGAGGGCCTGCCCCACTCTGAGGTCCCCCAGGAAAGTGAGAGGAGCGCAGACCAGTGCCAGAGCCACCACGTGTCCTTTTGGCCACACAAGGGTGCCGCCTCGGCCTTTGTATTCTCCGCAGTTAACAGATGACTCAGCCAGGCTGCCTTGAACCCTTTTTAAAATGGGGATTTCTCTTTTATGTTTTCCTAAAGTAGATTTTTTTTACTTTTCCACCTATTGTTTGCTTTGAATTTCTAATTTAATTTTTTCAAATAGGTCAATACTTACATGGTTTAAAATTCAAAAGGTACAAAAGGGTATTCAAAGTGAACCATCTTTTTCTCAGCCCATCTCTTAGTCCCCTTATCCCTAGGCAACCACTTCTACTGATCTCTTCAGTTTAGAAATGTTGACTGCACGTACTGGAAAATATGTGTATGTGTATGTGAGTGTACCTGCATGTGTGTGTGTATTTAAAGATTTTTTATCTAAATGGAAGCATACCATATACATTTCACTTTACATTTACTGCATAGCAAATTTTGACTATTTAAGAACTTTTTTGTTCTTTTTTACTTGCTTATTTTGACTGCATAAATTACATTAAATGGCTATACCTTGGTTTATTTAACCAGGCCCTTAGAAATGGATATTTTGGTTGTTTCCAGTCTTTTGCTTATTTAATAATCTTGGGTTTTACCCAGTGATTTTTTTTTTAATGAAAGCAAACCTTGAGTTTTCTGAATAAAGGCAAATTGATAGCACTCTAGGCTTGCTGATTTATTGTTCACAAGGTGCTTCAAAGAACAAAATCGCTTAATTGTTTAAAGATGAAGAGCAGAATAAGCTTTTTTTTTTTTTTTTGCATCAAGCTTCCTGGAAAACAAATTCTGTGGTCGACATTATTTAACTAATGTTTCTTGAGTTCCTACTATGCGCTGTGTCGTGGGCACTGGGCCAGGCGGTGGGTAGGTGGTACACAAAAGGAGGAGGCTTACAGGCTAGCACTCCTGTTCTGGACCTGGGGTTGGAGTGGGGGTGACTTTGATGGAGGGAAAGAACAGTTAAAGCTGTACTCTGGGGGCAGCCTTGATGGAGGGAAGTGGAGCCAGAAAGGGAACGCTGGCCCTTTGACTGGATGTGGGGGCATGGTTTCGAGGAGGGGCTCTGGGCTGCCTGCCTGCCTGTGAGCAGCGAGGGTTCCTACCCAAGCTTGTGGACTGTACCCAGGCTCCTCTGTCCATGGACTCTCCAGGCCAGAATACTGGAGTGGGTAGCTATTCCCTTCCCCAGGGGATCTTCCCAACCCAGGGATCAAACCCAGATCTCCCACATTGCAGGCAGATTCTTTACCATCTGAGCCACCAGGGAAGCCTGAGCTTGTGGCACCATATCCTTGGTCCCGCTCACCTGCCTCTCTAGGTCACCATCCGTCTGCAAGGTCCTCCATAAGGCAGGGTCTAGGACCCTGGGTCAGCCAGGTTGACTGTGTCCTCGCTGTGCTTCTTCTGACCTTGAGGAGCTTTGAAACCCCTGTTTATCCCAGGAAAACAGAGAGGTCTGCAGTCTGGAGAGCAAGGCTCTCCCTGAGACCAAGCCCTTCTCAGCAAATGGGCAGAGATGGCAGAGCGGCCTACAGACAGAAGGGATTGGGGTTAATGAAGGAGGCACCCTCGACCCACTTGAACTGGAGCCTCTGTGGGCTGTCCCTGTGTGTTTGCAGCTCTGAGCTCCCCTCCTGGATTGAGGGCATCTCCTTTCAGGAACACTGGCCCCTGTCCTTTCAGCCTGTTTTCTTGGGAGCTCGGAATACTTACTGGAAGTGGCCTGAAGGTAATCAGCAGGCTTGAAGGCAACCAACTAAATTTGCTGAAGAGTTCCAGATTGGCCCTAGAAACTGCCCATCACAAAGAATGTCTAATTGTATAGATGTGCGGGTGGGATGAGGGAGGGAAACTGGGACCCCATAGAGAAAACAAGGTGCCTTGGAGCCCCCACTGTGTCCTCAGGGCTTCCTTGTTGGCTTAGACAGCTAAGAATTCATCTGCAGTGCGAGAGAACTGGGTTCAATTCCTGGGTTGGGAAGATCTCCTGGAGAAGGGCGTTGCATCCCACTCTAGTATTCTTGCCTGGAGAATCCCCGTGGACAGAGGAGCCTGTCGGGCTACAGTCCATGGGGTCTCAAAGAGTTGGACATAACCGAGCGACTGAGCACACAGCACAAGCTCTGCAGAGCATCAGAAGAAGCCCAAGACGTGGTCTCCCTCCAAGATCTGAAAACCTGGCTGAGAAAATGATGATGTATGTAAGATATACACAGGCTTAATACTGAAGAGCTACGTGATGCAGTCTGTCTTGTAAGAACTGTAAGACTTTACGGGAAAGAGAGGTTGTCAGCCTGGAGTCGACAGCATGAGAGACGTGAGATGAGCCTCAGAAAGGGAGTGTGGTCGGAGGATGGACACTAACGTCAATCTAGGGACTGCTCCATGGCAGATGGTACCCGTTTGGTATCCCCATTCAGTCCCACAACAATGTACATTTGGCATTATTATTCCCATTTAACAGAGATCAGATTTCAGAGCCCATCTTCTGCACCTAAATTGGCACTGAGATTCCCAGAGATTATTCAGGGAGAAACAGGCTGTGCACAGGAATGGTGGTGGGACCCATGTGCTCTCTGTCATGTTCTGCCAAGAAGTTGCCTCTTCGCAGGAAAGCCCACTTAGGAAGCAAGAGGAAATACAGCTGGTTAATGGGTGAGGCTTGGGGGAGTAATTTCAGTAAATCTTAATTCCCTGGCTGTTTACCCCTCTATCCAGTTCACTCTGTTTTTTTTTTTTGTTTGTTTGTTTGTTTGTTTTACTGGTTTAACTCAACTCTGGTATGCTTCAGGGGATACAGTAATATCAATTTTCCCACTAAGCCTTAAGAATTTAGGAAGAGATAATCCATTTGATGGGCTTCCCTGGTGGCTCAGTGGTAAAGAATCTGCCTACCAATGCAGGATCCCTGGGTTGGGAAGATCCCCTGAAGAAGGAAACGACAACCCATTCCAGTATCCTTGCCTGGAAAATCCCAGAGGAGCCTGCGAGGGTACATATAGTCCATGAGGTCACAAAAGAGTCAGACATGACTTAGCGACTAAATAACAGCAACAACAACAATCCGCTTGATACCAAGTATTGAAACCATGTATTTTAGTCCAGAACCAAACTGGGATGGTTTTTATCCATTGACCAGTATCTCTTTCTTGTGACATTTTGGGAAATTGTTTTTAGAGCCAGTTATGGCAGGTGGCTCCAGTGGTAAAGAACCTGCCTGCCAATGCAGGAGATATAAGAGATGCAGGTTCCATCCCTGGGTCGGGAAGATCCCCTGGAGGAGGACATGGCAATCCACCCCTGTATTCTTGCCTGGAGAATCCCATGGATGGAGGAGCCTGGCAGGCTACAGTCCATTGAGTCGCAAAGAGTCGGACACCACCAAAGCAACTTAGCACACACACACGTGCCTGGCACTGTTGTAAAAATGCAACTACCAGCATGAAGGAATATCAAGCCCCTGGGCTCAGGTTTTAAGACATCCCAGAGGCATGCATTTGTCTGTGTTTTCTCATCTGGTAGATTCATGGTTCTGTGTTTCAACTTCTGTGAGAGTCACATGACTTGCTAAGGACTTTGTGACTCACTGTGAAGGATGAGAATTCCCCTTTCATTGCACCCTCTGTTTTGGCTGTGGGTCTAGTAGTATGTGGGGTTGGAGGGGTGACCGGACAGGAGCAGAGGAAAGGATGTGAGGGCTGGTAAATCATGGGTAGTGGTTAGGCTGTGTGATGTGCTGGAAAGCTTCAAGGGCCCCATTCCAAGGCCCAAGTTTTTGTAAAATCCTCCCGTAGACTTCTATCCATCTTTGTAATCTCAGGGTTCTCTGTCCTGGTACTAACTTATACATAAATAGAAACCAGTTGAATACAAAAGCTCACCTGTCGTTTTTCTGACTGCCTTTAGCACTGGGAATGAATGAAATCTTAGTAGGTTTGAATCTCACCTGAAGACGTTATGGCCATCTTCTTAGGCTTCTTGCCCTGACTCTTATAGAACGTGGAAAGCACCCTGAGGGGAGGAAAACATTTCCTGTTTCTGGCTTAGCTCTGATGTGGGATGCGCTTGTGCCTATTTTGCAAATCATCTCGCAAGTCCGATTTCAGCTCTTTTCTGAGAACTTGGAATCTGTGCTCACAAGCTGGGTGGTACGGACGAGAAAGCAGAGGGCGAGATCCCAGTCCCTCTGCTTGCCAGCCACGGGGACACCGATGAGCGTGTGATTGCCTTTGTCTACCTGGAGCCCTGGCGTGTTTTCCTAAGCTGCTTTCCTAAGGGCCTCGGGCTGGCGAGAAAGGTTATAAAAGTGAATTATTTGATAAACTGCTATTTCCGCTTACATTATGGAAAACTAAATCACGCTATGTTTTATTTCCATTGCTTTGCCAGAAACTCCTCATGACAGATTCTGATGCACCAGTACGAGCCACCTCGCTGAGCATCACTTATTTGCAGAAGTCATTAGAAGCCATTGTGTAACCAGAGGCTTTGCCCTTCCTTCCTCACAGTTTTCAAGATGCTGCGTCTGTATAGCCCTGACTCAGCACCATTCCATTTTGGGAATTTGTTACCTCTTCTCAGATTCCGGAGTGCACTTCCCGAGTTTTCTGTTCTTTACTCGGGCACGGCTATGACATAGGTCTTAAGTCCAGGTCTGAGGTAGTCACACCACAAAAGGACACATCTTCTGTACCAGGACTCCGGGATACCAGAGCGACCTGGTACCTCTTCCTGCCCAGCTTGTGGACAAGCTAACATTTTCACCACTGTAAACTGTGGCATCCCTGGGGAGG
>SJYV01010468.1:1994782-2016373 GCA_006410875.1 Neotragus pygmaeus | reverse complement strand
CCCCCCCCCCTCCCGTCCCTTCTCCCCTCACCTTTCTCTTTCCCTTCTTAAGTGGAAAGCGCCCAGCACACTGGCTCGCACAGAGCCCAGAACTCAATAAACAGTATCGATTACTACTAATATCATAGTTATCATATTCAAAAGCAAACCATAGCCCTCAGCCCCTTTATGGTCACGCTCGAGAGTCAGAAAGCTCTCGTAGCCTGGTGACCCAGTCCATTGTTGTTGGTGTTTTAATTTTTTTTTTTTATATTCCATCTTTCATATACCCACACAGCACATTAAGAGTCTGTTCATTCTTGGGATGTATGTGAAATTCCAATTCCTGTCAGGAGAATTTATGTGTGGTTTTAGAGGGGATAATCGACCAGTTAGTATGGGCGCACTGATTTTATACACATACGCGTTGCCGTTTACAGCACACATTATAACATCTTCAGTCTCTGCCAAGAATGTGTATTTCTTAGCCCCATACATTTGCATATTATGGGTTCATAATTTCAAATAGCTGTAAAGATCTCTACAGAAAAATGTAGTCACTGTACTCTGATGTTCTAAATCTCGATGTGGAAGTAGAACTGGGCTAGTTTTTGCCCCTGCTAATGTACCAGCCCTATAATTTTCTCTCTCTCTCTCCTCACACACACACACACACACACACACACACCTCTGGCTTTACTCCTCAGCAAGGATTTAATAGATGGAAGCTGAGTTATGCCGCCTATTTCCTAGACTTCATTACCTTTCCAAAATATATCGTACACTTGGCACAATGTACTGTGGTCCTATTATAGATGATTAAAAAGAAAAGATTTGTCAAAATAAATGAAGCCACCACATCTAACCTTCCCCTGGTTTGGATCCCTCACTGCTCACCCCTCACCCCACCCCGCACCTTCAGTCATCTGCCGTGTGTCTGGCTTAGCTGCGCTCCTGACACGGCAGAGAGCTCTGCACAAATTGCCCTTTCAAGCTAATATCACCGGAAAATCCAGCCACCCACACCCAACCTCTAATCAGTCATTAGAGAATCTGCCAGTGGCAGCCTTGATTTGACCAAACAAAATAGAGCAGAAGGAAGAAAAGAAACCTACATGTTTTTAAGATCTTGCAAGTAGAATGCACCTGAATTTTAAAAACAGTCAAGTGGAGATTTTCTTTTTGAAGTTTAGGAAAAAAAAGGACCTCAAGTTGAAATCTGTTGTTGTTCAGGAGCTAAGTCATGTCTGACTCTTTTGTGATCCCATAGACTGTAGCCTGCCAGGCTCCTTTCTGTCCGTGGGATTTCCTAGGCAGGAATACTGGAGTGGGTTGTCATTTCCTTCTCCAGGGGATCTTCCTGACCCAGGGATTGAACCTGAGTCTCCTGTATTGTAGGTGGATTCTTTTCCACTCAGCCACCAGGGAAGTCCTAAGTTAAAGTCTGTTATGCCCCATTTCAGCATGCGGAGGGGCGGGGGTTAAATAGCTGAGCCTTAGGGGTCTTCAGCGCCACAGCTAGAGCAGAGATGCTGCAGACGTTCACCGTCATGGGGCGGGCCTGGGCCGTGGAACTGGCCAGGGCTGGGGAAGGAGTCCAGTGGCTTTGTTCACCTTCTGATTGGTTTTGCCCTTTTGATGTTCAGTCAGAAAGTAAGTGCAGCCCTGAAAACTGGGCACTGTATGCCCTTTAGAATATCGAGAAGGGTGCCGGCTTCCTTGAAGCAAAAAGAAAGTGTTTAGTCACTTAATTGGGTCCAACTCTTTGTGACTCCATGGACTGTAGCCCACCAGGCTCCTCTGTCCATGGGATTCTCCAGGCAAGAATACTGGAGTGGGTTGCCATTCCCTTCTCCAGGGGATCTTCCTGACCCAGGGATTGAACCCAGGTCTCCTGCATTGCAGGCAGATTCCTTGAGCAAGGGGCATTCTCTTCCAGGTGCTGACATGACAGCGTCTGTAACTCAGGTGCTGAGGTTGCTGACCTCAGGGTGCTTGTGACACCTTGCTGCCTCTTGGGTTCTGCCCTCTGTGGCTTATTGTTAGTTAGAAATGTCTGCTTTATTCCTGTGTGTGTCTCTCTGTGTGTGTGTGTGTGTGTGTGCTTGTGTGTGTTCATCCTGAAGCTGTCCTGATGGAAACTTCCTTTAGTTTTGATTCAGAGTTTAACTGCAGAAGAATTAAATGAAAACTTAACTTTATAAAAATTCTCTTTTAAAAACATTTTAACAGCTTTATTGAAGTATAATTTATATGCCATAGAATTTACTTTGTTTTAGGTTTACCATGCAATGATTAATTTTTAACAACATACATATATATTTCTATATATATATGTATGTTAGGGAATGTTTTTTATATATATAACACACACACACACACACACACACACACATATATATGTATGTCAGGGAATGTTATATATGTGTATATATATATGTATGTGTGTGTATGCATATACATATGTATATGTATGCATGTATACACATATGCATGTGTGTATGTATACATATGCATATGTATATATATTTGTGCATATGTGATGTCAGGGTTGTTAGTGGGGCAGAGATTGAGGAAGGAGGAGGAAAAGGGAAGGACTCTTTTATCCTCTGCAGCCCGTGCACTTGTGTCTTTTCCGCTTATCTTCTCTGCAGAAGGAGCCATGTGGGCAGGAAGTGTGGAGGGCAGAGCAGGCTCGCGGGGGGCGCACTCTGGGCAGCGCCCCTCCTGATTCCTCCTGGTCCCACCCTGGCAGGTGGGGCTTCTCCGTGCTTGACAACAGCGGTCCCTCCCTGGTCACTAACGGTTCACGAGTGCCGAGGTATCGTCACATAAAAGCATGATCATCAGCACACTTGGCTACCACCCTTTCCTGTTCTCACTCACAGACTGCTGCAGTGCATTTTGGAGGTCATCCAGGCCAGTGCCCCTATATACACACAACCAGATACTGTCCCTCGGGCCGAAGGACGCGGTCCAGGGACGCTCGCTGGGCAGCAGTAGACCTGGGGCCAGATCCCGGACTCGCAACTGTCCAGAACAGTGGTGCTGCCTTTTCATTGCACTGCCCTGTCGGAATGGCCTAACATGGATAGGGCAAGTTGGCAGGAGGGCAGATGGCAGGGGGGTCATCCCAGGTTCCCTTATCTCCTTATAGGCGTCTCGTGTCCTGCCTCCCCAGTCCTGCTCCAGGGCTGTCTTTTTCTGCTTTAAAGCATCTCGGTTAGGGTGCCCTGAGGTCCTTTCTCATCACCTCTCATCATCTAGGAATCCTGAAAGGGGCAGAGGTCGAGCGAAGAACCCGCTCCCGTGGACCTTTATTCCAGAAGCAGCAGTCCTTTGATTATATCCGACAAGTCCAAACAAAGAGATTAGGCCAAACAGAGAAATAGCCATAGCTTGGACTTGGACTTCTGTGTAGAAACCTCTGTTGTGTATCCTGGTTGCGTTTTGTTGGGGGTGTGTATGTGTTTTAAAAGAAAGTTCTCAGAAAATGATGTTTAGGGGGCAATAAAAAGAGCATTTCATCTTGAAGAATTCAGAGCTGTGCAAAAAAAAAAATGCGAGTGAAGAAACCAATTGTATGTAGATGCAAGTAGCTATTAGATACCCAATGTGTAGTGGAAAGGGGAGATCTTATGCTTTGAAAGGCGAACAGTCCTTCCCTCTGATTCACGGGAATTCGCCCTGCTAGGGTGCTTACTTAGAGGCTTTCCCTTTCAGCCTTTGCCAGCTGGTGTGGAGCCGAAAGCCAGCCAATGGGGCAGAAAGCCAAGCTTTCCCTTGTGCTGAAGCCAGAGGGGGAGAAGTAGGTAGACAGCAAACTCGAAGAGGGGAGCAAAATCGTGATGCTAAACAGTGGCATCTCCTGCTGGACAGTGGAATGCTTGAGCCTGGGGAACTAGGTGAGTCAAGGGGACAGGGGCGTCTGAGAGCAGGGATTCTCCAGTGGGGCGCCCCAGATCTCCTGGGAGCTGGTGAGACATGCAGATTTTCAGTCCCCACCCCACTAAGACCAACTGAATGAGAGTTTCTGTGCGTGAGCCCAGTGTTCTGGAGTTTAACCAGCTTTCCTGGAGGTTTCAATGCGCTCTCCAGTATGAGAACCATAGCTGTAGGAAGAGTGTGGGGTATGTTAAGCCATGATCGATGGATAGCAGCTGAGGGTCAGAGTAGTGGTTCTGCATTGTTTCGTCAATGTCATAATTGGTTAAATCATGTCCACTTAATTTAATGAATTTCATTATCCTGTAGAATATAGAGTAGACTGAATTGCATATCAAAAATACAGTAAATTGAACGTTATACTTTGCCTTATAACACGTAAAGCTTAAAATATTTCTATGCATTTCTAATAAAATTTTATTACATGTGCTTCAAAAACAACCCCCAAATCCAATGAACTTCACTCAGAAAGAGCATAAAAGAGAACCTGAGAAACAGGTTGACTGGCTTTAACCCTTGGCTCTGCCACTTAGCAGTCATGGGAAGCTGAACCTGTTACTTAAGATTTCTGAGCCTCTTTTTTCTTGTGGAGTCAAATCAGGGTGGAAAATTACTTACTTTACGGAGTTCTTGAGAGTAAAGGAGGCCGAGAGACACCACGCAGGCAGAGTCTAGTGCAGGGCCTCATCATGCAGAGGCCTTCCTTCCCTGGGCAGGTGCAGTTTGCCTTTACGTGGTGGTCATCATCCAGATGACCATGGGCTAGCTTCTCAGGCACTGAGCGCTAACACTGGAAGAGAGTTGGATGGTCTCGTCCACTCGGTTCATTTTATTGATGAGGAAATGGAAGCCGGAAGATTTTAAGTCACATTACAAGTTATTTGCAGAAGGAAGTCTGGAGCCCCTGTCTGCTGCGGCCCAGCTTACTGACTTTCTTGACTAGGCCATTTGCCCTCGCACACTGACCTTATATCCCATGAAGGTGAGTGTGAGGGCCAGAGAAGGGGTCCTTTTGTCAACTGTAAGTGCCTCTGGGCAAAGGAGAAGGAGCCAAAGGCTGCTAGCTCTCACTCAGGTTGCCCCTCTTACTTGCTGCTCCTGCATCAGTTTTCTGGGCGTGGAGAGCAAAGTATGAATGCAGAGCCATGGCCTGCCAGGGACTCTGGACCTTGGAGATGGTGGACTGTAGGTCTAGATCTGTCCCTGGAGAAGTGGAGGCTCAGANGCTCCTGCATCAGTTTTCTGGGCGTGGAGAGCAAAGTATGAATGCAGAGCCATGGCCTGCCAGGGACTCTGGACCTTGGAGATGGTGGACTGTAGGTCTAGATCTGTCCCTGGAGAAGTGGAGGCTCAGAACAGGCGGGTCTGGGGGTGGGCTTGGAACTTGCTGTGACTGTGAGGTCGTTTTAAGCAGGTAAGTGATATGGGGTGATTATAAAAATTTTTTTTTTTTTTGAGTTTCACAATGTTGTGTTGGTTTCTGCCATACAACAACAGCACGAATCAGCCATAACTATACCTTTTATGATTATAATTTTTAAACAATCACCAACAGTTATTAAAAATTGTCACTCTTGGACTGTGATGGGGTGTGATAGTGGGAGGGGCTTTTACTTTGCATTTCATTTGTTACTCTTTGTTACTCTTCGACTTTTTTTGACCATGTCTTACTTTTATGATGTGTGTATGCATTAAAAAACGGGTGCACTGGGATGACCCAGAGGGATGGTATGGGGAGGGAGGTGGGTTGGTGCTTCAGGATGGGGAACACATGTATAGCCGTGGCNTACTCTTTGTTACTCTTCGACTTTTTTTGACCATGTCTTACTTTTATGATGTGTGTATGCATTAAAAAACGGGTGCACTGGGATGACCCAGAGGGATGGTATGGGGAGGGAGGTGGGTTGGTGCTTCAGGATGGGGAACACATGTATAGCCGTGGCGGATTCATGTCAATATATGGCAAAACCAATACAATATTGTAAAGTAATTAGCCTCTAATTAAAATAAATAAATTTATATTTAAAAAAGAAGCTCTCTTCTAAATCAAAGGAAAATAAATTTTATGGAGAATATCTAGTGCTTTGGAAAAGATGAAAGAGATAAATTGCTTAGGGAAAAAAGATGCTATTTTTTGACAAGAACAAATGTATCTATGTATAGAAAAAGTCTAGAATAATGAATGTTAAAATATTATTAAGATTAACATTTTGGGGGGACTTTCCTGGTGGTCTAGTTGTTAAGACTTTATCCTCCAATGCAGGGGTACTGGTTTGATTTCTGGTTGAGGAGCTAAGTAAGATTCCACATGCCTTGTGGCCAAAAAAAAAAAAACACAAAAAAAAACAACCCACCAAAACCAAAACACAAAACAGAAGCAATATTGTAACACATTCAATAAAGACTTTAAAAAATAGTCTGTATAAAATAAATCTTTAAAAAGAGTAACACTTTTTGTTTTAGCTTGTGTTTTCTGATTTTTCTAGTATGAACATATATTACTTTTGTGATTAAAAACATGATTGATTTTATGAAAACACCAAAAGGCGACAGTGTCTTTGATCACCCTGGTGGATTTTCCTTTAATAAGAGTTCCCAGGACAGCCCCACCCTTCCTGTGATCATCCATAGTTTCATTTGAAATCACTGATGGGGCCTTTAAATACACCAGCAACACTTTTCTGCTGGAAATCTTCTGACTCCAGCTTACGAAGCATAGGTCTCTCCTGATATGGAGAAGGGATTCTAGAGAAACCTGTGTGTAGAGAATTCAGAGAGCTCCCATTCACCCATTTAGTGGCTCGTTCAGAAATATGTGTCAAGGGCTTTAAGAGTGTCAGGCCGTGTGCTGGGCTCTGCAGGGTGAGTAGGCAGGAAGGAGAATGGCTGCTTGCTTTCTCCAGCTCTCCTTTTCTGTGTTGATCCAGTTCTTCGATTTTTTTTTTTTTTTTAATCAGGAGAGTCTCCTTGCTTGTATTCACAGCTCCTGCTGGCCTCTTCAGACTGGGGTTTGGATCTGGGTGGTCTGGATGACTGAAGCTGTGAGGCCACTCAGGGGGAATACCTGGTGAGGGGCAGTCCTTATATCATTACCATTTATTAATATTTTCTCTGTGCTAAGTGCTCACACATATTTTCAATCTTTACAACAACCCTTTGGATGCAAGAAAACCAAGCATCAGGGAAGTGAAGGCCTGGCTCAGGATCATACGCTGGGAAGCTGCCTGATCAAGATTTGAATCCACATCTTTCCATCTGTCTCTGAGTCCCACTGTCTCCAACCTACTCTTTTAAGACCTAAACTGTAGAGATGCAGCCGGCGTACAAGGAGAACAGGCAGGCCCACCATACAAACACACTTACACACGTACACACGGGGTGCTGAACGTCTCTCTGTGAATTTGTAAATGACAAAACGTGGTTTTGCCACGTGCACAGTTAACCTGCTACTTCCAGCCTAAAGTCTCCACATTAATCAGACTGCAATTATTTAGAAAATGTGATGACTCAGACAGGGTTGGGCTGCCGTATAACTTGGTCCAAATAAAGACTATTGGCAGGAGGAGGCCAGATGAATCCTGTAAACAAGATGAGAGGGGATGGCATTTGCTCTCTCGGAGAACATCTTTTGTAAGTACTGATGTGATTGTCTAACAATCCCTTTGTACCTACTGGTTCTAGACCAGTTAGTTATACTAAGTGCTTTCATGTAAAATGTGCTAAGGTGCCCAAGTGTTTCTGTCTTCCAGCTCCAACTTCTATGATATTAGTGTCTGTCAGTCTAGATGAAATGAGATATTTAAAAATCAGTTTGCTAAAGCCAGCTTCTCTCAAGAATTTCCCATTATAGAAGAAAGTAATACAAGTACTGCTATATTTTACAGACACTTAAAAAAAATCAGTTACTCAGCAACAGTTTATTTGTTCTTTCTGTGTCCTGACACACTGCTAGGTGTTGATAATATAATATGCAAGACTTGATCTTACGGACATCTTCCCTCAGGAGGGAGAAGACATGAACATCTATTGAAACAAGATGAAAAAATATAGGACAGTGTCAGAAATTGTTGCAAACTATTTGGTACTGCAAGTATTCACAAGGACAGCAGGGAGGATGGCCGATAAGGGCAGCTTTGTGGTTGAGGTTTTGAAGCACGGCTGGGATTTTGACTAGAAGGAAGAAGCAGTCTTATAAAACAAGCATGCACCTCATTAGGACTGACTCAAATGTGATCCTTTTTGTGGCTGAGTAGTATTTCCTTGTATACATGTACCACAGCTTCTTTATGCATTCATTTGTCAATTGTCATCTCAGTTGTTTCCATGTCCTACCTATTGTAAATAGTGCTGCAGTGAACACTGGGGTACATGTGTCTTTTTCAATTATGGTTTTCTCAGGGTAGATGCCCATTAGTGGGATTGCTGGGTCATATGGTAGTTTTATTCCTAATATTTTTCTTTTAGGGAATCTCCTTACTGTTCTCCATAGTGGCTGTATTAATTTATATTGTCACCAACAGTGCAAAAGCCCGCTGTACAGAAGAAATATTGTATATTGAAATATACAAAAATAAAGCCCGCTGTACAGAAGAAGAAATATTGTATATTAATGCATGTTTATGGAATCAAGAAAATGGAACTGATGAACATATTTGCAGGGCAGAATTTGAGACACAGACGCAGACTGTGGATGCAGCAGGGGAAGGGCAGGGTGGGACAGACTGAGCGCGTAGCATTGAAAGATATACATTGTCATATGAAAAATAGATAGCTAACGGGAAGTTGCTGTATAAGACAGGGAGTTCAGATGGGTACTCTGTGACAGCTTCGAGGGATGGGACGGGGTAGGGGGTGAGGAGGAGGTTTAAGAGGGAGGAGACATATGTATACTTATGGCTGATGCAGAAGTCAGCACAATTGTAAAGCCAATTATCTTCCAACTAAAAATAAAAACAAACAAACATGCATAACTAATTAGACCAGTATTTTAGGTGAAAACCATGCTTTCTTTCTTTCTTTGTCAATTGGTTCTCATATTGATACCCTGTAAGCTGGTTTGTTTTGCAACTTTCTGAAGTTCAGGAAAGAGATTTCCTGGAGGAGACAGCTGGCCATAAGTGATACAAGTGAGTTATCTACGGATTTCAGGTGACCAAGTTTTCCATAATTTCTGCTACAACTGCCTATTGCAAATAAAAACCCATTCATTTTGGGCATCCATTAAAATGGGGGCTGATTTTTTTTTTTTTTTTACCATGGCTAGACCTAGAGATCGTCATTCTGAGTGAAGTAAGTCAGACAGAGAAGGAGACATATTGTATGACATCACTTACATTTGGAGGCTAAAAAGAAATGCTACAAATGAGCTTACTTACAAACAGTAAAACACTCACAGACTTAGAGAAGGAATTTATGGTTACCACAGGGGAAGGATGGGAAGAAGAGATAGGGAGTTTGGGATGGACATGTGCACACCGCTATAGTTAAAATGGATAACCAACAAGGACCTACTGTATAGCACAGAGAACTGCTCAATTTTGCTGTGGCAGCCTGGAAGGGAGTGGGGTTTGGGGGAGAATGGATACATGTATATGTATGTCTGAGCCATTTGCTGTTCACCTGAAAACTGGCAACATTGTTAATCGGCTATCCTCCAGTATAAAATAAAAGGAAAATGAGGGCTGGCTTGGTGGGTGGATTTAATACATTCCACATTGGTCTCCTCTCTAATTAAAACAATGGGTCTTCCCAGAATGCTTTTTGGTACACCTTACCTTTCTACCAGAAGATGTCCAGTAAATCCAGATTCCTGACTTCCAAATCCACCCTTGACTAGGCTCTCCAGTCTCATTTTCTCTCTGCCTTTGCACACACTGGCCCCAGCTACTCTGCTGTCCCTGATATAACAGGGAATTTCATGCTCCTCCCTGGTTTTGCTCATTATAGCCCCTCAACCTGGAATGCTCTTCACTTCTTCTGGGTTAAAATCCAACTCATCTTTAAAAATTTACCATGTGTGCCACCCACTCTAAAAAGTCTTCCTGGATCATCTCATGGGAACTAATAGCTCCCACTGCACAGTGGGCTAAAACAGGAGGAAGAGAATAGAGAAGCCATGTGCTGGGGACTCAGAAGGTTTGGAACATTTGACAAGGAGAGGCTCTAGAGAGTTCTGGGAGATTTGGGGAGGAGAGAAAGAACACCTTGAAAGATGACTCTGTGGGTTTTCACTTACTGTTCAGTATCATTATTTGAGCTGAAGCAGGACAAGACTGGAATCTCCATTCAGTTACTGTAGGTTGCTGGATTTTGCATCATTGACTAGAGTCTTCGCAGAGACTGTGGAATAATGTGGGGCCCTAGGATAATGTGGGGCCCTGGATTTATTCAGGTTACCAGTTGCATTTTCTGAGCACATCTGTACACAGGCTGTATCTCACTATCCTACACTCAAGGTTCTTTTGTGTGTTTTCTGCTCTTCTGTGGGCTGGGTTTTCCAGAAGGGCTCTGATTTGTGGTTTGGAAAATATGGTGACCCTGGGTACACTGAGCCTCTTCAACTTAGTGCCTTTCCCTCTTTGCCAGGCATCTCTGCCCCTCTGTTTGCAGCACCGCACCGGCCAGGGTAAAGATTTGTTGGATGGATGAGAGAAATAGATCTTGAATCCAAGTTTGTCTGGATATTAGGGAGGTACATTTTCTTCCCTTGTGGACTCAGCCTTTACCCTCTCCCTTTTCTCCATCTCTCTCTCCACCTTCTCATATCTAGCCTAGAAGATGCTTGCTATTGGTGGTGGGCGAGGGCAGGGTTTCACCAGCTGTGGCTGTTCTTGGGGTAGATGGAGAAGTCCTCTCCATCAGAGTTCAACCTGCCATGTGTTAGCCAGAGGGTGCGGCCTCTGCTTAGGAGACACCTCTTCCTGATTGCGTTAGGCAGGGGCTGGGATGGCAGGAATAATGGGCAGAGAGTCAGAAAAGAGTGGGGGTTAAGAACCTTGTCTTCTAGTTGAAGCATCCTATAGTTCTGTAACTCAACTATAAGGGGTTAAAAAGAGCATACTTGTGCGAACTTGGGGGTGGGGGAGGGGAGAACCTCCTCAAGCATCAGGGCAGCTGAAAGGCCACTCTGAGGGAGCTTTGTAGAGACACATGGGCTGTGTGTCTGCCGCACTGGCTGCCTGCAGCATTACCGTGTGGGCTGGCGAGGAGCGAGGAGCAAGCAATACTGTGCATGTTTGAAACCACAAATCACGACTCTGCAAATATCAAGGGTTTCCTGTGTATTTCTGAACAGCTAGCTGGAAGAGGTTAAAGGGACTTTTTGTCTGCTTTGGTACGTCCATCTCTGCCCTCCTACCTTCCACTCTCAATGGTGAGTGCTTTCTGGGCAGGCCTACCTTTGTGTAGGCCTACCTTTACAATAAACAGCACATGCATTTGGAATTGTAATGGGGCCTTTCACCCCCTCTGGCTGTACCTCAGGATGGGATCTGTTATTGCTGGGCTGTGCAAAACCTGTCGGCTAGGATAGGAACTGAAACCCTTACCATAGCCCTTCATCATGATGTTCTAATCCAGTGACCCCCCCACCCCATCAGCCTCAAGAGGTTGTCAGTTGCTTCCTAATTGCCGCACAGGGCACTGTGGGTATACCAGGGTCTACAAATGTCTCAAAGACCTACTAAAAAGGTTTGAGACCTGAAAAGAAATATTGTTTGCAAGTTGAAAAGAGATCTGCAATCCAAAAAATAGTAAATATGAAATAAAACGTCTCCAAAACATATATGAGGTCTGCCACGACTCACCTCAGCTGTGCGGTCATGGTGGAGACCCCACTCACCCAAGGACATGCGTGTGTTTGATCGGGCGGCTGCAGTGAGGCTGCATCTGACACTGGGATGTGTCAGATACAGCCTCTGTGATGCCTTCTGCCACATCTTCCCCGATTCTGCTCCCAGCTTCCTGGCCACACCCTCCGGTTTCCAGCAGCTTCTCTTCTGGGAATGCGGTGACAGGGAGCAGGGGTCATGCTCCTTTTTCCACTTGGTTAAAGACTCACCCAGAGTGTTTTCAGTCCCCCAGTTGCCTGTGTGCGGGAGCTCCAGGGACCGTCTGGCTGGTTTCAGGGCAGGTGATCTGTCCCAAGGCTGAGCTGGTCAAACACAGGTCATCAGACTGAGAGAATGGGGAAGGAGCGTTCCATCCTATCAGGCGGTGGAGGACTTGTCCTGGTGTGGGTGGTCGTGGCAGGAAGCTAAAATCACTTATCAAACTTTGTTTCCTATTTCTACCCTTCTCCCCTTTACCTCCCTCTTTGCAGTATTTCCCAGCTCTCACTGAGCCCACCATCTTTCTGCCTCTGTCTTTATCCCACCAGCTCCACTTCCATTTTCAGTTCTAGTGCAGGCTCTTGTGATTTAAAATGAGGTAACACGAAAAGGACTGAGGCCTCAGATAGATCTTTCTTTCCCACTAGTTCTGACCCCTAAGATTATTCAGCCCTCTGGATTATCTTCCTGATACCGGAGCTTCAAGTCCAGTCCCTTCATCAGAGCGTGAGACCGTTGCAAGCCTGGCTCCCAGAACTTCCTTCCAGCCTCATTGAAATACTACAACTCTGGTGACATTCTGCTGTTTGCTGTCCCTACCACATGCTAAACTCTTTTATATGCCTTTGTAACCCTCCCGCCTTTTCTGGTGCTTTAGAAAAATATTTGAAAAAATTTTAGACAATTCAAACAGCAGAGTATGAAAAGAAATGCAATAAAAAGTATTCTACTATCCTTTAAACCTCATCAGTTTTAGAAGATTCTAGTTGAAGTAGCATTTTACTAAAGTTTTTGTTTTGGAGGTCTAAAAGGAGTTATTAATGAAAGGAAATTCTGTATTGATCTGAGCCTGCTGAGTGAGAGGGCTGATAGATGAATGACTCATGGTCTTTTGCGACTAATGCAATTATATCCACTTTTGATTCTGTTACAGAAGTCCATTGGGATGTAATACCTACACAAAGTTCACATCTGGCCTAGCTAACTTAAGGAGAAAATATTGGGTCAAATTTGAATTACTGCTAAACAATGATTAAAGTATTTTTGCATCTTAACTTTCATACCTTTCAAGATGCAGAATATATCTCAAGAGTAAAGAATGGGGGAAAAGAATGTTAACACTTGGTCAGCTGCGTATTTTATCATTTGGGGCAAATTTTAATTTAAATGTTATTTGTAGAACTGAACTGACCTGAATACTTAGTATGGCAAGTCACCTACACGGCAATAACAAGGGTGTGTTTTCAAGTCAGTCATGTGATTTCTGAGTTGTATGCTGTTATTGGTTTGGGTGTTATTATCCTTCTTTTGTGGCGTGGATAACGCAGAGTTAGTTGAAAGAAAGTAAAGGATATGTAGGTTTCACTTAGGTAGGAAGGAGTGTAATCACAGAGGATGCACGATACCAGGTGGTGGGTTTTGAAGGGGCGTTGATACAATAGTAGCTGTCAGTGATTTCACTTCCTTTGTTTAAAGGGAAGAGATTTATGTACTCTCTTATCATCAAAAGAGTGAAAAGTAACCACGGCACAGTTAGATTAGCAATTAACAGCTGTTTGGCCTCCTTGTTATTTGTCATCTTTCAGTTATTTTTGCCAAATGGTTTTACAAATTTGTTATAAAAAATAACAGTCCCCTGTTCCCTTACCTCCATTTCCTCCTCTCTAGAGACAACTACTTTCAATTCTTTCTCTTAAATTATTACACTTACATCCATATTTCTAAATAACATGCATAAATGGCCACTTTTGTTTTTTTTTCGGTTTTAGGCATTCTCTTTTGGCTTCCTGCTACTAGAAGGTGAAAATTTAGCTCTTTTGTTGCACTCGCCCCCCAGGTGTATAAATATATTTGTCATTTGTATTACTATCCCCAATAGAATCATATGTCTGTTCACATTGTCATGTGACTAGCTTACCTATGGGTGAATAATAAAATTGACATTGAGCTTGGCCCTATGATTAGCTTGATCAATGGAATGTGAGTGGAAGTGATGTATTCCACTTCTGATCAGAAGTTTAGGAGCCATTGCATGGTGTGGGTGAGTTACTTTTTCCCCTCTGCCAAGAAAATGGGCATGTCTCATTAAGAGACTAATTCTTTAGCCTAGATCCTATAATGAAGGAGACTTGTGGTATAGGCATAGCTGACCTGCAGCTGTGCTGCAGTGTTACGTGAGTGAGAATGCATGTAAACCCTTGAGACTTATCTTGTCACTGCTGTGTACCCTAGTAAAATCTGACTGACACACCCCCTCCCTTATCTTCCTAAGATATTTATATCATGAATATTGACTGTTTACAGTTATGATTACCTATGTGCTCTTTCCAGGTGATGCATTTAGTATTTCTGTGATGCTGTTCCTTTCTTTAATCATTCATTGTTTCCCTAAAGTTGATCGGTGCATTATTTTTCATTTGTTTATGATTTCATATTTTTACTACTAATTAAATTCTCAAACCCCATCTGTTGTTTAAATCTCTTCTCAGACTGTTCAGATTTTTTTTTTCCATTCAGAAATCCCTGTTTGTGTCTCTGAAGGGCTTCAAAATGGACTGACTGATCTCTGTGCCTGGTGCATAGTTATTGTCTTAGGATCACCTTGAGATTTCCTTTGGCTTTCTCTTGTGTTGGATTTTCTGTTTCCCATATTCCATGGCTAACTGTTTCTTGGTTCACACCCCTATATTAGTAGATCACATCCTCTGGTAACTCCCTAAACAGAGGTATATGGGATAGAAATTATTTGAAACTTTGTATGACTGCAAGAATATTTATTCTATCTTTGCACTTGATTGCAGTTTGGCTGGGTATAGAATTCTAGTTAGAAAATAATTTTCCTTCAGAATTTGGAAGCTTTTTTCTAATTTTCTTTTAGGTTTCACTATTATTATTGAGAAGTCTGAAACTATTCTGGTACCTGATGTTTTACATGCCCTTTTTTTTTTTTCTTTCTGGAAGGTTGTAGGGGTTTAAAATTCTTTTTGAAGCTTAAAAATTCAAATTAAAAAGTTTTTGAAGTCTAAAAAGTTTAAGGGCTTTGAAAGTTTTTTTTGTATAAAATTAAGAAACTTTTAATTTTATAGCAGTTTTAGATTTACAGAATTACCGTGTGGGTAGCACAGCGCGCTCCCGTGTACTCCACACTTGGCTGCCTTTGTTTTGAACATCTTCTAGTGGTAGGGTACATTTGTCCACCTAAAGTAACTGATTTGCATACACTGCCATTCACTAAATACCATTCTTCATCACATTTCCTTAGTTTTTTTCTAAAGTCACTTCCTCCTCTAGGATCCCATATGTGATAACACATTACACTGAATTGTCATATCTACTAAGTTGCCGTATCTGACAGTTTCTAGGACATTTTTGCTGACCTTGAGAGTTTTCGGGAGCTCTGGTCATATAGTTTTGCAGATTGTCCCTTAATTGGGATATATCTGAACTTTTTCTCATGATTAGAGTGGAATAATAAATTTTGGGGAAGATCACAGAACTAAAGTGTCACTTTCATCACATTAAATCAAGGCTACATACTATCATTATAACTTACTATTGATTTTAACTTTGATCATCTGACCTGAGATAGTGTTTGTCAAATTTCTCCATTTTAAAGTAACTCTTCTTTTTTTTCTTCCTTTCCACAATTTTCTCTTTGAACAAAAGTCACTATGCATAGTCCGTTCTTAAGAAATAGGGAGTTACATTAATAAATTATTTAAAATTTTCCCACACAGGAGATTTATTTTTTCCCTTTGGCTTAATCAATTATTTATTTATATTACTATGGACTTATTTTATACTTTGGGTTATGACCCAGTACTACTTTATTTCGTTGCTTAGATTGCTCCAGTTTTTGCCATTGGGAACTCTGTCAGCTCTTGTATTCCTCTGGCATTCTCCCATTACTATGTGTGTCTCAGCAATTTATTAATTCTCTGGCGCTACAAGATGCCCTAGGCTCATTTTGTGTATTTTCTGCCTCAGTCCTAGAACCAACCACTTCTCTTAGGAGACCTAGCTCCTTTTATTGAAGACTGGTATTGGGAACCAAGATCTGGCCACTAGTGTGATCATTGCTTTGGGGGTGTCATTTCTTCTAGGCCTTCTCAGATGATAGAGCAAGGATATCACATGCTCAGTTGCTCAGTCATGTCCAACTCTTTGTGACCCCATAGACTGTAGCTTGGCAGGCTGCACTGTCCATGGAAGTTTCCGGGCAAACATACTGGAGTGGATTGCCATTTCCTACTGCAGGGGATCTTCCTGACCAGGGATCAGACCCGTGTCTCCTATGTCTCCTGCGTTGACAGGCAGATTCTTTACCACTGCGCCACGTGGGAAGCCTATATATATGTATGTTTCATGTATCTATATCTATATAGATAGATAGATATAATAAACTGAATATATCTATCTATCTATAAATGTTTCTGTATTATGTAAACATGAGTTCATAGTGATGTCTCCAATACTAATCCATTACCACATGGATCATTCTAGCCTTTGCTTATTTTAACTGTCCATTCAAATAGTGAGAAACCTGGCTCCCACCATATGCCATTCATTTATTTAATAATTAGTTCCTTTATACATGTGTAATAATCTCAGAGTTGTCAACCCATATTCTTGTGGGGGATAACGTTATCAGTTACAGTTCTTCTGTACAGAGCATGTGTACCGAGTCCAGTTCTTACGTACAGAACGTGTGTACCGAGTCCAGTTCTTCTGTACAGAAGATCACAGAAGTGAAATGTCAGTGTCATCACGCTAAATCAAGGCCACATACTCTCAGTATGATTTACTATTGATTTTCCTCTCATTTTGTGTACTTGGCTTATATTCAAAGTGACTTAGGTCAGCACTTTATTTCCCACCCCCTTCAGTGAACTCGTTTCTATATGTAGTGCTTTTAGATTCTAGCGTCATATTCTGAATTCTATCCTAGGATATCTCCTTTTTCTCATATATGAACATTTCGTCTTTGTGCTGTAAAGTTCTGTGGATGTTGACACATGTTTGGCGTCTTATTTTCACCATTACAGTATTGTACAGAATAGTTCACCATCATAAACATCTCCTGCGTGTCACAGGTTTCACTCTCTCTCCCCTGACCCCTTGGAAATTACTGTTTGCTGTCTGTTTGCTGTCCTATAGTTTTGCCTTTCCAGAATGTCATGTAATTGAAATCATGCAGTATGTAGCTTTTCAAACTGGTTCTTTCATTTAGCAATACACATTTAAGATTCATCATATCTTCTTGAGGCTTGGTAGCTCATTTCTTATTGTTGCTGAGTAATATCTCATTCTATGAATGTCCTACAGATTGTTTCTCCATTCAATTATTGAAAATTGAAAGACATCTTGATTGCTTCTAAGTTTTGGCAATTAAAAAGTTTTTAAAAAATTATGTGTGTGTTTGGTTTTGTGGGGTCTTAGTTGCAAGGCTGTGGACTCTTCATTGAGGTGTTTGAACTCTTAGTTGTGTCATCTAAAATGGGGTCTACTTCTCCGACCAGGGATCAAACCCAGGCCTCCTGCATTGGGAGCACAAAGTTTTAGCCACTGGACCACCAGGGAAGTTTTTAGCAGTTTGAAGGCAATGGCACCCCACTCCAGTACTCTTGCCTGGAAAATCCCATGGATGGAGGAGCCTGGTGGGCTGCAGTCCATGGGGTCTCCAGGAGTCGGACACGACTGAGCAACTTCACTTTCACTTTTCACATTCATGAATTGGAGAAGGAAATGGCAACCCACTCCAGTGTTCTTGCCTGAAGAATCCCAGGGACGGGGGAGCCTGGCGGGCTGCTGTCTATGGGGTCGCACAGAGTCGGACACGACTGAGGAGACTTAGCAGCAGCAGCAGCAGCCATAAACATTCACATACAGGTTTTTATGTGGGCAAAAGTTTTCAGATGAGTTGGGTGTACACCTAAGAGGATTATAATTTGATTGTATGGTAACATTATGTTTCACTTTGTAAAATAGTTGCCAAAATGTCTTCCCTAGTGACTGTATCATCTTGTATTTTCTGCACCAACCACTGAGTTCTTATTGCTCCACCTTATTGACAACAGTTGGTATGATCAGTTTGGAGGTTTTAACCATTCTAAGGTATGTAGGGATATTTCATTGTTGTTTCTATTTGCAACTCACTTATCACAAATGCTGCTGAGGATCTTTTCATACACTTATTTGCCATCCATATATCTTCTTTGGTGAGGTATCTATTTGCCCATTTTAAAACTGACTTATTTATCTTCTCATTATTAAGTTTTAAGAGTTGTTGTTGTTGTTTGGTATATTTTGGTATAGAAGTATTGGTATTGGGTTTCCATGTTGGCTCAGAGGTAAAGAATCTGCTTTCCAGTGCAGGATACCTGGGTTCAATCCCTGATCCAGAAAGATCCCACATGACAAGGAGCAGCTGAGCTCATGAGCCACAACTATTGAACCTGTGCTCTAAAGCCTAGGAACCACAATTACTGAGGCCACGTGTTGCAACTCCGGAAGCCCGTGCACCTGGAGCGTGTGGTCTGCAACAAGAGAAGCCACTGCAATGAGAGGCCGTGCGCCACCAGAGAGGAGCCCCCGCCCACTGCAGCTAGGGAGGCCATGTGCCACCAGAGAGGAGGCCCCGCTCACTGCAGCTCGAGAAAAGTCTTTGCAGAAATGAGGACCCAGCACAGCCAAAATAAATTTAAAAATTATATGTATGTATATAAGAAGTATTGGTATTACAAGTTATTATTTGTTTTATAAGTCCTTTCTCAGAGATATGTTTTGCAGACATTTTCTCCCTTGTTTGAGGAGACATTGGGAGAAAGACAAGCTAGCTGGGGTTTTTCTTTCTTTCATCACAAATTTTTTAAATGGAAGAAAGTTCAACTTAGCAATTGTTTTCCTTTCAAATATCTGTGCTTTTCAAAACTTTTGCTATTGATGTCATATTTTAAAACTCACCAGCAAACCCAAGTTCATGGAGATTTTTTATTGTGTTTTCAACAAGAAGTTTTATAGTTTCACATTTTAAATTTAAATCTGTGATCAATTTTGACTTTTCACGTGAGGTATAAAGTCTATTTCTAACTGGTGTGTGTGTGTGTGTGTGTGTGTGTGTGTGTGTGTGTGTGAGTGTGTGTGTCTAGTTGCAATCCAATTGTTACAGCATCATTTGTTGACAAGACTATCCATTTTCAATTAAGTTGCCTTTGCTTTTTTGTCAAAGATCAGTTATCTACATTTGTGTGGGTCTTTTCCTGGGCTGTCTATTCTGTTTTATTGATCTATGTGTCTCTTCTTTCGCTGTTCACTTCACATCTTGTTTTGATTAGTATAGCCTTATAGGCAATTTGGTAATTAGGTAACGTGAGTCTTTCAGCTTTGTTCTTCTGTATTGTGTTGGTTATGCAAGATCTTTTGCTTTTCTGTATAAACTTTAGAATCAGTTTGTCAAGGTCTACAAGATAGCTTTCTGGGATTTTGATTGAGATTATGTTGAGTCTATAGATAAAGTTGGGAAGGACTGGCACTTTAATATTGAGTCTTCTGACGCGGGAATGTGTTTTGTTCTTGGTTTTTCTCTTTGGACCCAGGATTCTAAGATGTCGTAATGATGTACTTTGCCTTACAGTGGATCTGTTTCTGTCAGTGTGCTCATATTTTAATCTAAGAATCCACATGGCTGGCCTTTGCAGTCTGCAAACTCTGTACCTTCTCTTCATTTTCCAGTTTTTGTAGATTAAATTTGTTGGGTTTTTTATGCCCCCCCTTCAGTTCCCTCTTTTCTAAGACTCTCATTTGGAGAGTGGACCTTCTGAGCTGGATTTCTAGTTCCCTTTTCTTCTTTCTATCTCTTTGTCTTTTTAGTTTATAGGACGTTTTCTCAGCTTTACCTTCCAACCCTCTATTGGGATTTAATCTGTTATATTTTTAATTCATAAGGATTCCTTTTATGTTGTTATTCTCTGAATGTTTTTATAGCATCCTATTCTATGACTCCAGTATTTCCTCTTTGAAGAAGTTCATGATGGAATTTTGACACTTTATTCAGTTATCTGGCTATTCTTGCTTATCTGCAGACATTTAAGAATTGCAGTGCAGGTGGGATTTGATGACCATGGGTTTCACTGGAAAAAAATCTGGCTGGGCCTTTCTCTTGTGGAGTCTTATGTGTTATGCAGTATTTATTTTTATTTTTTAAACTGAAGTATTGTTGACATACATTATTATATTAATTGCAGATATCCAACAGTGATTCAACATTTGTATACATTATGAATCAATTACCATGCTAAGTCTAGTAACCATTGTCACCATGCAAACTTATTGCAATATTATTGACTATATTCCCTATGCAGTACACTACATTCCCGTGACTCGTTTATTTTATAACCGGAAGTTTGTACACCTTAATCATCTTCACCTGTTTCACCTGACCCTCATCGCCCTGCCTTCTGGTGACCACCGGTTTGTTCTCTGTATCTATGAGTCTGTTTCTCTTTTAAGTTCCACATATGAGCAAGATCATATGGTATTTGTCTTTCTCTGTCTAACTTATTTCACTTAGCATGAGACCCTCTAGGACCATTCATGTTGTCACAAATGGGAACATTCGATTCTGTTCTATGGGTGGTATTCCATTGTATCCATATATGGGTCATATATCAGTGATCATATATATATATCATAGCTTCTTTACCCACTCATCTGTAGATGAACTCTGAGGTTCCCCTATATCTTGGCTATTGTGAATAATGCTTCAGTGAACATCGGGTACATGTATCTTTTTGAGTTAATGTTTTCAGAAGTGGAATTGCTGGATCATATTGTAGTTCTATTTTTAATTTTTTGATGAACCTCCATACTATTTTGCATAGTGGCTGTAGCTGTTGATGTTCCCACCAACAGTACACAAGGATTCTCTTTTCTCCACAACCTTGGCAGCTCTTGTTTTTTATTGTCGTTTTGATGATAGCCATTCTGACAGGTGTGAGGTGATATCTCTGTGGTTTTCATCTGCATGTCCCTGATGATTAGTGATGTTGAGCATCTTTTCATGTGTCTGTTGACCATCTGTGTGTCTTCCTTGGAGAAATGTCTCTTCGGGTCCTCTGCCCATTTCTTAATCATAGTGTTTATTTTTATTTTTGTTATATTGAGTTGTATGAGATGAAGTCTTTCTTAAATCAAGACGTCTTTTTTTTTTTTTTGTAGTCAAGTTGGGGTCCTCTGAAGGCTCATCTTGCCTCTTGCCTGGAAAGTAGAATCCTGAGCGTTGGTGCTCTGAGTTCCCAGGGGAGAGGGGGCATCAGTAACCAGAATGCATGTGAACGTTCTTTAATTCCTCTGTTTTCAGCAAAGCAGGTATATGTCTTCAATTCTGCCTGGTGTCTTCCAGGCCAGAAAGCCTCTGTTTATTTCAAATAGACCTCCATTTTCTGTTGGGCTGGGCAAAGGGCCACTGCTAGTCAGGGAAAGAACCTGGGACTCTAACTGTTCCCCAGACAGGTTGCCAGCCAGCCTTCCTTCTTTTATCCCTCACTCCTTCCCTCCTCCTTCCTTCCCCCCCCCCCCCCCCCCCCCCCCCCCCCCCCCCCCCCCCCCCCCCCCCCCCCCC
>SJYV01010468.1:1976607-1994488 GCA_006410875.1 Neotragus pygmaeus | reverse complement strand
GCAGTGGAACTGCGGAATCTTAACTACTGAACTGCTAGGGAAGTCTTCTCCTGCTTTCAAGAGGATTGGTACCACCAGTATCTGAACTGTTAACGGGTTTTTGCTGTTTAGATTGGGTTGGTACTCAGCTTTCCCAACAGCTGACTTAGAACTCAGCTTCTAGGGATTCTCAGGCCATTTACCATTTGTTCATCTGATTTCCAGCTTCCAAAATTCCGTTACAGAAACAGACTTACAGAATTAGAGAATGAACTTATGGTTACCATGGACAAAGTGTAGGGGGATGGGATAGTTAAGGAATTTGAATTGATATGTACACACTGATATGTTTAAAATGGATAATCACCAAGAACCTACTGTATAGCACATGGAACTCTATTCAATATTATGTAGCAACCTAAATGGAAAAAAACTTGAAAAGAATAGATACATGTATATGTGTAACCTGGAGAAGGCAATGGCACCCTACTCCAGTACTCTTGCCTGGAAAATTCCATGGACAGAGGAGCCTGGTGGGCTGCAGTCCATGGGGTCGCCAGGAGTCGGACACGACTGAGCGACTTCACTTTCACTTTTCACTTTCATGCATTGGAGAAGGCAATGGCAACCCACTCCAGTGTTCTTGCCTGGAGAATCCCAGGGACGGGGGAGCCTGGTGGGCTGCCATCTATGAGGTCGCACAGAGTTGGCCACGACTGAAGCGACTTAGCAGCAGCAGCAGCAGCATATGTGTAACCGAATCACTTTGCTGCATACCTGAAACTATCACAACACTGCTGATCAGCTGTGTGTGTATCAGTCGCTCAGTCATGTCCATCTGACTCTTTGTGACCCCAGGGACTGTAGCCCTCAGGCTCTTCTGTCTGTGGGATTCTCCAGGCAAGAATACTGGAGTGGGTTGCCATGCCCTTCTCCAGGGGATCTTCCCCACCCAGGGATCGAGCCCAAGTCTCCCACATTACAGGCAGATTCTTTACCATGTGAGCCACCTAGGAAGCCTAATCAACTGTATTTTAATATAAAAATGTTTAACATCTTATATTTTACAAAATATGTTTAATAAACATTTTACAAAATATGTTTAATTAACATCTAAAAAAGCAAACCCAATTCTGTTACTTTTCTCTTCTCTTTGGTTCTTCCCGTCTTTGTCTGTTTATACTAACTTAAAAAAAAAAAGAAAAAAAAAAAAGATCATTCCAGTAGGGTTTGGGGAGGAAGCAGAAGTAATAGATGCATATGTCTAACTCACCATATTTACCTGGTAAGGCTGACGTTCAAGCCCAGCATCTGCTCTCATTTGGCCAGGCTTAGGCCTTAGCATTTGTTACAGATTTTAATATTGTCCCTGTGCAGATGTGGTTTCTCCTAGTCGTCTTCTCAGGGGAGCTCAGATGTCACCCTCTGTGCCCTGCTTTGTTGTGTTCTTCCTTCCACCCTCAGCCCCAAGAAAACTTGGCTATCTCTTCTCCTGAGCTCACATAGACTTTGCATTCATTGGTCTCACTGCATTTTCTGACGATAATGCTTCACCCTCTTGGGGCAGGAGCTTTGGAGGGAGTGGGAGGGGGCACCTCTTGTTTGTCTTTAGAGCTCCATCACCGATCCACTACTCAGACAGCAATAGACTTACCAAATGTTTGGTGCGTGAGCAAAAGCAAAGCCAGGCGATTGGTGGGGTGATGCTCTGGGGGTGGGCTTGGCTGGAGGCACCCCCCTCCCCATCCCCTGAGACCTGCATGCAGGGCAGGAGTGGGAGCCCAGGCTGGGTGTCTGAGGGCTTCATCTCAGCCCTCTTTCAGGCCTTGGATTCATTCTTTCTTTTTCTCAGCCCTGACCTTTTTCCTGAAGACTTTGTCCACGTGCCTGAGTTTGCGAATGGAAATATTGAGAACACAGTGGGGCTGGGAGGTGTCGCTCCATAACAATCTCTTCCCTTTTCAATGTTCCTGTGCACCAAAGGCAGGGCCGTGCTGGGTGGGGGACTGGTGCACAGTCACAGAGGAGGTGTCATTATGCTGTAATTGATACGCAGGGCAGTTCTCTTCCCTGAGGCAGGCCCAGAGCATTAGCAGAGTGACAGCAACATTTACAGAGCCCGGGCCCCTTGCTGGACAGGTCTCAGAGTGACACAAAGGCAGGGGGTGAAGCTGAGGGGTTCTACACCCCACACGGCAGGGGTACAGAGTGGCAGCCTCTGGGGCTGCAGGCCCTGGGCTCTGCCGGCCTCCCCAGGCAGGGGCTGCTCTCCCCGACTGTGACAGAGGTTGGCGGGGGGCACCCAGAATGTCACAGCTGACTGACAGCCCTGCTTCTAGCAATGGTGCCTGGCCTTGGGCTGATTTGAGGCAACCAGGGGCCTTTCCTCAGCCTCAGGTATCATGCCCCTAAATGGTAATTAGCCAAGTGCAGCTGAGTCACTTGGGACACCAGAGTTTCGCAAATGAAATGCTTTTCGGTCACACCTGCATAGTGAGACTAGAGAGGCCTGGAAGCCTCTCCAGAACGATTCCCTCCACATCATTGTCCTAGTCATAGACTCGAGAACTCCTGACACCCAGCTTAGAAGTAGGGTGATAAAAGATGATTTCTTTGAGTCAAGACATTATCCTAGTTAAAGTACAAGGAGCCTTAAGAACGCATTGAACCAGTGGCCATTACCTAATGTGGATTAGTTTAATGTACTCTTTAAACTGCTAGAACTAGAGATTTTAGGCTGCTTCAGCTTCAGAGCTTCTCAAAGTGTGCTTCCCAGACCAGCAACATTAACATCACTGGGGAACTTGTTAGAAATGCAAAGCGTTCGGTCCCAGCCCAGAAGTGCAGAATCAGAAACTCTGGGGTTGGGCATTAGTCATCTGTGTTTACCTGCCCTCCAGGTGATTCTGGTGCACACTTCAGTTGGAGAAACCCTGCTCTTCAAGATTAGGAAAGTTTAAGAAAGCCCCAGATGGTGAGGGACTTGCCTGGGATCACTAAGCTAGTTGATGGCAGAGCTGTTTCCAAATGACAATTGGTTGCCAGAATCTGGGGAGGAATTAACATTTATGAGGGGCTCTCTCTGTCCAAGTCGCATAGCAGGGGTGTTATGCTCACTGCAGTCATGAAAACTGTCCCGTTTGTAGAGGAAGAAGTCAGTAGAGGATAGAGATAAGATTTCAATCCTGATCTTTTTGTTTGTTTGTCTTCTTCTGCAGTTACACTTGTTGTGTGGGTACATGTGCTCACGTGTAGATGGTGGAGATCCTGCTGGGTAGGGGCGGGGCACTCTAAGTGGTCCAGTTGGCATTCTGAGGACGCTCCCCTCTTGAGAGCGCTTCCTACTTAGTCCCTTCCCACTTTGTTTCTGTCTGGGTCCTGACTCTAGTCTGGAGCAACAGAATGAGAGAGCATCCCCCTACCCCCCTCCTTTCTTGCCCACCGTGTTTCCAGCTCGGCCTGAAAATTTGATTTCCTAGTTGAGCTCCTGCTTTTAAGTGCCGTTGCTGTTCAAGGGAGGCCAGAGCCTTACCAGTGTGACCAGCACTCCAGTCAAAGGGTCTGGGGTGAGAGAGGGGTTTCCCACATCTGGAATGGGAAGCCAGGCTCCTCCTGAGTTAGAGCCCAGGGCAGAGAAGACTCCGAGTGGTGTGGGAGGGGGAGCACAGGCGAAGCCAAACAGAAGAGGAAATTAAAGAGGCTCGAGTCTTCCTCCAGCTTCCTTTGCTGCATTTTTGGCAGGGATCGGCAAAGCTGGCCTGTCTGTAACTTTCCAGTCTGTCTGCTCATTGTCTTGCCCAGAAATACCAGATAAAAGAGACTGCGGAATGAGGAGCGAGGAGCTCGGGTCCCACCCTCAGGATATTCCACCGACATTAACTGTCTTTCAGGCCAGCACTCAACTCTCGCCTGGGCGTTGTGATGGGTGGATTAGTGGAGGGGCAGGGAAGGCATGTCTCCAGAGCATTCCTCACCACTGGCTGGATGTCTGTCCCACTGACTATCTTGTGCCTGAAATTCCTCGGTGAGCACCGCTCCATTGAGTGTCCTGTGGTCTCATATTAAAGTAGAATGCCCGAGGAAGTGTAATACTTCATACCTTGGTGGTGGATGACTTACTAGGTTCTACTTAAATGGGTAAGGGGTCAGGGGAAATGGACGGGGTGCTCTGAGTGGAGGCTTCTGGGAAAGAGAGGGACCACAGGAAGAGCAGGTAGGATGGCCAAAATGGCTTCGCATACTCAGGACCACATAACCTGGTGCTGTGAGAGATCTGAGATGACAGAGAGGGGAATGCCTTGGCTAGGGACATTGAGGCAATGGGGAACAGATCCAGCCAGACCTGGCCTATTAGAGCTCTTTCTAGAGCCCAGGGTAATTATGGGTCATTTTATTCCTCACTCCAAGCCTCTTCTTTTCGTGAAGAGCTCCTACAACTTGTTTGAATCTCTCTCTCAAGCAGAGGCGATCTTCCCCAGGAAGTTGCCCGTAAGCTCTGTTTGTGTGCTCATTAACCATCTTCTGAAGGAGTGGATGTTGAGGAAGGCTCTAGGAAAACAAAGATGGGGAGAACACTCCCCTTGTCCTTGTGGGTTCACAGCCCAGTGGGCAGAGCCCAAGTTCAGTTCAGTTCAGTCACTCAGTCGTATCCGACTCTTTGCGACCCCATGAATCGCAGCATGCCAGGCCTCCCTGTTCATCACCATCTCCCGGAGTTCACTCAGACTCACGTCAAGTCAAACACAAAAGCTGAGATACAGGGCGAGCAAGGGACTCTCTGGGAGCTGGAGAGGGAGTGCCTCTGGTGAGGAAGAAGCTGCCCCCAGCTCTTCCATGGAAAGCTGGAGTTGGGGGCTGCTTGAGCTGGGAGTTGAAGAGTGAGTAGGAGTTTGCTAAGCAGATGGAGGGATGGGAGTGGGAAAAGATAAGGGAGTTCCAGATAGAGGGGACATCTTGGGGGAGAAGAGGCATAACTGCTTCAGAACCTGCAAATATGGTTGAATCACAATTAGTGTAAGAGTGTGTTTAGGGGAGGGCCAAGAGACAGTCCAGATATGGGGTTTGGGCCAGGCCAGAAAAGGCATTGAGCATGGCTACACTGAAGGGTTTGGACTTATATCCTGAGGGCAATGGCTCCCCACTGCAAAGTTTATTAGTCCATCAATGCTAACTGTCCCATAAGCAACCCCTCACATGTTAATAGCTCAACCTCAAAGGTGTGATTCTACTCCAGTGATGTCTGCTGAGACCTTCAGAGTCACAGTGGGAGACAAGAGAAGGGTGGAGAAAGCATGCTGACTCCTAGCACCCCCAGCCTGGAAATGACACGAGGAGTTCCACTCTTAACCCTGTTCAATTTGGCTAGAACCAGGCACATGGCTCCAGCCTAACTGCAAAGGAGTCTGGGAAATGCTGGGAGGCACAGGCATGCCAGGAGAGTGCTATGGTCTGAGGTGTGATTTGGAATGTTCACTGTGGCTACAGATTAAAGGGCTGCAAGCTTGGAGACTGGGCAGGAGGCTTTTCCAAATGTCTGGTGACAAGGCTCTCCCTGCTCCCAATTCTCTGCAGACTGCAGCCAGCTGAGCCTTTCGCTGGGAAGAAAGATGAGTGGAGACAGCCATGAGGGAGGCAGATGGCTCGGGGGTGATGGGAGGTCAGCGATGGGCCTGTTGATGGATGCAAGGGTGAGGCACACATGGGGCTGCAGGGCTCGCGTTGGGCCTGACTGGGCTGGAGATGTTATTTGCATCTTCAGAGTTCAGGGCCTCCTGCCTCCTAACCCCTCAATCACAACTCTCTGGAACTCCTTACTTATTATTTGTGGGGTGAGTGAGCACGTGGTGAATGGAGCCACAGGTAGGAGTGAAGGGGCTTGGAGAAAGAAGGGACTGGATGGAAACATCCCTGGGAAAGAGTGGCCTTGAATGGCCTGATTTCCAAGGTGATGGCATTTCTCTAGTGTTCCTGAGCTTCACTGCCACCTGTTTGTACCTCTAAGGTATAATGCTCACTGCCTCTTTGGAAGGACTGCTAGGTTTTTTCAGAGGAAGCGTTTGCTCATTAATGTCTGCATATCTGTGCTCATCTTAACCCAGTGCCTGGGTGGTCCCCACTGCCTTCTGTCGCTGGTGATACCATGGTGACAGCAGGCCTTCCGCTCTGCCCTTGCTCTCCTGGTTGCCCTGTCGGATGTCAGGCTCTCGTGCCAACCTAAGGAACAGAAGCTGGTAGCAAGGAAGAGACCTGAGTTCTGGTTTGAACTAGGCAGCTAACTTTCTGGATGATCTTGCAAAGTCATCCTGTATTTCTGGGCTTCAGTTTCTTCTTCTGGGGGGTGGGCATGGAAATTTTAAATGAAAGATTTTCAAGTTCTGACATTTCCAGCTCTACAGGATGGAAGCTGAACATCCTAAGGGCTGAGAAAGAATACCAGGAAGCTTCTTGGGAGATTCCAGGAGGTGGTCTGGGCTTGGCAGAGCTCACTGGTTATTCCTGAGGATGCAGAAATTGGTGGTGTGGGTCTCAGGTGTAGGCCTCTGCCTTCTCTTGTCTCTTTGGGAAACGAATGTCTTTGAGAAGTGTGTGAGAGCCACAGACCATCTCTCCAGAAAAGCCCGTGGAGTGCACAGAACCATGTACCACACATATATCCTCTTTTATGTTTAATTTCAGGGGCATGGCCTTCCTGAAATACAGCTTGGCTACCTGCCAGCCTTTTTCTCCTTAGTGGGTTCTCAGTTCCTTTTATAAATTCAGTGCTTGCTCCTAGGCCAAGCTGGGGAAGAGCTTCAGGAGCCAAAGGAAAGGCCTCAGAGGTGTTTTCTCTGAACTCACAAAGGACTGGATGAGGCTGGTCCAAAGAGAGGCAGAAAGTCAGTGCAAATATAGATGGTGATAGCTGAAGGCACTTGATAGGTGGGGTGTCTGTGTGTGTTTGTCTGAGAGAGAAGGGGAGAGAGAGGAAGAAAAGGAGAATGTTTATATATTAGCATTCTTGCCTTGATAACACATCTTCTGGGAGGGATTCTTTACTCTTTTGTAATTAAGCTTTTTATTTCAAGATAATTAGAGATTCACATGCAGTTATAAAAAACAGTACAGAGGATTCCTTTGTATCCTCAACCTAGTTTTCTCCATTGGCAATACCTTATAAAATATAATACAGAATCACAATTAGGATATTGATACAATTAAGAAGCAGAATATTTTCATTACCACATGGATCTCTCCTGTTCCCCATTCATGGCCATGTCCACTTCCCTTCTCTGCTCTGATTCTCTACTTAACCTCTGAAAACTAGTAATCTGTTCTTCAGTTCCATAATTTTATCATTTCAAGAATGTTATGTAAATGTAATAATATCGTATAAGTGCAACTTTCTGAGACAGACTTTTTTCACTCAGTGTAATTCCCTGGAGATTCATCCAGGTTGGTACATTTACCAGTAGTTTGTTCCCTTTTATTACTGAGTAGTGATCCATGGTATGGATGAACCACAATTAGCTTAACAGTTCACGCATTTCAAGGACATCTGGATTCCTCTTTGACTCACAGATTATTTAGAAGTACACTGATTTGTTTCCAAGTGTTTAGAGGTTTTCCTGTTATCTTGCTGTTATGATTTCTAGTTCGATTCCTTTGAGGTCAGAGAACACACTCTATATGAAATAGAAAATGAATTTTGTATGAAAATTCAGTTCTTTTGAACTTATTTAGATTTGTTTTATGGCCTAGGATATAGTCTATCTGGAAAAGGCAGTGGCACCCCACTCCAGTACTCTTGCCTGGAAAATCCCATGGACAGAGGAGCCTGGTGGGCTGCAGTCCATGGGGTCGCCAGGAGTCGGACACGACTGAGCGACTCCACTTTCACTTTTCACTTTCATGCNACTGGAGCGGGTTGTCATTTCCTTCTCCAATGCATGAAAGTGAAAAGTGAAAGTGAAGTCGCTCAGTCGTGTCCGACTCTTATCGACCCCATGGACTGCCGCCTACCAGGCTTCTCCGTCCATGGGATTTTCCAAGCAAGAGTACTGGAGCGGGGTGCCATTGCCTTCTATAGCAACTCTGGTGATCTCTAAATGCCCCCTCTGGGAAAACCAGCCACTGAAGCAGCAATAAGTGCTGGTTTAGGTGTGGAGTCAAGCCACAGATATTAACACTTCAGTTATCTGGAACTCTGCCTGCTCTCACCTCTGCCGTCCAGGACATGGATCGCAGAGTGAGGGACAAGGGCCTCGAATCAGTGAAATGGCTGAAGCCATGGCTCCTTATCCTGAGACCACCACTCCACCCGACCCCTTGCTCAGAGCTCCATGGTCGCCCAACCCAGGGGGCTGCACATTAGAAGTGAGGAAGCTTCTTACGGCAGCTGCCGTTCCTAACAGGTAGCATGACTTCTGGGAACCTTCCTGTGGGGAGGGGCAGGTGGAGGAAGAGAGAAAACTGGAGCGGTGGGGACAAATCTCCTGACGTGGGAGAGCATCTCATAGAGATGCCAGAGGGCCTTGAAGACAAGGTTATGGTTATGTTATTTTCAGCACCTTGGCCACTGCGAGTGCTCTGTGGAACACAGCTGGGGAGAGGTGTACACAGGCAAATGTTAGGTTTTCTTCCTTGCCACAAAATGAAGAGAAATGTATACTCGTTTCTGTTTTTTTTTTTTTTTTAAAGCAACTTGGTACAAGAGGGCTAAAATGAAACACGTTTTGTTGCTTGAAGGGGCAATGTTTACTTGTCTAGACATCCTTGTCTGTGAAATATCTTGTCTGTATTGCTAGGAAAACTGTAAACGGTTATTCCTGCTGGTTTGATGGCATATTAGGACCAAAAGAGACCATGGGATTCTATAAACCCATTTTTAAAATTTAACTTTATTTATTTTTGACTGTGCTGGGTCTTTGTTGCTGCACAGGCTTTTCTTTAATTGTGGCAAGCGGGGGCTGCTCTCTAGTTGGGGGGCCCAGGCTTCTCATTGCAGTGGCTTCTTTTATTGCAGAGCACTGGCCTCGGGGTATGCAGGCTTCAGTAGTTGCAGCATTGGGCTCGGTAGATGTGGTGCATGGGCTTAGTTGCTCTGTGGCATGTGGGATCTTCCCGGACCAGGGATCAAACCTGTCTTTCTTACACTGGCAGGTGGATTCTTTCCCAAGACCCACCAGGGAGGCCTCCTATAAACTCAGTTTTAAATGTTTATAGGTTCAGAGATGTGAAGGGGTCTACCCAAGATTCCATAGCCAGATGGTGGCAGAACTGGGCCTTGAACTTGGTTCACTAGAGTGCAAAATAGATTCAGGGTTCTGGAGAGCAGGCCTGGGTTCAGGCACTGTACCTCTGGCAGGAGCAGCTAGACTAAGGCTGGGACCCCTTCCAGCCTCCTAGAGGTTAGAGCTAAGGTCTAGATGGAAGGCTGGGGCTCTGAAACACCTGCCTAAGGGCAAATTGAAGAGCTACTGCATAGAATGGGTCAGAGCCTGGGTGAATGGGTAGGGGGTGTTGGTAAGCCAGGCAAGCCGGATAGAGGTACACAGACAGCCTGGGGGTGGGGTGCTGGGAACGGTGTGAACACGCCCCATACAGAAGTGGGCTGCAGGCATCCCTGGGCTGGACAGTGACTCCTACTCTAGAACAGCCTGCCTCCAGGCATGTCAGAAACTGGTTTGAAAGGCAGCCTACAGCCCTGAAGTGGGAAACAAAGAAGAAAATGCCAAGCACACCTTGTGATCTTGTGGGAAAGAGCTCCTAGAGTCTGGTTTTTCTTTCTATTTTTTTGTAAGAGAGGCTGAGAGGGCTCAGAACCCAGCCTGTCCAATGCAAACCCGGGGAAACATCTTACTGCACATCTCTCCACAGACTTTCAATTTTTACTCCTAATAACTGTAAGCTCGGGGTTACCAGGGTCTCCCTGTTGCTATAGTGAGAGGTGGCAGCATCAGCCTTCCAAAGAGCTGGACCCTTGGCTTAGAGGAGGAACAGAAGCTGGGTTGCTTTATTTTTGGGTTTGACTGAGACTTAATGCACCATTTTCCTGCCCTCTCAGTGATGGCGGTTTGTGCTCAAAATACATCAAACCTCAGTAACAAGATAACTGATGATTTAGGGGAGCGGGCATTTGAGAGTGTATAGAAGGTAAATTTTAAATTGCAAAAATGATAAAACTTCACCAAGAACATCTAGAAAATGACAAAGAAATGAAAATACACGTGGTTATAATACCATAACACAGCCTTCACTGTCCTGAGCTGTCATCCTACCGTCAGTTTTTTAAAATGTGCCCTTGGCAGAGTTGAAGATGTAGTGTGTGTGTGTGTGTGTGTGTGTGTGTGTGTGTGTGTGTATAATGGGCAGTCTGCTTTTTCAGTTAATACGTCATAGGCCTCTTTTGTGCTGTTGCATTATCTCAATAAACATCATTTTTATTGTTGAGGTAATGTCACATCCTTTTGTAAAATACTCTCCTCCTTTTCATCTTCTTGGTCTCCTTCATGCCATATCTGTTAAAATTCTACTCCTTCTCTGATTTGGATAACTGGCCTGCCTTGTCCCTGTCTCTATCCCCCCTACACACACACACACACACACACACACACACACACACACACGCTAGGATTTCTTCCATTCTACAGCCTTGCTAATGAAAGGGTGGTCCCAGACCAGTGGCATGGACATCCCCTGGGAGCTTGTTAGAAATACAGAATCTCAGACCTAAACTGGGACCCACCAAATCTGAAGCTGCATCTCTATTCTGACAAGATCCCCAGGTGATTCCTGAGCACACTGAAGCTTGAGAAGCACTGAGCTGAAACACATTCCCCCATTCCAGGAATGAATCCTGGCCAGATTCGTTCTGCAGAGAGCTGGCCAAATGGAGAGGGGATGGGGAGTGAGTAGGGAAGGGCCAGGCGGACAGGTGGTGTGGGCAGCTGTGCCCCAGGAATCGTCGAAAGACAGCAGGAAGGAAGGAGGCCCATGAAAATCTAGGGAAGATGCAAGACTGAAAATCGAGGGCTCCGTTGGCCAGGAGGGGCAGGAACACAGTAAGGGAACACAGTAAGCAGCCCCGGCTCACTCCCACTCAGCAGGTGAAGAAGCTGGGGCACAGGGAATGAAGCTGCTTGGCCACGGGCGCAGTGAATAGGTGGTGGAGCTGGAAGACCAGCCTCGTTCCAGAGCCCACGTTCTCAACGGCCTTGCACTGTGGTGGAGGGTGAACGACAGGAGGAAGAAAAGAACGAAGGCATGCTAAGCTCCCACAGGGAGCTGGGTGTTTTCTCACTTCCTTACATACACCAATCGTGGCAGCCTTTGTTTTTCAGACACTTGTTTACTTCTGGCTGCGCTGGGTCTTCACTGCCGTGCCTGGGCTTTCTCGAGCTGCAGCGAGCAGGGCTGCTCTCTCATCGCAGTGCGTGGGCCTCTCATTGCAGTGGCCTCTCTTGTAGAGCCTGGGTTCTGGAGGGCAGGTTTCGGCAGTTGTGGAGCATGAGCTTAGTTGACCTACAGCATGTGGAATCTTCCTAGACCAGGCATGGAACCCATGTCCCCTACATTGGCAGGTGGATTCTTAACCATTGCACGACCAGGGAAGTCCCATTGCAATCGCCTTTGGAGGTGGGTATTCCTATCCCATGTTACAGATGAGGAGGTCTGTTTGTACCAGTGATGAACAATTCCTGAGTTCCCATAGTTCTAATAGCTGAAGTCAGGATTTGAGCCTAAGACATTTTGGGCCCCACTGTGAGACTCTTTCCAACTTGCATACTTCATCCACAAGGTGTGGTGCTGGTTTCTCCACTCAGAACAACTTCTTTCCTTCCCCTTCTCTCTTGATCTTATTTTTTTAGATTTGATAAAAGCTTAACTTAAAAAAATTTTTATTGGAGTATAGATGATTTACAATGTCAGTTTCTTCTGTACAACAAACTGAATCACACATGCATATATCCACTCTTTTTAAGATTGATTTTCCATATATGTCATTACAGAGGATTGAATAGAGCTCTCTGTGCTATACAGTAGGTCCTTATTAGTTATCTATTTTGTATGTAGTAGGGTGAGGCAATGGCAACCCAATCCAGTACTCTTGCCTGGAAAATCCCATGAACAGAGGAGCCTGGTAGGCCACAGTCCAGGGGGTAGCAAAGAATCAGACACGACTGAGTGACTTCACTTTCACTTTTCACTTTCATGCATTGGAGAAGGAAATGACAACCCGTTCCAGTGTTCTTGCCCAGAGAATCCCAGGGACGGGGGAGCCTGATGGGTTTCTGTCTATGGGGTTGCACAGAGTCAGACATGACTGAAGCGACTTAGCAGCAGCAGCAGCAGCAGCAGGGTGTATACATCTATCTCCCGATCTCCAGTCTCCCAATTTATCCCCCACCCCTGGTAACCTAAATTTGCTTTCTACATCTGTGACTCTATTTCTGTTCTGTAAATAAGTTCATTTGTACCATTTTTAAAAGATTCTACCTTTAAGTGATGTCATGATATTTGTCCTTCTCTGACTTACTTCGCTCAGTGTGACACTCTCTCGATCCATCCGTGTTGCTGCAAGTGGCATTATTTTATTCTTTTTTATGGCTGAGTGACATTTCATTACGTATATGTGCCACATCTTATTTTTCCATTCTTCTGTTGGTGGACGTTTAGGTGCTTCCATGTTCTGTGTTGTTGGTTATTGTAAATAGGGCTGCAGTGAACACTGGGGTACATGTATCTTTTCAAATTATGGTTTTCTCCAGATATTATATCCAGGAATGAATAGCTACCATATGATAGCTCTATTTTTAGTTTTTTAAGGACCTTTCATATTGTTCTCCATAGTGGCTGTAACCAATTTACATTCCCACCAACAGTGTAGCAAGGTTCCTTTTTCTCCATATCCTCTCCAGTTGGTGGAGTTTTTGTTGGTAGAGTTTTTGATGATGGCCATTCTGACCAGTGTAAGGTGATACCTCGCTGTAGGTTTCATTTGCATTTCTCTAATAATTCATGATGTTAAGCATCTTTTCATGTGCTTTTTGGCCATCTATATGTCTTCTTTGGAGAAGTGTCTATTTAGTTCTTCTGCCTATTTTTTTTGATTATTATTATTATTATTTTTTGAGCTGCATGAGCTGTTTGTGTATTTTGGAGATTAATCCCTTATAGTTTACTTCATTTGCAAATATTTTCTCCCGGTCTGTGGGTTGTCTTTTTTGTTTTGTTTCTAGTTTCCTTCACTGCGCAAAAGCTCTTTGGTTTAGTTAGGTCCCTTTTGTTTATTTTTGTTTTTACTTTCATTTCTTTAGGAGGTGGATCACTATCCAGCACTGGTTACTGAAGAGACTGTCTTTTCTCCATTGTATATTCTTGGCTCTTTTGTCAGGGATTAGGTGACCTTAGGGTTTATCTCTGGGCTTTCTGTCCTGTTCCAGTGACCTATATTTCTGGTTTTCTGCCAGCACCATGCTGTTTTGATTACTGTAGCTTTGTGGTATAGTCTAAAGTCAGAGAGCCTGATTTCTCCAGCTCTGTTTTTCTTTCTCAAGATTGCTTTGACTGTTTGGGGTCTTTTGTGTTTCCATACAAATTGTAACTTTTTTGGGTTCTAAATCTGTGAAAAATGCCATTGGTAATTTAATAGGGGTTGCATTGACTCTGAAGATTGCTTTGGGTTGTATAATCATCTTGACAATATTGATCCTTCCAATTTGAGAGTATGGTATATCTCTCCATCTCTTTGTGTCATTTTTAATTTCTTTTATCAGTCTCTTAGCGTTTTCTGAGTACAGTTCTCTTGCCCCCTTACGTAGGTTTATTTCTAGTTATTTTATTCTTGTGATGTGATGGTAAATAGGATTGTTTCCTTAATGTCTTTTTCTGATCTTTCAGTATTAATGTATAGGAATACAAGAGATTTCTGTGTTTTAATTTTGTATCCTGCAATTTCACCAAATTCGTTGATAAGCTCTAATAGTTTTCTGGTAGCATCTTTAGAATTTTCTGTGTATAGTATCATGTCATCTGTAAACAGTGACAGTTTTATTTCTCCTTTTCCAATTTGGATTTCTTTTGTCCCTTGATTTTAAAACTGCACCCCAGGCCAGGGGCACATTCCCCTTGCCTGTTCATGATGGGAACAAACACAGGGCAAGTTTTAGATGTTTTTTCAATCCTTAAACTTGTGACATGCTTACAGCTAGAAGGTACCTGGTTGAGCATTTAATCCAACTGCCTCATTTTACAGTTAATGAAACTGTGGCCCAGAGAGTTCACGTGGCTTATCTGAGGTCAGACAGCCATCAAGTTATAGATCTGAGACCCTCACTCATGCTCCACTTGTGACTCTGGGTTGAATTTGCCTCTGGTGCCCTGTGTGCTGAGGGGTCTGTTCACTACTGAGGCTGCCAGCACTGAGTTGTCATGTTGCTAGGTCAGTGTAAGTTCAGCCTTCAGCTTAGGCAGGAAGATGCAATAGATGAACCTCCATTAAAAAAAAAAAAAAAAAAAAAAACCCAGAGCTAAGTAACTAATAAAAATAATATCTGCTTGTTAAAAATCCAAGCAGTGTGTCTGCAAACACTTAAAGGCACCCCCTTCCAGTCCTCCTCAGCCCACTTCCCAGGGGTAACCACTTAGTGCTGCCTCCAATGGCTTCTTAATTTTCCTGCCAGCCCCTGGGTTTTGTAAGATCCATGCCACAGCAAGGCTATTTTTAACAAGCATCCTAGGCTTCAGGGGGTTGAGGAGAGGGAAAGAAAAAAATATTCTATTTGTGTATTTTTAATCCATGTGCATTTGAGCAAGCAGTGGCTTTCCTGTGCCTGCCGCCAAGGGTTTTGGACAATTGATTAGGCTTTCTGGGTGCAGGGCAATCCTGTTTCTCCCCCTAATGAGGCTGGAAGGCCAGGGAGAGGCTCAGGTGATGTTTCTAGGACTGATGGCTGTCTCAGCTGGCCACCTCCTGCTCCTGCCTGCCCCCAGCCCCTCTCCTTCCCGGCAGCCTTGACAGTGCTGGCTGGGTCTCCCAGAGCCGTGGAGGCCTGGGAACCTGGCTCTCTGTGCCAGCTCATATTTAGAAATGTCTCCAGCCAGAGGTTGGCATCTGTCCCGCTTGGGCTCTGAGCAGGGGGTACAGTCACATGTGCTGCCTTCGGGTGGGCAGATTCTGAGTGGGCAATGGCCTGCTCTGAATATAAACACACTCCTTTTATGCCAAGTAGCTGGCATCCGAGCTTGTGCTCCTGGGCACTGGGTGAAGGCGAGAGCTGGTAGCCGGATGGGTGACAAGGAGATGGAAGAAAGATGTCACAAGGCTTGAACTGGGCAAAATGGTGGTGGAGGAGGAGTCTCAGCTCCCTACCCCACCCCACCCCCCGATCCCCAGACCCTGTCTGTTTTCCACACTCATTTTCCAGGTGCCCAAACATTGCCTGAATAGGGGATCTGCAGCCCCACGGGGGTTGGGGGCAGAGTAGGCCAGACATCTGGGCCTTTCTTTCTGCCTTGTCAGTTCCCCAGTCTGTTGAGGGGTGATCCTGGGAGGCCGAGGGGATAGGGACCAAAGTGAGGCTGGATGTGGGGCCGCCTGTGGGTTCCTTGTCTGTGAGCCGCCAGCCCTTCAACGTCTCCAGATGGCGCCTGCAAAAACGTGGCCCCGGGTGGCTGTGAACGTTCTACGAGTTCTTGCTCACCTTGCTTTCTTTCCCATGATAGTGCATGATAATGTATGAAGCAGACCGACTGAGCCCAGTCTTAGATAGTGCCCCTTGGGTAGTCGTCAGTATGTCTCAGCCCCATCAAAACTCTCCTTTCTTTTAAACAGCTCCTTTAAGAAGGGGCATTCTGGCTCATTCACTGAGGCCTCAGGTACTCAGTGAACTCGGGTGAAGTGCTACCTACAGCACCCCCAGCGGCTGATGGGGGCTTTGAGACGTCCTTACAAGGCACCTCTCCAGCCCTCTGCGGGCCCACCCTGCAGACCACGGTGGCTTGCTTGCCGCATTCAGGTCTCTGGAGAAGAGTCTACCTTCCTGCAGCTGAACCTGCAGAGAGAACACAGATGCACCAGCAGAATTTCCCTCTTACATATGTGTGTGATCAGTCGCTTCAGTCGTGTCCAACTCTTTGTGAACCTATGGACTGTAGCCCACCAGGCTCCTCTGTCCCTGCGATTGTCCAGGCAAGAACACTGGAGTGGGTCACCATGCCCTCCTCCAGGGGAACTTCCCGACCCAGGGATCAAACTCTGCATCTCTGATGCCTAGTTAGTGCCACGTGTGGAAGTCCCTAGTGTCCCCCGACCTTGACCTGCTCCATCCTTCCTTCCTTTTCCCACATCTCAGGGGAAGAGAGCTCCAAGCAGTGGTCAAGAAGGCTGAATAGACATTTTCTTAATGTCTCCACAATAACTGAATGGATGAATGAGTAGATAAGCGAGTGAGCAGATGAATGGAGGAACAAATGGAAGCGCCATCTCTGCTCCAAAGGACTTAGAATTCGAAGGGGGAGAACCATGCCTGTCTGTAGCACGGCAGCACTGTGGGACTGAAGGGGTCCCTAGGGATTGGACTCACTCCCCTCTTTTTCTGGGAAAGGAAGTGCGGGGCTGCCTAGCGGCAGACCTCGGAGGTCAGAGGATGGCGAAATCGCCCAGGGTGAGTGAGATCCAGAATCAAGCGCAAGGCTGCCCTACTTTCCCTCTGCTGCTGCCCTGAGGGTCCCTTGTCCTTGGGAAAAATTGCCTTTTCATATGGTTGGGAGGGGATGGCGCAATTTTTCTTTGAGGGTTAATTGTGTTGCTGACAGCACAATAATTAGGAGTGAGAATCCCGGAGCAAGGGCGACAGCACCATCTGCTGTGAATATGTTTCAGCCCCACCTTGCAGGAGGGCTCGAGAGGGCTCCCGCCCCCACCCTCCCATCCCCAGCAAAAACGGATGTGCTCTGGCTGTTTGCTTCTGGAACTCCAGCCGCCAGGTGATCCTGTAGCCCACTGGGCGAGCTGGTGACCAGCTTCGAAAGGGTGGGCTTCTCCCCGCTCCCCCAGGGCATCTGGCGTGCGTGTACCGTAGGGCTCACTTCTTACGAGGTATAAGAAGGCCCCCGCCCCTGCCCTGGGCTGCTGGAGACACAGAGCCATACTCCCAGGAGATGAGTTTCTGTTCTTTCTGTAGCCTGATGTTCTGGTTCGCTGCTGAGAAAGGTGGGCATGTGGGTCTGCTATGGGCTCGTGGCTGACATTGGTGTTTGGGCCATTTTTTCTGTTTAATTCCATGGATTTGCCACCTATCCTGGGTTTCCTGGCCTTTGACCTCTGCTGCTTGTTCTAGAAGGAGCTCAAACTCCCTTCTATTGCCGAATAACAATTCCCGAGGTGTGACTTCTCCAGGAGAAACAGAGTAGCTTTGGCATCAAGCTGTGAATCCCATCATCCAGGAGCATCTGAGATCTTTCTTCGTAGGGGCTGGAACTTTGGGTAGTGTTTCTTTTTTTTTTTTTCTTTCCATTTTCATTATTTAGGAGTATATCACATAAACAAAGGAGCATTGACCTGTATATATGCTTTTTGAAGGTAATACCAATAACTGCTTAGTTCTTTCAAAAGGGCATCTTACCCCCCGGTGCTGCCTTGCGCAGAAAGGCCTGGGGGCAGAGCTGTGGAGTCGTGAGGTTGGCACTTGGCCCCTCCTCCACCCCCAGCTGTGGCTATTTATCACAGCAGCTTCCTCATCGCCTGAGCTGTTCCTGTCAGCGCGGAGCCCCCACATTCCTTCCTTCCCTATTTATCACTCTGCTGTCTTCACCTAGATCCTCCTCGCAGGGGAGAGACCACGGCCCGACCCTACTCTGTCCGACACTACTTCTCCCCATCCCCCAATGCCTTTGTTCCCCTCCCCCTCTCCACCCCTGCTGA
>SJYV01010468.1:1855801-1960887 GCA_006410875.1 Neotragus pygmaeus | reverse complement strand
GATCTCGGGGGTCCCTGTGGGCATCCTGGGGGTGGGTGGGGGATGATCCAGCTGTGGGGCTTGTTCTGAGCAGGTGCTGTGCCTGGAGCTTGCCAGCATCTCTGGCTGCTGGGGAAAGTCTCCCCTGCCGGCTGCCCTTAGGCTGTGGTTCTTACAACTTAGTTTTTATCCCTTTCTTTATTAATTCATTTTTGCCTTTTTGGAAGTTGGGGAAGGAAGGGTGCTCTCAAGTTTCATAAGGGAAATTCACATGCTGGCACTGACATGGAAGGTCTTGGGACTCTTTTCTTCCTTCCAGAAAGGGGAAAGGGACCTTCAGCTGAGCATGCAGGGTTGTCACCTCACCTCCCCCTACACTATCCCAGCCCTCTGCTCTGGGCTTTTCACTTTTTTGGCCTTTATTTAGGCCATTTCTCCTTGCTAGAAAGTGTACCTTCAATGCCTCTTCACCTCTCTGAATACCACCCACCCTAAAAGACCAGGCAAGAGCCAGTGGCACCCACTTTGTGCTCCCACCCTGGCCCACAGCGCCCCTTCCCTCCTGCACGTTCACCTGCTACTTAGCAGGCACCGCTGTCCCCTTCAGCTCTGTGGGTGTTTTGTGTTGCCCTTCTTCCCAACCAGGCTGCCAGTCCTTGGGACCAGCCCTGAGACCATGCCTTCCTGAGGCTTCACACAGGGCCAGGCACATGCATGCAGCCAACCTGTAACTCTACTCAGTGATAACGAGACTGTCACCAAACATGACAGGGCTCCTAACGAGGAGTCAGTAGTTTATTCCCTCAGTATGTAGAAGACGCAGTGCTACACTGATCAGCTCAGCTCTGGGACCATGAATAAGTCATCTGCCTTTCTTGGCTTTAGTGTATTCATCTGTGGGCTTCCCAGGTGGTAAACAACCCACCTGCCAATGCCAGAGACATAAGAGATGCGGGGTCCGATTCCTGGGTCATGAAGATCCTCTGGAGGAGGGCATGATTATCCACTCCAGTATTCTTCCCTGGAGAATCCCATGGACAGAGAAGCCTGGCAGGCTACAGTCCATGGGGTCACAAAGAGTCAGACACGACTGAAGTAGCTTCGCATGCACCCACGTGTTCATCTGTGAAAGGGGACTAATACAGCCTATCTTGCTCCTCTCTCCAAGTTGTTGTAAGGATCCAATGACATCACGATATGCAAGTTCAATCGTCATGATTATCATCATGGACTTCATCCCCAGGGCATCTCTTCCCACTGGCTAAGAATAGGACCCAGACTCCCCCATTCTGTCTGTATCTGAGTTAAAGCTCTTTGAGAACCATGGGTGATGGAGAAGCCCGTGGTAGCCACTCCTGTGTGTGCCTTCTCTTTTCCTCCTTCTGGCCCCTCAGCTGCAGGGGAGGGACAAGATTCACTCTGCCCTTTGTGTGCTGGGCACAGCCGTGCCAGGGACGGGTGGCGATGGTTGTCCAGCTGCCCACGCCACCCTCCCTACCCCCACTGCTTGTCTTCCCACAAATTGGCATGGGGGGGGCAGCACGGGCAGCTGGACGGGCAGTAGCAAATGAGTATCCAAAGGCAGGGGCATCCCTGGCTGGGAGAACATGGACTTACGCTCACACCAGAGAATCCCTGTCTGGCAGAGGCCAGGGACAGCTGGGGAAGCATCTTCTACCCAGTGATCTTGGCTTTCTGGACTGATGGAAAGAGCACTGAACTGGGAGCCCATCCACCTGACTGCACCTGTGAGCTCTCGGGACAATCATCCTCCCTTCACACACACACCCTTGGGAAATAACGCAGTAGAGAGCAGCAGTTCTCAAACTTCTTGGTTTCAGGAACCCTTAACACTTAAAAAAGTAGTGAAAACCCCAAAGTGCTTTTGTTTATGTGACTTACAGCTATCGATAGTTACCATATTGATATTTACTAAGAAATTTTTTTAATGAATTAATTTAGCTAAAATAATCCTGCATATTCATTGGAAGGACTGATGTTAAAGTTGAAGCTCCAATACTTTGGCCACCTGTTGCAGAGAGCTGACTCATTGGAAAAGACCTGGGGTGCTGGGAAAATTTGGGGGCAGGAGGAGAAGGGGACGACAGAGGATGAGATGGTTGCATGGCATTATTGACTCAATGGACATGAGTTTGAGCAAACTCAAGTAGATAGTGAAGAACAGGGAAGTCTGGCGTGCTGCACTTCATGGAGTTGCAAAGAGTCAGACACCACTTAGCGACTGAATACCAATGTTTTGTAGCACACATAACATAAATTATGTAATGAAATTAACTACTTTACAAAACAAAAAATTATGGAGCAGGGAGTCATTGTTTTACATTTTTGCAAATTTCTTTAATTTCATAGAAGATACGTCTTGTAACCTCTGGAAAATTCCAGGGTACTTCTGTAAGAGCGTGAAAATGAAAGGGGCAAATAATGCCTTAACATGATTAGGAAAATTGTTTTGACCTCAAAGACTCCCTGGAAGGTCCTCAGACCCCGGGCTCCCTGGACCAGACTTTGAAAGTCCCTTGTGTAGAACAGCTGTTGACTCTGGAGTCGGGCGGTGTATGCTCGGTCATTCATCGTGTCCAACTCTTTGTGACCCCGTGGACTGTAGCTTGCCAGGCTCCCCTGTCCTTGGGATTCTCCAGACAAGAATAATGTAGTGGGTGGTCTATCTCTTTTCCAGGGGGTTTTCCCAGCCCAGGAATCAAACCAGAGTCTCCTGCATTGCAGGCGGATTCTTTACCAGCTGAGCTACCAGGGAGCCCAGGGAGTCAGGCAGAGTGTGATTTAAATCCCTGCTCTTCACTTTCTTTTCTGGGCACTACAGGTCTCACTTTCCTTATCTGCAAAGGTGATTAATAACAAAGACCTCAAAAGGTTGAGGCGATTAAGTACACAGAGTACACAGCACGCTAGTAGATGTGATAACGAGGCTGGCTGCTTTCCTCTGCATTGGGGCTTTAGTTTCCTCCTTTGTTAAACCAAGGGTTGGACTGGAAATGCCCAAGGCTGTTCCCAGTACCCACGACCACAGACTGTGCCTCATGAGGAATGTTCTGGATTTCCACACGTTCCCATTCCAGCTCCAGTGATATTTCCCGTTCAGGTTCGCACAGACATAAAGGCACATTCTGTTGACTAGCCTTCGGAGATGTGAACAGATACACGCATGTCACTTATGACACACGGCATGCCCACGAATTCTGCTTACAGGCCGCTGAGGGCCAAGATAGAAGCATAGAGGCACATAGATCCAAAGCGTAGAAATGCCTGCCCCGGGGAAATATATGTCCGTGTAGAGACAAGTGTGCACGCGTGAAGGTTGCACAAGGAGATCTTGCGCGCGAGCGCACACGCGTGCACACACACACACACCCTCGCTCCCAGCCGCTTTGGGTGCCAGGCCGGTGAGCAGATGGCCCCGGAGACCGCCGGCAGGGCGCGCAGCGGCCGACCCGGGCGCAGCCACTCCTTTCTATGGCTACTCCCCTCCCCACACCGGGGACTCCCCCGCTCCGCCCTGCGCGGCCCCGCCGCCCGCCGCAGTCTGCGTCCTCCCAACCTGTCAGCCCTCAGCTCGGCCCCCGGCTCCGCGCATCTCTGCATCTCGCCGAGCACTCGGAGCAGGGGCGGGGACGGCCGCCGGCGCCCGAGGGCCGGAGGAGTAGCTCTGCAGAGGACAGCCAGGGGGGCCCTAGCTGTCACAGCGGCTGCCCGGGAGCGCCCGCACGGGGTGGCCGGGAGCGGTGGGGCGGGGGCCGCGAGCTCGCAGGCAGCATGGCGGGGCTGCAGGCCGGGCGCGTCTCAGGGCTCCGGCTGCTGGCGCTGTCTACCCTGGGCCTCTGCCTAATGCTGCAAGTCGGCGCCAAGAGACCCCCCAAGACACCCCCCTGTCCCCCGAGTTGCTCCTGCACTAGGGATACTGCCTTCTGCGTGGACTCTAAGGCGGTGCCCAGGAACCTGCCCTCCGAGGTCATCTCTCTGTGAGTGCTCTGGACTGGGGTGCGGTTGGGTGGGGGAGCTGGAAAGAAGGCAAAAACCCTGCTCTGGGGAGAACCCCTGCTCCCTCTCTACAGAGTGTGAGGACCAGGAGGGCTCCAGGAGTCCTCAGGAACTGGAGATTCGAGGCAGCAGCCTGGCTGGGAGTTCTGCAAACGTGCTGGGCAAAGCAGCCATGGCTGGAAAAAAGAGTGTTTATGGCCAAGAAAGAATCACTACCAGCAGCATTAATGAGACCTACTGTGTGCGGGCGCTGGACGTGGAGGGAGGGGGCTGTTTACATTAGCATGCGGCCCCTGCCTGTGATGTCATACCAAGGACAGAAGGCCTCTTGCAGGGGGAAGGCGGCAGCAGGGGAAGGGTGGAAGGGAGATACACCCCTACCGTGCCCTGGCACTGGTGGACGCCTGCCACTGGTCTCGCCAGCACTCTGCATGGGGCCAGCCAGCCTATCAGTTGCAGCAAGCAGCCTCAGGGACTAGATAGACTGTGTGGTTGGTCCCTGAGGGCAAGATGCTAATCCACCGCCCCATCCCAGTGCTCAACAGCACCCAGCACACTGTGGGTGTCTGGATGATGAAGCAGGTATGGGTAATGGAACCTTCTTTTGGCTGAGGTCCTTTGTGCTCAGGGAGTCAGTAGTGAAGGATGATAATGAGCTTGTGAGAAGGGGAAAATAGCCTCAGGTAGAGGGGGAGAGGGGTGGAGCCAGGTGACATGGGGAGTTTCCAAGGTGAGTGTACACAGAAGACATTGCCCTGTCCACATCATGCCAATCAGCACAGTCCTGTATTCTCCCCTTGGTTACTGACACTCAGATGTCCCCTGCAGGACGCTGGTGAATGCTGCCTTCTCGGAGATCCAGGATGGAGCGTTTTCCCACCTGCCACTGCTGCAGTTCCTGTATGGACAGGGCTTCGCTGAAGCGCAGGGTCGGGCAGGGAAAGGGAAGGATGTCAAACTAGGGGGAGAGGAGAGGAGAGTGGTCCTCAGTTGCCTGTGGAGGTCAAGGTGCAGGTGTCCCTTACTCTCTCTCCAATGGGAGAGCCACAAACAGTGAAGCAGTGCAGAGTCCAGAGGGGCGCAGGGAGCAGCAGTCTGGGGAAGGAAGGTCCAGGTTGCACGCAAAAGCAAAGAACGGGGGTATTTGGGGCCCAGTTAGGAATGGACTTGTGTCCTCTGGAGACCCCAAAGAATTGGGTGCGGTAGTTTGGGCTGGAGCCAGAGGGTGGACAGTGCAGGTGAGAGAGGTCACCTTAGAGACAAGTGACCCCAAGGATCAGGGCTTGGAGAGCCTGGAGCTGAAAGGGAGGGAAGACAGGAGGGTCTGGAATTCTAAAGGGAGCTATTTATGCTTGAAGCCCCAGTCACAAGAAAAGATAAACGTGATTATCCTCAATGTTGCCATGGGTCTGAGAGGAACTGGAGTGAGCTGGGTGAGGGTGGGAGGCAGAGCAGTGGGGAAGGACCCAACTTGACAGGAGAGACATGCCCTAGGAGCAAATGGGGCCCCTGGGAGCTTCTGGGACCAGAGCAGATTCCCGCCTGGACTTGCCACCCAGGCTGCTCCGGGACTCTCTGCTAGGGTCCCCAGGGTGGGAGGCATGGCTTGGGGGTGAGGCAACTGGCTGGGAGCTGGCACAGCAGGCGTTCCCTTGGAAATGCTAATCCGCCTTTGTCTCTGCAGGTTACTCAATTCCAACAAGTTTACACTGATTGGAGACAATGCCTTCACAGGACTGTCACACCTGCAGTACCTGTGCGTGGGAAGGAAAGGGGAATCGGGAGGAGGGCTGAGAACAGAGATGGAGAGAGGAGGGCTGGAGGGGAGGTGGGAAGAGAGCCCTTGAATCCTCTGACTGCAGGGCTGGAGCAGAAGGTCGTTTCATCCATCCCTCTGGGTAAACCATCCCTCCTGGATGCCTGTCACCACAGGCTTCGTGTCCAGATTCAGAATGAAAGCCTGCCTTAGGGTCATGGGCTGGAATCTAGGAGGGCCATAGGGAAGCAGCTGGGGTTGGGGGAAGTGGTCTGGAATGCTGAATGGCAGCTGAAATAAGTTCTTGTTTTCTCCAGCTTCATTGAGAACAATGACATCTGGGCATTATCCAAGTTTACCTTCCGAGGACTCAAGTCTTTGACGCACCTGTGAGTACATCCTGCTCATACACTGGCCCAAAGCCCCCTGTCTCCTGTGGCCTTTGGCCTTGGGCATGACCTTCAGGTAGGTGACCGAGAGGTCTCTCTTTCAGCTCACTGGCCAACAATAACCTGCAGACACTGCCTAGAGACATCTTTCGGCCCCTGGACATCCTGAGTGAATTGTAAGGCCCGAGTCCTACCTGTTGTTGACAATGGCACAGAGGGGCATGGCCCTGGAGGGAGCAGTGTGGGAGCCAGAATTGGAAGATCATAAGGTCTTGACAGGCTGGGAGGGTTTAGGTTTGAGCGGGGGAGAAGGCTAGGTTGATTTATACAGAGATTGGTAGCCTTTCAAGTTAAGATTCTTCAAGGCATTTGTGGACCCTCTTAAAACGCATGCAAGACATTATGTGTATATTTTTTCCAATTTGGGAAGTATTTTATTTTTTAATCTATTTTTAAATGGAGGATAATTTCTTTAAGACATGTTGGTTTCTGCTGTACAACAACGTGAATCAGCTCTCTGCATGCCAAGTTGCTTCAGTGGAGTCTGACTCTTTGCCACCCTATGAATTGTAGCCCGCCATGCTCCTCTGTCCATAGGATTCTCCGGGCAAGAATGCTGGAGTGGGTTGCCATGCCTTCCTCCAGTGTATCTTCCCCACCCAGGGATCAAACCCTCATCTCAGATGGTTTCTTTACCACTAGCACCCCCTGGGAAACCAATCAGTATACGAATGTCTTCTCCTTCTTGAGCCTCCTTCCTACATTGTATTTTTTGAATATGTGCTTTTAAAACATATGTTTGATTTGAATCTGTGTTAAAGCCCAGTGGCATAGCCACAGTCATTGATCAGTATTTCTACAAGAAACCAAAAGCTCCAGAAAGAGGAAGGTTTGGAGGAACGGGGATGAAACAGATAGACGTGGAAGTCATACACAGGAAAAGGCACCTGGCCAAGGAGACCAGTAGGGGCTGAAACTCAGCCTGAACTCTCCTGGTCAAGCACATGTCTGCGGGGCTGAGCCCGCCCCGTGGGGGACCTCTCTCTAACTGGCACAAAGATGCCGCATGAGCAACCAGCAGCAGCCTTGCCAACATCTACTGAAAACCTAGAGGGCCTGGGTGGGCAGAGCAGCTGAGAGCCTACCCCTCTCTGTGCCTCCTCCGTCACCTCATGATCCAGGGACCTGCGGGGCAACTCGCTCAATTGTGACTGCAAGGTGAAGTGGCTGGTGGAGTGGCTGGCACACACCAACACCACGGTGGCACCCATCTACTGCGCCAGCCCACCCCGCTTCCAAGAGCACAAGGTGCAGGATTTACCGCTGCGTGAGTTCGACTGCATCACCACAGGTAGGAGATGCCCCACCTTGGGCATCAGGCTGGGTCTCCCCTGGGATGCTCCCGGTGCCCTGCCTTGCCAGTCGAGTAGCCGTAACCCTTCTCCCTAACCTAACCCTAACCCCATCCCCTCACCCCTGCAGATTTCGTGTTGTACCAGACGCTGTCCTTCCCAGCAGTGTCAGCCGAGCCCTTCCTCTACTCCAGCGATCTCTATTTGGCTCTGGCCCAGCCAGGAGCCAGCGCTTGCACCATCCTCAAGTGGGACTACGTTGAAAGGCAGCTTCGAGACTATGATAGAATCCCAGGTATCTAGGCCTGGCCTGGCTGTGGTGGCCCTGAGGGTGGGGTGGGCTCTGTTGTCCCTCTTCCTTGAGTTCCTACAGGTAGAAGGATAGATGAGACGTGGTCTCTGTCCACAAGAACTTTTCTAGTCTTTGGCGAGGGGGGAGGTTGATACACACACAGATAACATTCACATAATACATAGGTGCTAGGAGGAAGATATGACCACAGTGCTCTGGGGGCCAAAGGAGAGGCCTACCCTGGGCCATCCGGGAAGGTTTCCTGGTAGAGGGGCCTAAGCTGAATCATGTGTATACATATTTACTTATTTAATTATTTTAATTTTGGCTGTGCTGGGTCTTCGTTGCTGCATGGGCTTCTTGGCAGTGGCTTCTCTTACTGTGGAGCACATGCTCTAGAGCATGCAGACTTCAGGTGTGGCACGGATGGGCTCAGCACAGGTAGGCTCAGTAGTCGCAGCTCCCAGGCTCTAGAGCACAGGCTTAATAGCTGTGCTACACTGCGTTAGTTGCTCCGAAGCCTGTGGGATCTTCCTGGATTAAAGAGAGAACCTGTGTCTCCTGTATTGGCAGGTGATTCTTTACCACTGAGCCTTTGTACACAATACACTGACATGATGGTTATTCAGTTGGTCAATATCTAGCAACACCTATTTTGTGCTCAGTGTAAGCTTATATTGGAACTCTGGGGTCAAAGGCAAAGGGAGGGTGATGGTGAGATGGATTCTTAGCTGTGAGATAATTAGAACGCATTGAGCACACGATGGACATTCAGCAGAGAGAGAATGCTGTGGCAGAGAGCCTTATTTGGAGGGGCCCAACCCTCTTTTCTGAGGGTGTGGCGTGGGGGGCCCCTAATACCACTCCCCTCCACCCTGCAGCCCCCTCTGCAGTGCACTGCAAGCCGATGGTGGTGGACAGCCAGCTGTACGTGGTGGTGGCCCAGCTGTTTGGGGGCTCTTACATTTACCACTGGGACCCCAACACCACGCGCTTCACCAAGCTGCAGGATATTGACCCTCAGCGTGTGCGCAAGCCCAACGACCTTGAGGCCTTCCGCATCGATGGCGACTGGTACTTTGCTGTGGCCGACAGCTCCAAGGCGGGTGCCACCAGCCTCTACCGCTGGCACCAGAATGGCTTCTACTCCCACCAGGCCCTGCACCCCTGGCACCGTGACACCGACCTGGAATTCGTGGATGGCGAGGGAAAGCCGCGTCTGATCGTGTCCAGCAGTTCGCAGGCTCCCGTCATCTATCAGTGGAGTCGCACCCAGAAGCAGTTTGTGGCTCAGGGTGAGGTGACTCAGGTGCCTGATGCCCAGGCAGTGAAACACTTCCGTGCGGGCCGCGATAGCTACCTGTGCCTCAGCCGTTACATCGGTGACTCCAAGATCCTGCGCTGGGAGGGCGCCCGCTTCTCCGAGGTGCAGGCCCTGCCCTCCCGGGGCTCGCTAGCCCTGCAGCCCTTCCTGGTGGGCGGCCGCCGCTACCTGGCACTAGGCAGCGACTTCTCCTTCACACAGATCTACCAGTGGGATGAAGGGCGGCAGAAGTTTTTGCGGTTCCAAGAGCTGGCAGTGCAGGCCCCCCGGGCTTTCTGCTACATGCCGGCTGGGGATGCCCAGCTGCTCCTGGCGCCCAGTTTCAAGGGACAGACTCTGGTGTACCGACATGTGGTGGTGGACCTCAGTGCCTAGGGAGCTGCAGGGTCCTCGGGGTTCCTCGGGCAACGCCGGGGGCTGGGTGGGAGCCTCCAGGTGAGCCACATATGCACTTGTGGGAAGACACACATAGCCCATCCACACACGTGCTCTCACGTGTACACACCCCAGTGAGCATGGGCCGCACCATGAACTATAGCCCAGGGAGGCTCCTTAATCTTCACTGGAATCAGCATGAAGACTTGTATGCGCACCTGGCAACCCGGNGAGGGTGCTGACCTCAGGGCTGCTGTGAGGGTGTGTATTAAGCTTGGCACATGGCTGGCACCTAGCAGGAGACTATACCGGCAGCTAACAGCACCAGTGCTTTGCACATGGGCTCTGGGCTTGGCATCTTCAGAGCTGGATCTTCAGGGGCATCTTCATCTGGAGTCCCCGAGGGGCACAGGACTTTTGGGGAGATGTGTTTCTGGAATCTGAACTCTGGGTGGAGCTGGCCTAGAGACCTCAGTCAAAACAGTAGACACCATCTTGTATCAGTTCCTGTGTTCAGAAATGATGATGTTGCTTGCACCCTAAACGCGTTAACCTTGGTCATTATGTCCAGCTAGGGACAGGGCTTTAGCCAAAGGTCTTGGACAGGGCAACATTTGTGGAGCATCTTCTATGTGCTGCGTATATGTGTGAGCTCAGTCGTGTCTGACTCTTTGTGACCACATGGAGTTAGCCCAGCAGGCTCCCTTGCTCACGGACTTTTGCAGGCAAAAATACTGGAGTGGGTGGCCATTTCCTGCTCCAGGGGATCTTTCTGATCCAGGGATCAAATCTGAGTCTCTTGCATCTCCTACGTTGGTAGGCAGATTCTTTACCACTGTGCTATCTTTGTGCAATATGTGTTCACATTTATTGCTTTATACAATTCTCACAGCAACTGTGTGTGATGGATACACATATCCTCATTTTACTGAAGCCCAGAGAGGCCTGGCAACTTGCTCAAGGTCACACAAGAGTACCAGGTCTCTTGACTTTTCACCGTACCACAGCTACCTCCTGGCAGGTATAACCTGTGGCTTCCTGCCTAGGCAGACACCCATGCCTGACTTTAGTCAAGGCTCATTCTTTGGCCAATCCTGATTCCACTTCATCTGTGAGGAGGGGAACTGAGTACAGGAGTGTTTCTGGAGTCCTAGTGCCAGCACTGTCTGTCCCGGGTGGTTGGTGATGGCAGCCAAGCTGTGGGTGGGAAGGATGGGGAGCCCATTGTTAGCTCTTTAGGGCTTGACAGTCAGGGATGTGAACTTCCAGGGGCAAGAGAGGTGGGGTCAGCAGGGCGGCTGATCCTCCCTGAGGGGGACTGGGCTGGGGGTTTTAGGCATTTAGGTTGTACTCAAAGCTACCCCTCCATCCACAAGACCTGTCTCCAAGGGTTTGTTCATCGACTTCTTTCCATTTTGTGTTACACTCTGGAGGAGGGGGTCATGAAGCTAATTGAGCTCCCCTAAGGGTCAGAGCTGGACACAAGTTCACCCAGCCTGGACTCTCTGGACAGCTGGATGGAGCAGAGTGGGGGTCAAACTCTGCAGCACCCACCCCGAGAGGCTGACCCATCACGCCCATTAGGAGCTGCCATTCCACTGGAGTGTGGGGTTCAGGGCTGGTTCCAGTCTACCTCCTTACTTCCCACTTTGCTTAAAGCAGGAAGTGGCTTCTTAGGGGTCCAAGGCTTAGTAAAAGGCACAGAGTGGGCTCCTGCACTAACATGGGGATCTTTGCACCAAGCAGGGCAGGGATGGGGCCTGGGGAGGAGAAGAAAATGGCATGACCTTGGACACCATGGGCCCTGGTGGGGATAACCTCCATTCCATTATAAATCTGAGTTCCTGGTCCTCCCCGGATTATAGAGAACCTTCAGTTGTTTCCCTGCATCCTGACAGGTGTTTAATTTTCAGAAGTCCTTGAGTCCTGGGAGCCTCACTCAGTATTGCTGCTCCAGATTTCCCCCCCAGCAAATTTCTAGCTGCGGACAAGTGCTGGGTGTTTTTCTCAGCTGCCCGGTACCTATTGATGCAGAAGTCTCTGGGTTCCAAGTGTCTCCGCTCTGCTGGCTTCTGCAACCCCACACATTTTATCCCAGCTCTAATTGGTGCTCTTGGAGGCATTCCCCAGGCAGATGATACGGTGGTGTTGACAGACCCAAAAGAGGACAAGAGAAGGTTCCCTGCCCTTGGTCACCATGCCCTCCAGAGAGGACTTCGGTCATCCCAAGTGGCTGTGTAGACTCCAGGTGAAGAGGAGGAGCTGAGGGAACCATACCACCAACAGCCCCGTCAGGACGCTTCCGCTGGCTGCAAATAGTGCCTGCCTGCCTGCCTACGCGTGAAGTCCCAGAAGAATGGCTCATTAAAAAGGAGGGCCAGTGCTTCGTGTGGCCTGCAGGCTGAACCCTTCTTCCAGCCATCAGGGGTCTCTGGAAGGGTGGGCTGGCCTGGGGAAAAGGGGGCAACTGTGGGCTCTTCTTCCTCTAGTCTCCAAGGAAGCTCAGCTGGAGACACCTTTCTGACTGGGGACCCCGTGCTGCCCCTACCTGCCACCACCCATCATCCCCTGAACTAATTCCAGCAGCTCTCAGCAAACTCAGCCATTATTTGCAGTGACCCTCCCACCCGCTTGTCTATCCTCTCCCCCTAGTACTGGGCTCCATGAACAGGGTTGCCAGATAAAATACATGATGCCCAACTAAATTTGAGTTTCAGGTACACAGTGGGAAAAAATATTGCACAGGACATGCTTGTACTAAAACTCATTTATCGTTTATCTAAAATTCAAATTGAAGTGAAATTCAAATTCAGATTTAATCTTGAATTTTTGTTTGCTCCATCTGGCAACTTCACCTACAAAGACATCTCCTAACAAGGGGGATGGGCCCAAGAGAGGTGATACACGTGTTCTCTGCCTTCCAGCCTCTGTGGGACCAGCTCTACTTACCGAGGCCCTGGAGACAGGATTCTTAATAAGATGTAGGCTTCCGGTGCCACTAGTGGTAAAGAACCTGCCTGCCAATGCAGGAGACATAAGAGACACAGGTTCGATCCCTGAGTTGGGAAGATCCCCTGGAGGAGGGCATGGCAACCCACTCCAATATTCTTGCCTGGAAAATCCCATGGACAGAGGAGCCTGGCAGGCTACAGTCCACGGGGTCGCAAAGAGTCAGACACGATGGAAGCAACTTAACACGCAAGTACCATTCAGTAAGTCTGGAGGAGGGCTGAGGCTCTGCAGTTCTAACAGACTTCCAGTCCAGTGCTATCAGCCCAAAGGACTATACTTCAAGTAACATGGAAACAGATCAGTGATTGCAGGCTAACCACAGGTTCATGGGGAAATGAGGGGAGGTGGAGAGGGAGATGGGGGTTTGAAGAGTTTAGTCCTCAATTCAGAGTTAATTTATCTGGGGCAGGACCCAAGCAAGGGACTTTAACTTTTGTGTGTGTGTGTGTGTGTGTGTGGTAAAAAGTGTAACAAATTTTACCATCTTAACCGTTTGAAAGAGTACAGTTCATAATGTTAAGTATATTCACTTTATTATGAAACAGCTTCTAGAACTCTTTTATCTTGCAAATCTGACACTCCTGCCTATTAAACAACAACACCCCATTCCTCCTTCCCTCCAGCCCTTGGTAGCCACTTTCTGTTTTTATGAATTTGACTGCTTTTAGATGCCTCGTATATAGTAATACAGTCTTTGTCCTTTGTGACTGCTTTACTTCAATTAGCATAATGTCCTCAAGATTCATGCATGTTGTAGCATGTGATAGAGGATTTCCTTTCTTTTTAAAGCTGAATAACATTCCACTGTGTGTATGGATCACATTTTACTTATCCACTCACGCATTGGTGGACATTTGGGTTGCTTCTGGCTCTTCGTTATTGTGAATAATGCTGCTAGGAACACGGATGTGCAACTTTCTCTTTGAGACCCTGCTTTCAATTCTTTTGGGTACGTAACTCAGAAATGAGATCACTCAATTGTATGGTAGTTCCATTTTAAATGTTTGTAAATTAATGAATTTGAGGAATCACCATCCTCTTTTTCATAGTGGTTGCACCATTTTACAGTCACACCAATGATGCAGAAGGGTTGTCATTTTTTCCACATCCTCTCCCCTTGTGAGTCGAATTCCCAGGCAGGCTTGAGAGCGACTTCCCTGGGCTCATTCTTGGCAGATTTTCTCTGAGTTTTCCTAGGTATGAGATGAATTCATCCCACAGCTTTAGGGGTTCCTCTTCCTGTGAATGGTGCCACAGCTGGTCTGGGAAAGAGAAGCCCTGTCTTTGGATTCACAGATTGAGTACTGTGTGACTTTGGGCAAGTCATTGAACCATTTAGCCTCAGGTCCACACCTATAAAGGGATAGGAGAGTATTAACTATAACACAAGGAAGATCAGATGAACTGTGCAGGCAAGAGCTTCTGGGATTCATCAATAGCCATGGGAGTGTCAGATGAGCTGACAGTAGAAACTGAGGGAAGAAATTCAAGCATCTGTGGTCAGGAAGGATCACGTAGAGTCAGCTGACACTTACTGAGGCACCCTGCCCCGCAGCATCATGGGAGAGCTTCTCTGTTCCCTGCCCCCCAGCGTCTCACCCAGCACTGGTTTTGTGTCTAAGACACGGCTGAGCATCGATGTCTGGGAGACAGTCCTGGCAGCCTGTGGCAGATAACTCCTAGGGACAGGGAGAGTGGCATGACCAGAGCTGACCGTTATGGAGCACTTACTATGTGCCGGGCGCTCAGGTAAGCTCTTAATTCTCCCAACATTGCTGTGAGGTGGGTGCTGTTATTCTCTTTGCTGTTCGTACGAGGCACAGAGCATTTAAGTAGCCTGCCCAAAGCTCCATGGCTGGAAAGCAGCAGAGCTGGGGGGTGAACCCAGGCAGTCTGAGTCCAGAAAATAGGCTGGTAAACATTGACCTTTATAAATAAAGAGCCACAGGTGTGTAAAACCATGATAAACAGAATAATCCCTTGGCTGCCTGCTGGAGGAGCAGAACTGAGTGGTGACCGGTGGGTAACATGATTAACTGTGGTGTGGGGGGGCCAGGCAAGCCCAGGAGGACAAGCGTCCTGGGGCAGGGCCAGTGCTGGGAAGGGCGGGCTGGACATCCGCTGCCTGGATGGCCTCAGGGAGGTCCTGTCTGAGATCTGGGGTGAGCCTGAGGGTCGGGCAGGGAAGTGGGCCAGTTGGTTGCAAGACCCAGGAGGGACTGGGGCTCTAGGATGTGGCTGAAGCCTGGGCATGTGGGTTGGATGCTACCTGAGAGCTCCTTTGATGCCCCTGACAAGGGTCAGGTCAGGAGGTCAAAGCTGGCTCTGTAGGGGAGGAAGTCCTAATGCCATCCTTGAGTGACAGGCAGAAGCTAGACAAGCAGATGGGAGGTTACCGATGCCCTAAGAAGATGGGAGAACCGAGGCAGAAGTACAGAGATTCTTGCCTTGACCTGGAAGACTAACTCACTGGGGAATTTCAGGAGTCAAAGCAAGCTTTTAGGGAAGAAATATTTGGTCCAAGGTGGCTTCTGTTTCTACTTGTCTTATCAATGAAGAAAAATCAGAATAAAGGCAAATATTAATGAATAATTTTTCCATAGAGAAGCCTTGCATGCCTTTTCGATCCCTTCTGCTCCCTGGCTTTCCCTGCGAGGTACCAGCTAAGACCACAGATTTGGTGTCAGTCACAGGTTAGTTCGAGTCAATCCCAGTCACTGAATAGCTTTGTGTTCTTGGGCAACTTACTTGACCTCTCTGAACCTCAATTTTCTCATCTTTTGTGCAGGGATTGTCCTGAGCGTTGAAGGATATTTAGCAATATCCCTGACCTCTCTCTTCTAGATGCCAGTAACACCATCCCAACTCCTGAGTTGGTGATAACCAAAAATGTCTTCAGCGATTGCCAGATGTCCCATGGAGGCAGAACTGCCCACAACTGGGAACTGCTGTCATAATCCCTGGCTCCATTTCAGGCAGAAAAGGACTGGCTTCAGGCTAGGGGGCTGGTGAGGGGCAACGATGAAGCAGGCTGCCAAGTCTCAGACTCAGGCCGGATCCCGTCGAGCTGCAACTACTTATTAAGGTGGCATTTATTGCCGTTAGAGCCTTCCAAGCAATTTACAAGGCCATCTAAAGTCATACCCACCTTTAGATTCTGCCACCTTCCTCTATAAGAACAGGTATCTCTTACTTTACACAAGCAGCTGTCCTGGATACTGTGCGGAGACTACACTTTTTGGTAAAATTTTTTATGTAGCAGAGTCTCCTACAGTTAATCTTAAAAAAAAAAAAAAAAAATTAGCCTGATCATCCTCCGCCAATCTATCCCTTTTCTCCCCGTTTACTCTTTTTTGATTCATTTATTTGATAGTCATTTGCCATGCGCCTGCTGTGTGACGGACACGAGGAGGGAGGATCAGTGGCGAGCCAGGCAGTTCACGTGTCCTCAGTGGCTCCCACCATGGGGAGGGCGTGGCTGCTGTGGGAACACACTGATGACATGCCTAATCCTGGGCTTTTCTTTGGAAAACAGGGGCAGGAGGTCAGGGAGGTGGTCAGAGATAGCTCTGGGCTTGACCTGCAGGTGCCAGACCTTTTTCCTTTCCTGTTGTTGATGGAATGAATCGGGGAACCATTATTAAAGGTTGCTTATGCATAACTGAGGGCCCGAATTGGCTGAAAAGATGTGCACTAAGTTATCATATGGGGGGCAGGCAGTTACTTTGCGTTGACACTTGGAGCTGGGCCTGTGAGGCCTGCTACTGTGTCTCCTAGAAACAGCAGCTCTGTAGAGGCGAGTCGGCTCACCAGGTCACCCCACGGAAGGAGCTGCTGATCCCAGCCCGAGTTGCCGAGTGTGACGTGCCCGTACCTCGGTCTCTCCAGAGACCCAGGCTGGGTGGGAAGCAAAGGAAGAGAAACTCATGGGCTTCAAGGCCCAAAAACCTGCTTTGAAAGAAAACTCGGGAAAGTAATTTGCCTGCCCAAGCTTGCAGGCTTGGGCGGACACCACCTTCCCTAGGCCTTCTGAAATAAGGCTGCTCACCATCCTTTGAAGAAAAGAAGAAAAGAAAAAGAAAAAAGTCTGCCCCTCACTTAGAAGAAAGAGAGAAAGGCTGTGTGTCCCAACAGTACCCTTTCTTTGGGAGTCTTGGACATAGCTCTTTTTTCAACTTGAATCTATTTCTTATAATTCTGGTTTTAAAATCCAGACCTTCATGAACAGGCTGGAAAACAGAAAGTGGCAGGAATGATTTTCTTTTGTTTGGAGGGAGTGGCAAGAAATGGCAAGAGAAAGGGACAACAGAGGATGAGATGGTTGGATGGCATCACTGACTCGATGGACATGAGTTTAGGCAAGCTCCAGGAGTTGGTGATGGATGGGGAAGGCTGGCATGGTGCAGTCCATGGGGTTGCAAAGAGTCAGACACGACTGAGGGACTGGACTGAACTGAACTGAAAACACCTCCTAGTAATAATGACGACAGCCGTGATTAAAGAAAGGTAGTGGGTGGTGGAGAGTAGCAATGGCATTTTGAGCACCTGCTGTGTGCAAAGGTTGCTTTGCTTTGCAAATCCTTGCAAGACAGGTCTCACTGTCCCAGCTCTGAGCTGGAAGACGGAAGTCTGAGGTTGCCCAGCTGGCACTTGGTGAAGCCAGGATGCAGATCCTAGTCTAGGAAGAAATGAGAAAAACCGGTATAATGTAGTGAATTTTTCACTCTAAGATTAAATTGATCTCTCTTCAAAGGGTTGTCCCTTATTCTGAGATTTATATCCTTCCAGTATCTTTGGTAATAAGATGCACTATCTTATTTAGCCATGCCACATGGCTTATGAAATCTTAGTTCCCTGACCAGGGATTGAACTTGGGCCCTCAGCGGGGAGAACACAGAATCCTAAGTACTGGACCTAAGTACAGGAATTTCCTGATGCACTGTCTTTCATAGCTGTGGAGACAGTAAATGTTGCCTATGTGAAAATTTGGTACTCTCCCCTTAAAATCCTTATTTTCCAGGTTTATGAAACTCCTAAGTCTGTTCAGTTTAGAAGGGGATGCTCTGCCAGGAACAATCCTGGCTACCATTTTCTCTGAGAAGCAGCCACTGTCCCCACTTCTGTACTTCTCTGCCTTCCTTAGATTTTTGCTTAGGGTGGTGGATTTGTCAGAGAGGGAGAGTGAGGAGGAGGAGAAATCAGGAAAAAGGATAAGTGACAACCCCTAGGGCAGCAGTGGTTTTCTAAGAAAAGATCGTAATTCTGTTGAAAATTGCTGGAGAAGAGAGTGCGGTCCAAGTAGGCATATGCACATTATATGCAAATCACACACGGCCCTCCTATTTTATAACCTGGATGTCCCCCTTGGGAAAATGCTAATGGAGACTAGTGGTCTCCGGCAAGCCTCCCTTGCTGATCTCCAGGAGTCTGGCCCTAATTAACAAGTATTTTCCTGGCAGTGTGGGGCTCCAATGATCTTAATTTTCATCCTCTTTCCCCCTCCCTCATCTTCATAGCCTGTGGCTGAGCCTCAGAGGGCTCTTCTAATTCAATGGCACATGTTGTCGGGAACATGGCCAGAGTCCTGACCTGGAAAGTTCTAGAATCCTCAGGTAGACCTTATTTTCTATAGGGTTCCTGGGGTCCCAGCCTAGTTGACTGTGAGGGGAGGGGCTGCTTAAAGCATTGCCTGGCAGACTTGAGCATGCATCAGAATGATGTGGAGAGCTTGTTTACACATTGCTGGGCTCCACCCCAGGGTTATAGATTCACAAGGTCTGGAATGGGCTGGAAAACTGGCATTTCTATTAAGTTCCCAGACCACAGACCTAAACACCACTGGTCTAGGGTGACTCGAAATGTGGTCCCTGGGTAACAGGTTGTTACCAGTCTGTCTCGAAATTAAGAATAAATATTTAGAAACTTTTCTTGAAATGTGATATTGCTATGACATCTAAGCACATGATTTTTTTCTATTAATTAATTTTTATTTTACTTCCCCAAATTATTGGTCTCTGATAGTTTAAGAGTTAAAAAAACAAACAAACCAGCAAGTCTTTAGCCACAGATAGCAATTTGGGAACTCTGGCCAAGAGGGGCCAGGCACTCTAGGGCAGCCCTTCGCTGGCAGGAGAACTGGAGTGCCCATCCAGAAACAGATGCTCTGGGCAGGCTGGGCATGCAGTGGACCAGCTCCAGAAGTGTTTGCCAGCGTGTTGGGGGTGGTGGGAGGCTGGGGGAAGGACAGGGTGTTGGTTGTTATGGTGACTGGTGGGGTGGGGGAGAAAACTGGCATATAGTGGCTGAGGGCTGGGCACGGGCACCGCGGAGACTTGTCCTGCCCTCAATGCCAATTGAACCCCTGTAGAAAAACAATGGGGAGGGTGGAGCTAAGCAGCTGGCCCCACTCCAGACCCCCTGCTCTCTCTTGGGGGTGGGTGGACCCAGGGGCAGGGAGCGGGGTGGGGGCTGCACTGGTCAGAACCGGCTCAACCAGAGTGCCTTTGTTTGCACATGGTAACTACGTGTGCGCGTGTGTGCATGGCCTTTCACGGATGGCAACGATACATTGGTTGGTGCCTCACAGGTACCTCTTGCTTTAATCAAAACCAGCATCCAAAAGCTTCAATGTAGAAAAGGGGTAGATTGGCGGAGGGTGATCAGGCTAATTTTTTTTTTTTTTTTTAAGATTAACTGTAGGAGACTCTGCTACATAAAAAATTTTACCAAAAAGTGTAGTCTCCGCACGGCATCCAGGACAGCTCTTTGTGTAAAGTAAGAGATACCTGTTCTTATAGAGGAAGGTGGCAGAATCTAAAGGTGGGTATGACTTTAGATGGCCTTGTAAATTGCTTGGAAGCCTCTAACGGCAATAAATGCCACCTTAATAAGTAGTTGCAGCTCGACGGGATCCGGCCTGAGTCTGGGACTTGGCAGCCTGCTTCATCGTTGCCCCTCACCAGCCCCCTAGCCTGAAGCCAGTCCTTTTCAGCCAGGAGAGAAAGTTTTGTGATTCCGGCCTGCTGCCTTTGTAGATGGTGTTTGACATTTTATGGTGACAGTGTGAGAAGTAATTAGTTGTCTTGTGCCTTTGGGCGTCCAAGGAGGCCACAGGCTCTCCAGGCTCAGAGTGAGGAGCCTGAAAGGGGCTTAGCAGTCATCAACCCCTCATTTTATAGGGTGGAAACTGAGGCCCTGGAGGCCCTGAATCCTCCCCGAGTGGAGCTTGTGTTAAGGCAGGCAGTGGGCCTATTGTTGGAGGCTTACCATGTAATTAATGGGGTTTGGAGCAATTACAGGGACAGTAAAGCCCCTCGTTTGTTTCTTGTGCCAGGCTCGAGATTCCTTAGGAGGGTGGGGCGGGAGGGCGGAGGGAAGGGGGTAAGAAGGTGGCAGATAGTTGGCAGATCAGCTCTTGCCAGGCCTGCTCCGTGGAACCCGCTGGCTTACTTTTTGATACTGTGCACCTCGGAGGATTCCGGCCCACCACGCGGATCGGCTCAACGTGCCCCACCCAGTTTTTCTCTGGGGCTAATTCTTGTTGGGTTTTAATGTTGGGCTGTAAGGAGCCTGCTTTTCTATTTCTTTCTTTTTTTTTTTTTTTTTCCAAGTGAACACCAAGTAGGAAATTGTGACTGTTGGCATCATTCTAGGGTGCAGGTTCCTGCATCTTCCTGGGCCCCGGGGACAGTTGTTGAGGCAGAGCTGGAAGTCACTGACTGGGGAGGGGAGTGGGGACCTGGGGTGATGAGAAGATCAGCACAGCTGAATGCTTGCAGCTCTGTGAGATTCCATGTCAGGCCCCTCAATGCACCCATTCATTCAACAAGTATTTTCAGTTCAGCCACTCAGTCGTGTCTGACTCTTTGAGACCCCATGAATCACAGCACACCAGGCCTCCCTGTCCATCACCAACTCCTGGAGTTCACTCAGACTCACATCCATCGAGTCAGTGATGCCATCCAGCCATCTCACCCTCTGTCGTCCCCTTCTCCTCCTGCCCCCAATCTGAGCATCTATTATTTCCCAGGCACTGTGCTAACTGATGAGACAAAAAGTGCCGGCAATGTATGGTGGTGAAGGCTGCCCAACGGTGTGCACTTAATGACGCTTGAATACTTGAGTGGGAAATTTCACGCTGTGTATATTTTACAATGATAAGGAAAAAAGAGAGGGAGAGAGCAAAATAGGATAAGGTCCCTGATTCCTGGAGGTTGCTGGTCCTCTGCAAACTCCTCCTCACATGACCTGGAGCCTGAAGAGTGGGGGTTAATGACCACCCATGGAAAGGGTCAGTGGGAGACCCTGGGAGGCTGGAGCACCCAGGACAGGCTGAAAGAGGGGGCATCTCGCAGGAATCACCCAACGGCATGCCCATGAAAGGAGCTGTCTGTGCAACAGAGGATGCTGTCTTTAAATAAATTTCTTGTGAAAACATGTTTTTGAGATGTCGTCCCCACAGGGCCAGTGCTCAAACTTGGCTTTCTGTTGGAACTACTGTTTGTTCACAGAAATTTTAAGTGGTGAAAACCTTGGCGCTGCAACCATGCTGACACCCCGGAGCTCAGGTTCCAGTTTTCTTCTTTCTGGAATGTGATCCTGAGAGTTTCTTTTTCAAAAATGTGGCTGGCGTGGGGACTCCACAGCATCATGGTTTTCTTATTGCTTCCTGTGCCACGCCTGTGCCACCGTGCTCGGAGCCTGGACCGGTGACCTCTGGGCCTCAGTTTCTCTATCTTAGGAGGCTGTGAGCACTTGTGATGGGGGACGTGGCCTGGCCTGCAGTCTCTCTTGTAACTCACTTTGTGTGTCACCACTCATTTGAGTATTAGCTCCTCCTGGCTTCCAATGAAACACGCGAAACATTTTCCACGTGTCAGTGTTCTCCTCACTTGCATCACCAGGAGGGGGGCACCTCCTCTTCCTCTGCTTGTCATGTCTCTTATGGTGCCAGGCACACATCTGGTGCCCTGCAGGCACTCAGTTGATTGAGCAGTCTGTCTATAAAGCCACTGTCTGAGGGGTATTTCCGAGGGGAACCTTTTTAATTTGCCCATGGAGCCACACACTCCCATCCTCTGAGCCAGGAGCATTCGGGGCGGGTCTGTCCTGCTTGAATCCAAGATTCCCCAGTAGGTCTTTTACAGTTTCGTTTTGGAACTGTAAGCTCCGGCCTCTTCAGATGGTCTCAGGCAATGATGGCCAGGTCACCCAGCAACAGCCATTCAGATAATTACACGGGTTTCAAATTGTTCACCACTTTACATCCTCAAAGCAATTTCAGAATCAATTTGAGGTTTGACAGGGAGCTGGTGGAGGCCTTGCAGCCCCGGGATGGTGCGTGGGCCCTGCTTAGCGCTTGTTATCATTCCAGCGGCAGGATCCAAGCACCTGGGGAGCAGGCCGCTGTCCTCTCTTGCAACTCGGGGAAGAAAAATCAATCAATCAATCAATGAGCACACACCTAATTAAAGGTAACAAAGGCTCTGGGCTCTTCCTCCCTCCCCACGCTGTCAGGCCTGCAGAGCGCCAGAAGGAAAACCAGCCTTGTCTCAAACAGGATTCGAATGAAGTCCCGGTGTCAGAAATCAAATCTAGCAAGACTATCTTTTGTTAACAACAGATCCCTACCCCATACTGGAGTGGAGAACCCCTTCCGAGGTGCAGCCTTTACATGGGTCTAGATAGCTCCTCAGCTCTCAGTAGAATAAGGACCCCAGGCTGCCCCTCTTTTGAGAGCAGGGCGACCTAACCCCTCATGTGCTGGAGAACAAACAGTAGGAGAGGCAGCCTGGTGTATCCTTTGTGCCGCAGGGCCTGCACACAGAGGCTGCAGAGTCTGGTAGTCAAGGTGTGGGCTCCAGGGACTGATGGCCTGGGTTCCTTCCTGGCTCTGCCACTCAGCACTCCAACCCCCACCCTGGCTGGGGAACCCAAAGCTAGTTGGCCCAAGATCTTCATCTGCAAAACGGGAGCAGTCATAGCTCCCATCTCTGGAATCGTGGAAGGATTACACAGGTTACTCTGTGTGAAAACAATACCTGGCCCGGACTAAGGTCTTGTTATTCTTATCACAGAACCATTTGCCTAACCAGCAACCTGTAAAGCTATTCTTTACTTGGCAAGGAGCAAGATAAGTTTATTTTTGTTATACTTTGCTGGGAAGATAGAGGCCCAGAGATGAATTAACCCAGGTCACAAAGCAAAGTGGATGTGGAGAGAGCCTGGGATGGAAGCCCGGTCACCCCCTCCTCCCAGTCTCCTGGGGTCTAACCTCCAACCTTCTAGGTTAGAGATCTTTCACCCCAATCTCTAGTCTCATGGCCAGTATAAACTCAAAACATCAGCCCTGTGCTATATTTTGTATTTTAACTTCTTATGCAGGAGGAATGGATTTGCAGAATTTCAGGAATTTCTCTTGGGTCAGCCAGGTATTTGGGGAGGGCCCTGCTGTGNCCCATTCTGTTCTTTTCCTCTATTTCTTTGCATTGATCACTGAGGAAGGCTTTCTTATCTCTCCTTGCTATTCTTTGGAACTCTGCATTCAGATGCTTATATCTTTCCTTTTCTCCTTTGGTTTTCGCTTCTCTTCTTTTCACAGCTATTTGTAAGGCCTCCCCAGACAGCCATTTTGCTTTTTTCCATTTCTTTTCCATGGGGATGGTCTTGATCCCTGTCTCCTGTACAATGTCACGAACCTCTGTCCATAGTTCATCAGGCACTCTATCTATCAGATCTAGGCCCTTAAATCTATTTCTCACTTCCACTGTATAATCATAAGGGATTGGATTTAGTTCATACCTGAACGGTCTAGCGGTTTTCCCTACTTTCTTCAATTTAAGTCTGAATTTGGCAATGAGGAGTTCATGATCTGAGCCACAGTCAGCTCCTGGTCTTGTTTTTGCTGACTGTATAGAGCTTTTTCATCTTTGGCTGCAAAGAATATAACCAATCTGATTTCGGTGTTGACCATCTGGTGATGTCCATATGTAGAGTCTTCTCTTGTGTTGTTGGAAGAGGGTGTTTGCTATGACCAGTGTGTTCTCTTGGCAAAACTCTATTATCCTTTGCCTTACTTCATTCCGTACTCCAAGGCCAAATTTGCCTGTTACTCCAGGTGTTTCTTGACTTCCTACTTTTGCATTCCAGTCCCCTATAATGAAAAGGATATCTGTTTTGGGTGTTAGTTCTAAAAGGTCTTGTAGGTCTTCATAGAACCATTCAATTTCAGCTTCTTCAGCATTACTGGTTGGGCACAGGCTTGGATTACAAACACATTTTTGTAAGTACGGGACTTATTGTAGACGCATTTCGGCTAATGGGTCATTTCAAAATTGTTTTTGGTAAAAATATACCCTCTTTTTCCACTGAGACAATTGTGGCTGTGGTCTCAGTGATAACAACTTTTGAAGATCTTGAATCAGTGGGATGTCCCTAGGGAGTGGCTCTCAACCACTGTGCCCTGTGCCCAGAGCCCTGAGTCACACCCGAGGCACCTTCTCAGAGTCACAGGCCCAGCCAGGTTGCAAGTCCCCAGACCAAGGTGTGAGCAGGTCTGTACTCCTTCAGAAGCTCTCCGGGAGAATCCTTCCCCTTCCTTCCCCAGCATCTGGAAGAAGCCACATGCTCACCTTGCTTTACAGCCCTTTCCTGTTCTTTTTGCTATGAAAAAAGCGAAAGTGTTGGTTACTTGGTCATGTCTGACTCTCTGTAACCCCATGTACTGTAGCCTGCCAGGTTCCTCTATCCATGGAATTTTCCAGGCAAGAATACTGGAGTGAGTAGCCATTCCCTTCTCCAGAGGATCTTCTTGACCCAGGGATCGAACCCGGGTCTCCAGCATTGCAGGCAGATTCTTTTCCATCTGTATTTTTTTATGTGTTTGATTGTGCTGGGTCTTGGTTACAGCATGGAGGATATTTAGTTGCAGCGTGTGGGACCTAGTTCCCTGACCAGGGATCAAACCCAGGACCCCAGAATTGGGAGCACAGAGTCTTAGCCACTGGACCACCAGGGAAGTCCCCTCCTGTTTTTGTTCTTAAAGCCAGAATCATAGACTCTTCTGTCTTCCAATCTTCCTTCCTCTCCCTCTTCTCTCTCTCTCTCTCAGCACATCTTTGTCTCTGACCCTCCTGCTTCCCTCCTCCCCTCATAAGGACTTTTGTGATCACGTTGGATCCATCTGGATAATTCAGGATCATCTCTCCATCACCAGGTATTTAACTTAATCATGCCTGCAAAGTCCGTTTTGCCATGGAAAGCAGCATATGCACAAGTCTAGGGGTTAAGGTGTGGGCATCCTCAGGAGGGGGCATCACTTTCCTCACCGTGGTGGCCTCGGCGAGAAACGGGCCCCTCGGTGTCTCGTGCCACATCTGGGAAGTGAAGCAGGAGGAGTGATAACAACTGTAAGCAGTGATAGGAAGAGCCCCTGCCTCATCATAGAGCCTTGAGGGCTGAATGATACGAGCACATAGAACAACACCTACTGGTCAGTAATTGCTGCCTGTTCAGCATATCCTAGCCGCGGTATCGGCACTCTTCCAAAAGACCTGCGAGCTTTCATGGCCTGTGGAATCTTTTTGAGACTGAAGACAATATCCAGATGCCAAAACATAAGAAGAAAAGGACAAAATCAGAAGAATAATTTAGTCCATTGAGAAAGAGGCAGAGGTCAGCAAGACAAGCACCCTGCAGAAAACAGCGCGGATTTCCAGAAGAGGAGCCCAAGGCGCCAACAGGGAGAGGAAAAGGCGCTCAGAGCCTTGGCAATCAAAAAGGCTACAATACCAGAGTAGCTCACTTCACACCTTCACACTGGCAGAGACTGGAAAATGCCGTGGGCTGGATGGAATAAGCACAGAAGGTGTTAGGCAGTGCTGGGGGAGGTGGGCTGCACCGCCCACCCCCGAGGAAAGTTCCCACCTCCGAGTCTCCGGTTAAAGACGTATTAGCCTGAGACGCAGCAAGTCCCCTCAGAGGACACGTGTCTTTGGAATTCTCACACGGTCAAGGCCACCCGAGGCTGGGAGAGGGCACTGCGGACGCACACACTGGGGATAACTGGTCATCTGGAAAGAAGCCAGATGAGATGTATTCATGGGTGGATGGAGACAAACTTCAGGGTAGGTGAGAAAGTGAGAAAGAGAATGAGATACGTAACACATGGTGGGCGGGCATTAAAAATAAGAGCCAAGTATTTCCAGACCCTGATCGTCCTCCTCCTCGTCATAACAAGAACAATGAAAGAACATCAGCCATCCTAGAGAAGAACTCACTGAGTGTTAAGGACCGTGCAGAGCATTCTGCGCACAGTTGCACGTACAGCCCGTGTAACAGCCCCACACGGTGGTGACTGTCGTCCCTGCTTTTCGGCTGAGGAAACTGAGTCTCGCGATGGTGGCTGGACCAAGGCCACACCTCTGGGGAGGGCGGAAGCCAAGAGTCAGCCAGGTCTGTGTGACTCACGGGCGCAGAATCTTTTTTCAGCTTTATTGAGCTTTAATTGCAAAAACTATATATCAGTTCAGTTCAGTTCAGTCGTTCAGTCGTGTAGTTAAGGTGTATACCCTGGTGGCTTCATATAAACAAACTTGTGACATGAGCACAAGAATCAGCTACTTAGCATTCATTACCTCACGTGGTTACTCTTTTTGCAACCTTTTCCTACTCCCTTCTCTCCTTCCCTCTGGCAACCACTTGTTTTTTCTCTCTATCCGTGAGTCTGCTTCTGTTTTGTAATATTTGTTCATTTGTTTTGTTATTAGGTTCCACATATAAGGGGAAAATATAGTACTTCTCTTTCTTTGTCTTATTTCACTTACCCTAACAGCCTCTGGGTCCACCCCTGTTGTCACAAATGACAAGATTTCATCCTTTTTTTGTGGTTGAGTGATATACATACACGGGGGCTTCCCAGGTGGTGCTAGTGGTAAAGAACCCACCACCAGTGCAGGAGAGACAACAGACATGGGTTCAGTCCCTGGGTCAGGAAGATTCCCTGGAGGAGGAAGTGGCAACCTACTCCGGTATTCTTACCTGGAGAATCCCATGGACAGTGGAACCTGGCAGGCTCCAGTCAAGGGGTCACAAAGAGTCAAGGTTTAACGGGGAGCTGGTGGTCCTGATAACAAACCAACCAACATCAGGAGAGAGAAACAGCGAGAGCCCTTGCACTGTGGGTAGAGAGTAGCTTGTGAGCAAGGAAGCCCCCTGGGGAGCAGCTTTCAAGATAAAAGCTGAGGACCAGAGGGAAGGCCTGGAGGGAGGGCACACGGGTGGGGTGGGGGCTCAGCCGGCTCCAGGCCCCGAGCGAGGGGCAGCGGGGCCTGTTTGAGGCACCGTCAGACCACAGAGCCGTGAGAGTACAGTGGTGAACGGTGGCGTGGGGCGAGTGTGCCGAGGTAGCCAGGAGCAGGGATGAGGCTTCGCGGGCACAGGTAGGACTCGGACCTTCTCCTAAGTTAGAGGAAAGAATGGGATGGTGTCCAGCAGGGGTGACAGGACCACGTTTATGCTTCAAAGAGGAACTTGGGAGGGCACAACCCGAGCCCAGGACCCAGGCTGGCAGGCCCAGGCAAGAGATGGTGGTGGTTTGGACAAAGACACAGGCAGGGAGTTGGGGAGGAAAGGACGTGGGGAGTCAGGAATCAGGCAGAGCCAGGACACAGTGGATTCTGTTCCAAGGTTGAGGGGCAAGGAGTCCAGGAGGGTCCCCTGGTTTGGGCTTCAAGATGGGCGATGGTGTGTGTGCAATGATGGGACACGCAGGGACAGGGCAGGCCTGGGCCAGAGGAAGGGGCCCACAGGATGGAGAGGAACAGCAGGGAGGCGGGAGGGGGACAGGGAGGGGCTGCTTTGCACATTTTCTCCTGCGGGCAACACTGCCCGCCCGCCACCTGGCAGCCTCCAGGTCGTTTCTCAGATCCCCGCTCACACATCCATCCTCCAGAGGCCTCCCCAGGCCGCTGACCCACCCAAGAACGCTCTGTGCCAAGACTCATGTCTCTTTTCTTTAGGCGCAGAGCAGCATCTACACATATCTTCTTTGTCCAAGTATGTATCTCCTTTCCCTGAGTCTGACATCGGCTTCTGGAGGGCATGGCCTGTCCTGAGAGCCTACTCTCCAGTGCCTAAAGCCAGACAGGTCCCATGGCTGGCACCCAGTCCTGTGAACGAACTCACGGACATGCTCTATTCTCAGAAAATAGACGGATTCTTCCCAGCCCCGGGCAGGAGACAAAGTGCATTCGGTTACAGAATTGTATGGAGGTCGAGGGACCTGACTTTGGAGTTGGGCGTGAGCTCCCATCTGGGCTTACTCATTCTAACTGTGTGATTTTGGGCAAATCACATGACCTCTCTGAGCCCCAGAGTGAATAATCATGCCCGTCTCACAAGGCTGTGTAAAAGTAAATAAAATCATGTTTCTAAAGAACCCAGCCCTGCCTGACACATAGCTAGAGCTCTTAAAATGAGTTAAGATAACCAGGGATACCCAGAGCAACGCTGTTAGAAAGTTTTGAAATTATGCCTTTCTCTTTATTCCCTATAATTGCCACCTAGAGAATTTAGAAATTGTTAGTCACTTTGGCTCCAAGCTTCCTTCCCAGCCCACTGGCTCATCCAGAGGGTGCAGTGAGCACAGGGCTGTGAGTGGTGAAGGTTAAGAAGCAGTCGCACACACCCACCTCACGGGCACCTAAGCTGTGCTCTCCCACCTCCTGATAAAGGCACCCGTGACTCAGTCAGGATTCAGCAGTGGCTGCAAACCCTTCTTCCTAGAAGAGATGATCACGTCCTATTCTAAGAATTGACTCACAAGCCCCCATGGTATCTGCCTCTAAAATTCTTCATAGCCGCTTTGCAAAGAACCAGAGGGGAGGGGGTGGTGGCACCCTGCCACTCCCAGGAGGAAGTCCGGGCCAGCCTGCCCGGGCTAAGCATGTGGAGAGCGGGGGAGTCGACCCGGGGTCCAATCTAGGCCCAAGAGGTGGGAGAGAGACAGACAGACCCAGCAAAGCTGTGTACTCCTGGGCCTTCCCGCCGACGCGTGAGAAGGCCTCAACACTGGAGAACCACCCAGCTGAGCCATAGGACAAAGGAGCAGCTGATTTGAGCCCCCGAGTTTGAAGACCTTGTGTTGCCCTGAGCTGACCGAGGCACTCAGCCCCTCTGAGAACACCTTAGTGCCTTGGTCCTCCCTCCCCAAGGGCAGGTGGGCACGGCCATAGCCAGGGCAGGACGGGCAGAGGAGCCACGGGGAGGGCTGCCCGCACCTTTCAGACAAGCATGGGGCTGTTTCTCCTGCAGACAAAGAGAATTTGCGGTTAAGAAAGTTTCTTCCAGAATGTGGATCGGTAGAGGGCTGGGGTGATCAGACCAGCTGGGAGGCTGCTGAACTAGTCTAGGCAAGGCTTGATGGGTCCTTACAGATAACAGGGTCCTTACAGATGGTGGAAACCGTACATACGGTGGGGTCCTTACAGATTTGTTGCTGTTGTTCAGTCACTCAGTCGTGTCCGACTCTGTGACTCCATGAGCTGCAGGACGCTAGGCTCTTCCGTCCTTCACTGTCTCCTGGAGTTTACTCAAGTTCATGTCCGTTGAGATGGTGACACTCTCTAACCATCTCTTCCTCTGTCCCGTTCTCCTCCTACCTTCAATCTTTCCCAGCATCAGGGTCTTTTTCAACAAGTCGACTCTTCGAATCAGGGGGCCAAAGTATTGGAGCTTCAGCTTCAGTCTCAGTCCTTCCAATGAATATTCAGGGTTGATCTCCTTTAGGAATGACTAGGTTGATCTCTCTTCTGTCCAAGAGACTCTCAAGAGTCTTCTCCAGCACCACAGTTTGAAAGCATCAATTCTTCACTGCTCAGCCTTCTTTTTGGTCCAGTTCTCACATCCATACATGACTACGGGAAAGACCATAGCTTTGACTGCACGGACGGACCTTAAACAGAGTCCTTACAGATGCTGAGGCCCTTATACTAGCACACGAACAGTGGGATGGAGGGATGGGAGCGGTGAAGGACACCATACTGTCACAGAGCTGGGGGCAGACTGGCCAGGGAGCAGGTAAGGGAGGGGTGTTGGTAGCCTTCCAGCCAGGGCACCTGGGTGGCCGTGGAGCGGTTCAGGAAGACAAGGGCCCCAGGAAGGGCCCAGCTCCAGGGAGGACAGTGAGGAGGAGCTGATACCAGCTGACTCAAGCCGGTTCCCACAGCGGCCCTCAAGCCCCGTGAGGCGGTTGGTTCCCTGATGCATGCACGCCTCCCACCTAGAGCAGAGTTTGTCTCTAGGGAGTTGCTGTTAATTTGACTGAGACGTATTAATTGGTATTTTAAAGCACTTACTATGCACCAGATGTGTTCTAGCACTTTATATATATTTGCTCATTTTGATCCTCAAGTAGAATACTACTCAGCCATAGAAAAGAATGGCACGATGCTATCTGCAGCAACATGCACACACCTCGAGATGATCGTGTTAAGTGAAGTCAGAAAGAGGAAGACAGATACATGGTATCACATACATGTGGAATCTGAAACACACACAAATGAGCATATCGATGAACCTGAAGCAGACCGACAGACACAGAGAACAGACAGGGAGTTGCCAAGGGGGTGTGGGTAGAGAAAAGGACTGGGAGTTTGGGACCAGCAGGTGTAAACTGTCACGCCTAGGATGAGCAGACAGCACGATCCTTCTGTATAGCACAAGGAACTATATTTATTATTCTCTGAAAGACCATAATGTACAAGAATATAAAAAACTGTATACTATGTGTACATAACTGAGTCACTCTACTGTACAACAGTAATTAGCACAACACTACAAGTCAACTATACTCCAATTTAAAAAAATACAGAAAGGAAGCTACATATAGGGACCATCAGCATCGACAGGAGAGTGGAAGAGACACAACTAGAGACCCAGCATCTAATAAGGAAGGACCGCTGACACACCCGATGTGGTGCACAGAGCGTCTCGCATCAGCAGTGCTCAGAAAGTAAACAAGACAAGAATTCAGGGGCTTCGGTCCCCAGGCCCTGGGGGCCTGCAGCTCTGCCCGTTGGCCCAGCCACTCTCCGAGTCGCCCCCAAGGCTCGTGATGCTGGCTCCCTGGGGACAAGTGTGCCCAGTGTTTGACCTGGGGCTGGACTCCCCTGTCAGTGAGCGGACTTTTACTTCTGTGTTCTCTCTTCCCATCTAGTGACAGCTGGGTCCAAGACGCCTTTGTCACCAGGACTCAGCAGGCATGACAGAAAGAATGCCAAGTCTCTCCTTCATCATTTCATTACAGGTTGACTGGATAACATTTTGGAAGTACTGGGTTAAATAAGAGAAAGATTAGCGTTATTTTAACCAGATTGTTCCTTTCTGTGATGTGCCTCCCAGACCATTTCAGATGGCCCACACGGCTCATGTTACCTGTCTGCAGGTGTGGAGGGTTCAGCCCAGCTGTACATATCTTTCTTACCTGTTTTGCCAGAAATTTATTTACAGAACACAACCTACCCCGCCACATAAGGCTAAAAGTCCAGGCACTTCCATCATGGNAAGTGAGAAATCTCAAGCAATTTCCCAACTTGGAGACACTGATAAGATTTTATTGTATATTCTCTCAGATTTGATAGAAGAACATACAGACAGACAGCTGGATAGAAATGTGTATGTATAAACAGGCACATATATATTTTATAAAAGTTGGATCACATTTGCTATTTTATAGCCTACAACATTTGTGTTACTGTCCTTACAAATTCATCTTTATACATGTGTCAGTTTTTCCTTAGGACATATTCCTAGAATGTTTATATTTTTATGTAAAGAAGTGAATTCATTTTTTTACAACTGAACAGTGTATGCTGTTAACCATATGCATAACTTCAATAACGTGGAGGAGAAGAGAGAGATTTTTCTCAGTTCAGTTCAGTTCAGTTCAGTCACTTAGTTGTGTCCTACACTTTGCAACCCCATGGACTGCAGCATGCCAGACTTCCCTGTCCATCAACTCCTGGAGTTTATCCAGACTCATGTCCATTGAGTCAGTGATGCCATCCAACCATCTCATCCTCTGTTGTCCCCTTCTCCTCCTGCCCTGAATCTTTCCCAGCATCAGGGTCTTTTCAAGTGAGTCAATTTATTTGTCCATTTACCTACTAAAGGACATCCAAGTGCTTCCAAGTTTTGGCAATTATGAACAAAGTGGCTATAAACATCCTGATGCAGATTTTTATAGAGACTTAACTTTTCAAACTCTTTGAGTAAATACCAAGGAGAGAAATGACTAGATCTTATGACAAGAGTATGTTTAGTTTGTAAGAAACTGACAAACTGCCTTCCAAAGTAACTATATTATTTTACATTTGGAGCCTGGCAGGCTACAGTCCATGGAGTGAGACATGACTGAGCATGCACTGTACTGTACTGTATAAGAGTTACTGCTTTTCCACATCCTCACCAGCATTAGCTGCTGTCAGGGTTCATATTGGAGCCATTCTATTAGATGCACAGCAGTATCTCATTATTTTCATTTTCCTGAAGACATATGATATGGGACATCTTTTCATATGCTTATTTGCCATTTGTGTATCTTCCCTATGAGGCGTCTGTTAAGGTCTATAACTCATTTTTTAATCAAGTCATTTTCTTTAGTTGCTCAGTCATGTCTGACTCTTTTTCATCCCACGGACTATAGCCCGTCCATGGGATTCTCCAGGCAAGAATACTGAAGTGAGTTGCCATTCCCTTCTGCAGGAGATCTTCCTGACCCAGGAACTGAACCCATGCCTCTTGCATATCCTGCATTGGCAGGAGGATTTTTTACCACTGAGCCCCCTGGGGAGCCCTTTTAAGAGCTCGGTATATACTTTGGCTAACTGTCTTTTATCAGATATGGCATTTGAAAATATTTTTCTCCCAGTCTACAGCTCATCTTCTCATTCCCTTGGCATTGTCTTTTACAAAGGCAAAATTTTCGATTTTAATGAAATCCAGCTTATCAGTGGTTTCTTTTATGGATCATATCTTCGGTGGTGTACATAAAAAGACATCACTATATCCAAGGTCATCTAGGTTTTCTATATTATCGTATAAGAGATTGGAGTTTTATATTTTTTGTGCTTTACATTTAGGTCTATGGTTCACTTTGAGTTAATTTTTGTGAGAGTGTAAGTTCTGTGTCTAGATTATTTTCTTTCTTGCATGTGGGTATCATTATTTCAAGCACCATTTATTGAAGAGACTGTCTTTGCTTCACTGTATTGCTTTTGCTCTTTTATCAGGCATCAACTGGCTATATCTGTGAGGGTCTATTTCTGAGCTCTCTTCTCTGTTCCACTGATCTTTTCCTGTATTCTTTTTTTTTTTTTTTTGGTCTATTCATATACTGCACTGTGCTGATTATTGTGGCTTAATAGTAAGCCTTACTGATAGGAAATGTCAGTCATTCTCCTGTTATATTGTGCTGCGTATTCTGGGTTGGTCAGCTATTTTATCCATAGAATTTAAGTATTAAAAATTTCTTTCTCTTACAGGCCAAGGCTCAGATGAACTGGAAAGAGAAAGAAAAGAGGGTGAGAGGGTTGATGGAGGAAGGTGATAGATTTGATAAACATATTCTAAGAAGTCAGTTTGGCCTAATTCATTAGCTTCCTTATCTTCTTAGCAGAGACTTGCTAGTGACTTTCCATTTATTCCCACAAACACTTTCTCCCTTTCATGGTTTACAGCTCACAATGTGAACACATTTCTCTTTTGGCATATAGAACAGAGCTAGGGAATCCCTTTTAATTACTGGATCCAAAACTTACTTCACTGAGCCTGAGACAATCACATTTGTTTTTAATGGGTGTGTCATTTGCTCCTTTGAATATGAGATGATTTGTTTGGAGCTTTTCCATTTCCATAAAGTTTCTTTAGAAACATTTGCCTTGCAGAAGAATACACTTGCATGGCAAACGGGGGTTTGGAATAAAGGTCATTCAGGAGGTTTTAGCTGAATGAACCCAAATAGGATGAAACCATGATGTGCTCTATGTTAATTACATAGATAATATCTAGAAGATAACTGATATCTTCTAGAAGGGAAACATGCAAAAACTAAAAGACCAATTTTACCTAATTTAGTTAAAAAATAAAATAGAATTCAAAATCTATTGACATTAATAGGTGAATTATTGGGGACAGATATTTATTCAGAATCTAGGAAATTTAACTGAACTCTTCATTCAAATATAAAATGTGTCCTTTTTTTTTTTAAGCTCCTTTTATTTTATCCCTTTGCCTTAGGTATCTCAGGGGTTCTCTGCTGCACAGAACCATGCGGTTAGCAGGAGATCAATAACATTCATTGAGAAGATTCCAGTTTTGTCTTTTCCATTAGCACTAAGCTTTGTTTTTCTCTTATACTTATCTGTATTTAATGTTGAGTAGATGTATTTTTTTCATCTTTGGATTTTTTCCTTGCTTCTGAACCATATGAAACTTCTTCTAATTACTCTCTTCTTTTTAAGTGTTCATGATTCATATCTGTAATGGAAAAATTATAAAATACAGGTAAGAAGAAAAGGTGAATGCATTCAAAATTCTACTACTAAAAGATAACCACTATTTCAGTATTGGTTATTCTTGACCTGTGTATCATACATTACTATATAAAATGTAAAACAAAAATGATATTTGATTCTACATATTCCTCTGTACCTGCTCTTATTTCAACATTGTCTGTGTTCATAAATATGGACTCATATTCTAATTTTAAAAGATTCCATAAATTTTCATCATATATATGTGATAATATAGTAAATCTTTATTGTTGAATATTAAGATTCCTTCAACTTATAAAAATGTCTTTTTAAAAATATCTTTGCATGTTTTTTTCCCATAAGATAGATTTCTAGAAGAGAATTACTGAATTAAGAGTAGGAAGTTTTTAAGGCTCTTGATTCCTTTTTATCAAATTATTGTTTGAAAAGGCTATGACAATTACACTTCCACCCAGATTATGTAAAAGCTCTTATATACTTACACTCCATCATATCAAGTATTTACATACTTATGCTAATTTACTCCTAAAGGAAATATTTTTATTACTAAAGTGGTTGCTATGGGTTAAAAGGACAAAGAAAGAGATTAATATCATTTTTAAGAATCATGAAAGAACTATTGGCTGTTCCACTTACTAAACCATCATGGAGCCCCATCACAATCTCTAACTTGAATTAATATAAATGCATATTTCTAATTATTTCTGCAGTTAAATGAGATGTATTAAGAATTGTTTGTTTTCAGCAAAGTCACTGGTAAAGCTGAGGGCTTCTATTCGTTTCAAGAGCCTGCAGTTATCAATCTAAAAAGCTTTTAACCTAGTCCCTAAGGCTGTATACTGGCATCCTTTCCCAGTGGTTAATGAAATAAGCAACATAGAAAAGAAGCTTAAATTGAGCTGCCAGTTTAAGACATGGGATTTCTGCCATCTTCTGACTGAAACTTGACCCAGCTTTTTTGTTTCTATATAGGTGATTCTTCACCAATATTCTTCAAAATGGAGAGATTATCAGACATTTTCTTTAGCTGAATCTCTAGGTCCTTGATATGGCAATAGGGAAAAATAAAATTTTGCAGATTTTCCCATGTCCATTGTGATTAAAAAATAATAATGAAAGTTCCCTGGTGGTCCAGTGGCTAAGACTTTGCACTCCCAATGCCAGGGTTTGATCCCTGGTCAGGGAACTAGATCCTTCATGCCACAACTAAGAGTTCATATGCACAACTAAAGATCTTGCATACCACAACTAAAGATTTATTCAAATAAATAAATACATGTTAAAAATAAATTAATTTAAAAAATAATGGTAACAATGTTAAAATGAGATCTTTTTATCTCAATTTTGGTTACAGTGGTACATAGCAGATATCAAACTGCAAGTTCAACCTATAAAAATAGTCAGAGAGTGGATATAAAGACAGAACTCATAGAGAAATTTCTCTGGAAAGAGTTTGGCTTTCCTGTGAAATTTCAACCTACACCACCAAAAGAGAAAAGGGTTTATCTCTGTCCCCTTTAGCTACTAAAGGGGCATTCACTGGCTTCCACAGAGCTTTCGATTAGGTATCTAAAGTTGAAGAACAGTAAGAAAAGTTGCCTTAAGCCTCATGTGAGAAAGATGAAAGTGACTTGCAGGCAGTGGATAAAAGCCAGTGCATTGCTCTGAGCCAGCACTCCCAGGCTGTCACGGTGAAACACAAGTGCCGGTTCTTTGTGGGCCTGATATGAATCAGACAAGAGAGAAGGCCAGGCTGGAGCTATGTTAAGCCTCTTCTGGAGGAATATCTAGAAGGGTGAAGAACTCCAATAAGGAGAATCTGCTGAAGAGAGAGCTGGGAAACAAGGGACTAGGATGGCATGATGAGGTGGGGTGGAGAGAAAAAGCCAAAGCATTGCCTGCATCAAAGGGGCTGCACTGAGGCCACAAAAGCCCCCCAAAGTGAGTCCCCTTGAAGAGCATGAAGCCCATGGCCAAGGACAGAAGCAGCAGTGGCTCCTTGGTCAGGAAGCAAACAGAGAGCAGAGACCCTGGAAGTTGATGGTTCATAAACTAGACAAAGTCCAACCTTGCAATTGTCAAAGAAGTGAAAATCAATATTGGGTTGGATATTTTAAACTTATGATCCAGACTGAAAGTTAATGAGACAGAATTGTGTCTTGGGACCTGACAGAGATGAAGTTTTATCAAGGAAAAGGCCATTAGTTCCTCTCCAAAAAAAAAATTAAGAGAACAATGGCAGACCTAATGATAGTGTTGAGCCTAGGATAGCTCACCACAAACTATGTCTCAAGCACACATGGATCACTTTGAATTAAAATTACTTAAGAAATGGCTGATGCCAAAGATGCCAATCTCTCCTCACACTATTGGCCCAAATTTTCCCTCAACACTCAGCTCAAGTCCCACCTCCCTTATGAAAAGTCTCAGTGATATTTCCCTCTCTGGGATTCTGTGTGGCTTTGTCTATACCTCTGAGCTGGTGTTTTGTAACCTGTAGATACTTCTAACTAGGCACTGTCTATTATATGATATTCATGGCCTCTCTTAACAAGATGGAGATCGAGGACCTTGCCTTGTTCCTCTCCATATCGTATAGTCATGCACCCTTACTGTGTAGAACAAACTGAGAAAGAATGAAATCAAGAGCCAGATGGAGAAGCATCACGGAACTTAGCTATATAGCAGGTTCCAAAAGATGGCCAAGAATTTCCCTCACAAAGGAAAGAGCTGATACTCAAAAATACTGAAGCAGAGCAGACTCCCAACCAGTCAGAATGGTCACTACCTATAATGGTTGCAAGTACTGGCTAAATATTCTCCCTGCCTAAGGGGATACTACTTAGGACATTAATACAGGAACATGTGCTCTTCAATTAAATAAATTGCACTGAATCATGTAGCAGTTTAACCACAGAAAAATTTTCTTTGACTCTCTGTACCCAATCTCCTCATCTATAAAGAGTATGTAAAAATAGTACTTTCTTCACAGTGTTAAGAAGATGAAATATTCTAGAATAGACACATGCTTCAAATTATACCAAGTACATAAATGCTGAGTGAGCATTGGTTATATCTGTTAATTTCTCTGAGTTACAGGGTCAAGTCTGTGCACCCAGGATGGCAGGAGGCACCAGGCAGAGGTGAAACTTGCAGTTAGACTGTCTAAGGCTGTTTATCAGTTGACTGTTGTAGCAAAACCCCTGCTAGACGGTAACAGAGGGACAGACTCCCAAGCACAGGAATGAGGCTGGGAGGTCCAAGCATCTCCTGGCATTTCATGCTGAGCTTTCATCCAGATACAGCAAATGCTGGGCTTAGAGCAACATGATTTACTCCAGAATTCACTCACCAGTGAGGAAACAATATATAACAAAGTCTTCTAACCCAGACTGAGGGATGGAGTTGGGTGCTGATCTATGGGATGATGGTCATTGCTGTCTGTAGCTAAGCAGAGTGGAAAAAAGGACATTTCTGAGTCCCTTACAAAATCTGGGTATTCAGGAGGATAATGTTGATGGTGATAATGATGATGAAAGGATCATTTAATCACTCATCTCATCAAAACATTTTCTTGAGGGCCTACTATGACCTAGGCTCTATGCTTTACAGTGAGGATCCAATAGAGAACAAGATAGACATGATCTAGCAGGTCCAGATGAATTCTGTGTTGTATGCCAAATGTATCACCCTTAAAAATATATAATGACAATGTAGAAAGGTAAATGTTCCTTACGTCGAAAGGAAGCTGTTGGCTTCCACAAATTTGTTTGGCTGGTATCCTAAAAATCAGGATAGGAAATGTTTAGATTATAAATTTTACAATCTGACTCCAAACCTCTCAACCCCAGGCAGCATCTAATATTCTAAATTTTTTAAAAAGTAAAAATAAAATTCTTACTCCTTGGGAGTGCTAATCATCCAGGGCAGATATGATGTGCATATATGAACAGAAATATCCATCTTAGCACATTTCATTTTTCCCCTTAGATAACTGCATATTGCATTTTTTCTTTCCTCTAGGGTAAGTTCTAAAAGGTTCTTGAACATAAACATCCTGTGCCCAGTACAGAAAAATTTTGTTCTTCTCTTTGTCTTCTGTCTGTTCGTTTTTGGTAAGAAAACTTGCTTTTTAATAATATAGTCAAGGAAGAGGTGTACATTCTGCCTCTCTAAATTCTACTTTTCCAAACAGAGCCAGAAGGGTCAGAGACACAGCAGAGGAGAGACTCCAGAGCTTCAGGCCAGTGACACCTTCAAGAGCCAGCATGACATCCATGATTTGAATTTTGTGAAATTAAATTTCCCCACAGTGATAGATGCCTGGGAAATAGAGAATTTCGCATCAACACTGTTCAGCATACACCTTGAGCCACCCCTCTCCCACACACACTTCTGTTAACCCTTTAACTGGGCAGAACATGAAAGATGCACACTTAATTTTAAAAAATCTTTTTCTCTCTCTGGCCTGCTAAGGAGCCGATCATCTCTCACACCCAAAGGAATAAATGCCGTCCTTTTCAAGCATCAGGTAGTGAACAGTTTCCCCGCAGGTGTGTGGTAGCTCAGCTTGAAACCCAGCTGGTATCAGGTACAAGAAAATGAAACTGAGAAAAAGAGTTCCATCTCCTGCTTTAATCAGTGACTCTCTCAGCAGCCAGCAGGCTGTCTGCATTTTGTACTTGCCCGTTTTCTAACTTGAAGGAAAATGGAGGGTGGTCATAAGAAGGGAATGAAGGCAACTCACAGGTGGACAGAGACCCAGCCTTGCTGGGACTGTGGCTTCCTTTTATGACCTTCCTGTCACACANCATTTTGTACTTGCCCGTTTTCTAACTTGAAGGAAAATGGAGGGTGGTCATAAGAAGGGAATGAAGGCAACTCACAGGTGGACAGAGACCCAGCCTTGCTGGGACTGTGGCTTCCTTTTATGACCTTCCTGTCACACATGGGCTTTGCTTTTTCTAATCCTAACTCTGAGCTTCCTTAGCCTTGAGCCCTGGTAACAGATGTGCAAGTAGTTTTTAAATCCACTCTCAACATCACTGTGCCCTATGCAAAATATTTGCTTCAGAAATGTTAGATCATGATCATAAAAATAGAGGATGGGAACGTGAGAAAATCCAATAGAAATATCTCAGTTGTATTCATGAAAGTCGCATCGCGTGGGCTGCAAAGAATCAAATGTAACACAAATTCTCCAGGCCAGAAACCCTGGAGTGGGTGGAATTCTCCAGGCCAGAAATACTGGAGTAGGTAGACTTTCCCCTTCTCCACAGGATCTTCCCAACCCAGGGATCAAACCCGTTTCCTGCATTGCTGGTGGATTCTGTACCAGCTGAGCCACTAGGAAAGCCCAAAAATATCAAAGTGGGTGGCCCATCCCTTCTCCAGAGTATCTTCCGGACCCAGGAATGGAACCAGGGTCACCTGCATTGGCATTGCAGGTGGATTCCTTACCAAAAGAGCTATCAGGAAAGCCCTAGTTGTATTCATACATTCAAACAAACCTTTGAATGTTAAATAGCTATTGAGGGATTATTGTGGGGCAGACACTGACAATCATCACAAAAAAGAATAAAAACAATCAGAGACCTGCCCCCATGGAAGTTACATTTAAATGGAGAAAATAAATCAAATGAATATGAATTTGTAGTAATGATCAATGCCAGTAAGAAGCTCCAGGTGCCAAAGGCAGGAATTTTAGGATTTCATCTAGACTTAGAGGTCTGGAGTGGGGAGTGGGGCACTTCCCCGGAGCTCAGAAGGTAAAGAATCTGCCTGCAATGAAGGAGACACAGGTTTGGTCCCCAAGAAGGGAAGATCCCCTGGAGAAGAGAATGGACATAAACAAAAAATCTCAAGGACAGAGTAGCCTAGCGGGCTACAGTCCATGAGGTGGCTAAGAGCTGGATCCCACTGAGCGACTAACACACAGGGGACTGGGAGGTCTTTTCTGGGCAAGAACAATTGACCTGAGATCTAAAGGATTGAGAATTACTAGAGGTGGAGAATGGAGGGAAGAGGAAAGTATATTTCCAACACATGAAAGAGCACGGGCAAATTTCTGAGATCAGAAGCAACACTGTGAGAACTGAAGGCCCAAGCAGGGGGACTGCTGAGGGCCGGGGAGACACAGCATGAGATAAGGCTGAAAGGCATTTGTATCCAGTGTTAAGGATTTGGGACTCAATCCTAGAAGCAAGGGAAAACCACTGAAGATTTTTTCAGAGAGTGTAGGGAGAACAGCTTTGCATTTCAGAGTGGTGACTCTGGTTGCTACAATGAAAATAGATTGGAGGCAATCAAGTTTTTAAAGTAGTCTAGGGTGGGCTGCTGTCTATGGGGTCGCACAGAGTCGGACAGCAGGAGGCCAAACAGCTAGGGGCTCGACCTACTACTGACAATACAATGGAAAAAAAAGTAAGTAGAGCCTAGTTGTATTTAAGAAGTAGTTGGTGTATTATTTTGATTATTCGCAACTCAATTTTTATTCATGAATTCTCTAGACGAACATTTATTAAATGCATATGTGCTACACTGTGGAAGAATTAGTACAATGAATAAAGATACAGATATAATTGAAAACATCCATTTAGCAGGGCAGTGAAGAATGCGGGCTTCAAAGTCAAATGGACTGTTTTGAATTCTGACCATGTTTCTAAAGGGGAGCAGAATATGCAATCCCAAAATATGCCATTTTGGCATGTGGATCGTTTTGTGCTGAAGGCAGTCAAGATCAGCAGAGTCAAGAAAAATGTCTACTTCTCCCATAACTCCCTAAAAGAATTTTTACTGAGGGCCTGGCTGGGAAAAAGAGCTAACACCAGAGGTTAACTTTTTAATCTGAAATGGCAGGATGGACATCTAATTACCAAACATCTGCTCATTTTATTGCACTGTGGTTTTCCCTCCTCCCTGCCTTAAACTCCAGGCCCCTGTTCCATTCCTTAGCTCAGGATGGCACCACTGTGTCAATGTGCCCATGGGTCTCATAGCTTTGGGACTCTCATATATATATAATTAAATTTACTTTTCATCTGTTAGTGTGTTGTATGTCAATATAATTATTAGACCAAAGAACCTAGAAGGAAAGAAGGTAAAATTTTTCCAGCCCTACACTTCTTACCAGCTTGTCACCTTGGGCAAGTCAAAGATTCTGAGCCAGTTTTATAAATGGACATTAATGGAACCTACTCATAGAGTTCTCTTGAGGATAAAAATCTGCTGATGCATGTCAAATTAATAATGATGATTGCATTTAGAAAGTTTTTAATAAAGATTTTTCTGATTCACCAAACAACTGAAATATCAAAGATATATCAAAGTTGTTTTATTTACAAATGCAATGCTTTTTTAAAGGATATGTGATTATAAGGTGGGTACTTGAAGAGTCCTTTCTCATTAATGGCATGAATTTACCACAAGCTAACCTCCCTTCATTGTACTAGCTGTATTATACTTCACACATCCTATCCCAGATGTGTAAACTGTAGAGAAGACATTTGAAACATAATCTATGTTCCATAAATATCTCCTCCACATCATCTATAAATATAATTCTCAACACCTACCCATGCCTGTTGCGGCTGATAATAACATTATAACCGGTTCATTCAAGAGTAGCTATAGGCTAAAATGCAGACTAAAGCCAGTCTATTAATTTGACTGGAAAAATCTTGCTTTTGCAATCTACTTTATCATAAATAAAACCCCACTGTAATGATCCAAACTTTGAAGTATGATGGCTAATGACTTTGGGTAATTCTACCATAGAGCCTAGAAAGCATCACTACGAACAAAGCGCCTTAGGAAGCATCACTACAAACAAAGCTAGTGGAGGTGATGAAATTATAGCTGAGCTATTTCAAATCCTAAAAAAATGATGCTGTGAAAGTGCTAAACTCAATATGCCAGCAAATTTGGAAAACTCAGCAGTAGCCACAGGACTGGAAAAGGTCAGTTTTCATTCNAAGACACATATACAATTTAATGACACACAAAAATTAAAAGCCAAGAGTTGGAAGAGAATAAACAGTACAGATAACAAAATAAAGCTGGTATTGCAATTGCTAACAATGTAAAAAGGAGAATAGCATAGATAAAGGAGATCATTGTGTGATGATAAAAGGGACAGTGTACTAGGACAATCATGAACTCTTATGTGCCAGACAACATAGCCCCCCCAAAAGGGAAGCACAGATGGAAAGAATGGGAAGGAGAAAACGACAAATTCATATTTATTGTAGGAGATTTTTAGCACATCTTTTAGAAATGGAAGATATAAACGTGCAAGGTTATGAAAGGTTCAAACAGGGCAAATAACAGGCCTCACCCAGTGGATCTATATATAAAACCCTACATCTTGCAAGTGGAAACTATGCTTTCTTTTCAGTCACACATTTATAGAAACTGAGCGTGACAAGGCCACTGAAGAAGTCAGCATCACACAGACCACATTCTCTGCCATCGCACAGTGCAACAAGGATTCAGGGATAAAAAGCACATCCCTCTACCTGCCATGGATGCTGGTGCCATGAGCAAGGCTCAGAGGAGGCAGGCTAACCTACAGGCAGGCTGAAGGCTGGAGGGCGTGGTATTTCTTAATAGAATTGGACAGCATGTGTGTGCCCCTTTTGTTTGTGACATGAAGGATTACCTGATCGTATTTAAAGCCTTCATCTTCAGGGCATGCTCAGTGGCCTCCTTCACAGCTGAGATAGCCAAGGTGAGATAGCCAGGAGAGCTATTATACTCATTTTACACATGAAGGAACAGATAAATAGAGAAGCTCACCTACCAAGACACTAAAAATTTAAAAAAAAAGCAAATCGTGGAGCTGAGGCTGAATTCGTGCATCCTGACTTCAGATAGGCTGCTCTCCCCAACCACAGCATGAGCTGTGGTTGATTCACTTTCAACTTCAAATTGCACCAAACTAAGGTTCTTGAGAGCAGGCCCTAAACCTATTCAGTACTCTACCCGTGCCTGGTGATGGAAGATTGTAGTACTGCTTGTTGAATGAATGCAGAATTAAATTATTAATTTATACACAGGTATTTGCATTTATTTATTTCCAAATAACTCATGTAATAAATGTCAATTGTTGGGAATTTGGGGGAAAAGGGAGAAAGAAGAAATTAAAATCTCCCATAATCCTTTCATTAAATATTTTATAAAACATTTTAGTGGCTGCACAATAAATATATACATGCTCCACATTTAGCCTTTTCCTAAATTTTTCCTATTATAAATAATTCTGTGACAGGTGCTACTGCACATTTTCATTATTTCCTGAAGATAAATTCCTAGAATTGAAATTACTAAGTCAAAAGAAATGAAGTTTTTAAAGGTTTTTGATGAATATTTCCAGATTCCCTTCCTGAAACCAATTTGCATTCTCCAGTGTAAGAAAGTATCATTTCTGTGCACCCTCATCACTATTATTTTTCCTTTTTCCTCCTTTTAAAGTAAAGTTTTCATTGAAGTTTTACATACATAGAAAAATATGCATACACCATAGTTTATGACTCAAACCAGCATCTAGATCATGATGTAGCATGTTATCAGGATCCAGAAGCCACCTTCCAGTCATTTTCATGCTACCGAGGGGAACCACTCTCCTTTTAGCAGGACTGCTTAGCCTTGAACTTTGTATTTATGTGACTTCCCTGGTGGCTCAGACGGTAAAGTGTCTGACCACAATGTGGGTGACCTGAGTTCAATCCCTGGGTCGGGAAGTTCCCTGGAGAAGGAAATGGCAACCCACTCCAGTACTCTTGCCTAGAAAATCCCATGGATGGAGGAGCCTGGTGTCCATGGGGTCACAGAGCGACTTCACTTTCTTTCAATTTTGTATTTACTTAAGTGGAATTGTGTAGTATTACTCTTTTGACTCTGTCTTATTTTACTCAACATTGTGTTTGGGAATCCCTCCATATTCCTATGTGTAGTTTCAGTTTGTTCTTTCTTGTTTCTGTATGGTATTTTATTATGTGAATGTATCATCATGGATCCATCTTACTATAGATGGGCATTTGGATAGCTTCTAGGTTGAGACTATTACAGTCAGCACTTCCATGATGAGTCTTAAACATGTCTTCTGGTGAATGATCATAAGCATTTCTGTTAACTATATTCCTAGGACTAGAATTACTGGGTCACAACACGGTGTATGTGTGCTAAGTCACTTCAGTCGTGTCCGACTCTTTGCGACCCTATAGATTGTAGCCTGCCAGGCTCTTCTGTCCCTGGGATTCTCCAGGCAGGAATACTGGAGTCGGTTGCTGTGCCCTCCTCCAGGGGATCTTCCCGACCCAGGGGTGGAACCCATACCTGTTACGTCTCCTGCGTTGGCAGGCGGATTGTTTACACTAGCGCCACCTGGGTCACAACGCTAAGTACTTTTAATTTTAAAAACTGCCAAGTAAAGATAAAGCTTAAATCAGCAAATAATAGCTAGTAGAGAATTTCAGGCCATCTGGGTGCTGAGTGTGATTTGGGCCTGGGGTCTTTTCCTAGATTTCTCCTGTCACGCCTTGTTGGCACTGCTGGCCCAAGTATGCATAACTCTAAACAAATGGACTCTTGGGTTGAGAGCTCATATATAGAACTGGAGATGTTTGTAAATGTGGTCAGAGTTGGGGGTGGGACTCATTGCACATCTGTGCAGGTGAGGGTGTTCCTTTGGGGACTTTCTGTTCCAGGTATATTCGGATGGATTGGAGCAGACTATGTAAGGTGTGAGAGGCCAAGCCACAATGTTGGGGAGTTTATTCAATAGGCAGTGGGTTGTCATAGAAGGCTTTTGGGCAGGTGAGTGCCTTCACAGAAGCAACGTTTTGGAAACACGTGGGAAGATACCCCGAATCCAGTTAATGCCCTATGCAACGGCACTGCGAGAGGAACTGTGGGACTTCAGGGAGGGGAGCAAAGAGTGTCCTCACCTCTGAGTGAAGCCACAGGAGCCTGGGAACCTCCCAAGGCCACACTGAAGTGGGCTGCCACCTTCTCTGGCTTCTGCTATGCCTGAACCTCCTTTTCTGCCGTAACCTCCTTTTCTGATTTGCCCAAACACCCTCTAGTAAGTGCTCTGACTCTGTCCTCCTGCAGGATGGGAGCTTCTTGGGGCAAAGACCATGTGTGCCCTGATTACCCTTCTATCCCCAGCACCTAGTACAGTACCTGGCACATAATAGATGCTCAATAAACTTCTGTGGAATGAGCAATGTTCCCCTGGGTCATAGGTCTGGGTCATAGCTTCCTCAGGTGCATTCCCCTCTCTTCCAGACCCTTTCCAATGACTCACATCTGCTTGTCTTTCAGTCCCAGACTTTCTCCTAGCCACTGCCTTAAGAATTTCTTGTCTTTCTTCAGGGCTCTTGAACTCTGTGCAAGGTGAGGGTGTGAAGGTAAAATCAGTGCAGAACCCTTCCAAGAATTTATTTCTCCCTTTCCTCCTATTTCCGTGAACTGGGCCTGGGTCAGCAGCCCAGCAGTGCTTTGTGGTGCCGCTCACCATGAAGCTATAGTAGGGAGGCTGCCTGAGGCTCAGGCCTGAGGTGGCCTTCATTCTAGCAGCTGCCAAGTGCCGGCTACTGGGGGGAGTCAGCCCTTGTCTTTCCGCCACCCCCCTACAAAATCCAGGCAGTGCTGTTATCAGGAGACAGAACATGCCAGGCTCCAGGTGGTCCTTTGTCTCACTCTGTTCAGGTGCTTTTTTCTCCAGTGGAGCTTGGACGTGATTCACTGGCGATAAACGCTGCCACGTCTTGCTGGATCCGCCTGCAGCCAGATGTGAGGGATGCTGGCCCTGTCACAAGCTTTGTGTGGAATCAGCGTGGCCTCTTTTTTCTTTCCTTTTTTTGCCATGTTGACCATGAAATGACTTTGGGGAGGCAGGGAGCCTGAAGCATAGAGGCAGACCGATCACTTCAGACTGGAGTGGGACCAAGACCTGTGAGGACTGGATGTTCTGGATTTCCTTCTAGGGCATTCTTTTTTAACGGTGGAGTGGGAGCCGCTCGCTCAGAAAGCAGTCTGAGTTGTGAGGAGAGGGGGTGGGCGGGGCACCGGCTCTGAAGGGCTGCCCTCTGGCCCCGGGATGGGTCACACCGTGGACTTCTTCCCTCTGAGCACGTGTGAAGCGCACGTGACGATGTGTGGGCCACCAGTCCCCTTTCCAGGCGAGTCTAAGGTCTCTGTCAGCCTCAAATCACTTCTGCTGTCCACAGCAAGAGTCTCCAGTTGATATATTTTTTAAAAAACCAAATGCATAAACAAATTCAAAACCACAACCCATTATAGTTCTGCCTGTGAACTAGTTGACAGAGAGAACAGTTGATTGGTACCTACTGCTACATGGCAAAGCAACCCTAGATACGGTGGCTTAGAGCAAGCATTGCTCACAGCCATATGGGTCGGGACTTTGGGCAGGACTCTGTGTCAGAAGCTTTTCTTTCTTCTGTTTGGGCCACTCAGTTGGAGCTGAGGATCCAAGACGGCACCTGTCCCTGGTCTGGTGCCCTGGTGCTGGCTCTTGGCTGCAGCCTTGTGTTTTGTCCACGTGGCCTGTTTCTCTTCCCATGGTCTCCATTCTCCAGGATCTCTCTCTGTTGCAGAACCAGCCTGTCTGCTTTACACAGTGACAGGGACACACCTCTGAGAAGGTGGAAGCTCAGGCCACTTCAAGCCCAGAAGGTCACTTCCACCACGTTTTATCCATGTGCCAAAACGCAGTACGTGGCCAGTCCAGATTAAGGGGTAGGGAAATATCACCCACCTCTCGACAGGAGATTGTCGTGGCCATCTTCGGAAATTACCCATCATGGGGAGACACCTAAAGATGGCTTCCTGTGGCCATCGGCACACGTGAGCCCGTATTCTTTTCTCTGCCCAACTCCTGCTTTGCCTGACTCCCAGTGTCCTGAAGGAGAAGAAGCTGTCACCTGGCAGAAAGAAAAAAAAAAGGCTCGTATGCTATTTTTGTGATTATAAATTGTGGAAGCAACCTCCAGCTTTACCAGGCAGCAGGGTGGAACCCAAGCACCCCTTTCCCACGTTCAGGCGTGTCCTCGCCTCAGCCACTGTTTTCTTAGTTTCGCAGCCATCAGGCTTGCACCTCACATATTTGTTAAACAGCTTATTAGGAGTTCTAGCCTTTCTCAGAAGACCTGTAAACTTCTAATTCTCAAGATGTAAGTAGAATCGCTGTTTATTTTGCACTTTGATTTGGGGCAGAAAACCTTAAGCTTGGGAACATACCTGAGCCCTGTTAGGGTCATTTACAAAATGGAGGGGAAAAAAAGAGAGAATAGGAATAAGAAGGGCTGTTTTTCACGAGGCACAGGAAGAGTTTTTCCAACGTGAGAGTTCTGGAAGTCACCTCGGGTTATAAAAATCTGAGGTTTTGTGGTGGTTGTTCTGGTAATCCTGTACCTGGCTGTGGTTGCTGCTGTTTTTTTTATCATCCACCCTTGTCCTCGTCCAGCTTCTCCAGTCCCATCTGTCCTTCACACCTCCTTCTCTGTATCCTGAGTCCAGTTCCAGGATCTCATACCTGAGGTGTTTCCAGAAACAAATTTTCAAAATTGAACTGCCTTTTGTGGAGAGGAAACAGATCTGTTTGTCCCTGTTGCTTAATGTTCTCAGCATAATGATGCTTACAGATGGCTGGAATTTGAAAGACTTCTGTTTTTATTCATTTTAAACATGGTATCCTTAAGAATTGAGGGCAGAAATCCAAGGCTCATGAGGGGCGCTGCCACTCTGCAGTTTACCTGCTTCTTGGAAGATGGTGCCAAGCACTCTTTCAGGTCATTTAGAGCTAGGAAAGCACATCAAATGTAGGGGAAAGAAAATGTATTAAATACACTCCCCCCACCTCCTCTCTGGATATATAGTATAGTGTGGCTTGAGGGTCAGGAGACCTGAGTGTGGTGACCCCGGCTCCATTAAAAAGGAACCCTGTAATCTTGGGCAAGTCCCTTGACCTCTCTGGCCTTCAACTCCTGAGCTTTAAGTCAGTGGTTTTGAGTTGATTCATTTTAACAAACTCTGGCTCAGGCATTGTTCTGGGCATCAAGCTTAGAGACTGAGCAAGGCTGTGTCCTGCCTGCAGGAACTCAGCATAATGACCTCTGAAGCTCTGAGATACTCAGCATTTCCCAAATAAAGGTATGCCCTGATGCTACACTTAGTGATACTAATAACCCTAGTCATACAGTGGGAAAACCACACAGAGAAAGGGGTCTGCTGCCTTCTAGCAAAGCGTCTGTGTAGGCAGAATATCACGGTATTTGGTCATTAGCATTCATCTACGTTTTTGCAAGATTTGCTTATGAAAGCACTCTACCAGTTCAGCTAGGGCTGGTTTGCTATCAATTAATTAACTGGTTAATTTTCCATTGCTAGAGATCAGACTTTTCTTTTAATTAAGTTACTGTTTTGCTAACTTGTGACTCTTTCCCAGCAATAAGTACTCCTCATAATTAGGAAGGATAACTTGGGTTTCAAGTTGGAGATGACAAGGGCCCCGGAGCAAGTCTCTGTGAAAGGAAAGGTTAGTGAATAGACAGCGTGTAATGAGAGCTGGGGGCGCGTGGTGTGGTGGGCGGTAGTGAGGTGGGGGATGGTGAGGACACTTTTGCAAATAGTTTCTCGGCCAGGACAAGAGCAGACGCCTACGGACTGAAACACCCAAAGACGAGAGTCAGGGTCCTCACTTGCTAGCTCCCACTCTTTGCCTTCTTGCCAAGGGTCCAATGACTGTGACTTAGACTTGTGGGGAGAGGAGATGGTGGCCTGGGCCATATCAGTGTTAGAAGAGAAACAAGCAAAAGGAATTGAGATTTACTTTAGAGGCACACTCAACAGACTTCAGTGATAGGTTGGGTGTCAACAGTGGTGAAGGTGGGTAGACGGGCTAGGGAGGAAGAGGGACAACTCAGGGATAACACCCCAGAGGTTTTGGCTTGAGCTACTGTGTGAGCCATGATGATACTTATAAAAAGACTGGGAAGGCCTGGGTGAAGGATCAGCATCTTGTCTGACTGATTGCCACCCCATGGACTGCAGCACGCCAGGCTTCCCTGTCCTTCACCATCCCCTGGAGCTTGCTCAAACTCAAGGCCATTCAGTTGATGATGCAACCCAACCATCTCATCCTCTGTCATCCCCTTCTCCTCCCTCCTTGAATCTTTCCCAGCATCAGGGTCTTTTCAAATGAGTCGGCTGTTCACATAGGGTGGCCAAAGTATTGGAGTTTCAGCTTCAGCATCAGTCCTTCCAATGAACATTCAGGACTGATTTCATTTAGGATGGACTGGTTGGATTTCCTTGTGAGTCCAAGGGCTCTCAAGAGTCTTCTCCAACACCACAGTTCAAAAGCATCAATTCTCCGGTGCTCTGCGGAGTTTGGAATGCCAGGTGAATCACACAGCTGGAGTTGGTGAGACCACCAACTGGTTGCAACTCTTACAAATGAGGTCAGGTGGAGATGGTGTTGTCCATGAACCTTTGAATCTAACTTGCTATCATAATGCTGTTTCTGTGATAAAATAAGATTCAAGTTCAAAATACCCAAATTAACAAATATGCCTTGGAGAATAACTGTTTGGAAGCTGGGGAGTAACTGCATACGTTTTTACCCAGGGGCCATCAGGGATTGTTAAGAGGTAGTTTGGTGTAGTAGAAAAGTGTCAGATTGAGTCCCAAAACACTGGTTCTTGATTTGGCCTTCATCCGCATGTACTAATACCCCGTGTAACTAAGAACACTTGACCGTGATGCTTTGCCCATCTGCTTCTACACACCGATCATGAGACAGATGGGTGGAGGTGTTATGAAAAGGACAACATGCCATGTAATTTACAGAAGTGATTATTTTATTCAGGATACAATGTGTGTTTCATCAGGGGACAGCGGTGACAAAGTGGATTGTTTCCTTTTTGGATAGTTTCAATGTTCTCCTGTCTTAACAGTAACACCTGCTTATCATTCTAAAAACGGAAAATACATGAAAATAGAAAGAAGAAAATTACCTGTGTTTCCACAGCTCTGAGAAAACCATTCAATATTTTGGCATATTTCCTATCAGTAATATTTTTATGGAGGTTTTAAAAATTAGACATTATTTCAAGCATGTAGAAATGTACAGAGAAATTATATAACTGTTATCCATATACCATGAACCATAATTAATACATCTTAATATTTCTGCCATATTTGATTTGAATCCTTTCCATTTTTAGAAATAATATGTTGTAGATATCCATTTTTGGAGAAGGAAATGGCAACCCGCTCCAGTGTTCTTGCCTGTAGAATCCCAGGGATGGGGGGGCATCATGGGCTGCCGTCTATGGGGCCACACAGAGTCGGACACGACTGAAGCAACTTAGCAGCAGCAGCAGCAGCAGATATCCATTGACACCCCATTTTCACCTTTCAATTCTTTTCCCTTTTTCCTAAAATATAATAGCTACTATATACTTTTAACTAATGTGAATGTGAAATGGAATTTCATTGTTGTTTCAGACTTCACTGGTAGCAATCTCACTTTTTTCCACTTACAAGTAAACTGAAGGGTCTTTATCCTCTCCCTACTGATTTCTAATGCCAAGTTAGCCATATGCCAGTTCAGTTCAGTTCAGTCGCTTTGCGACCCCATGAATTGCAGCACGCCAGGACTCCTTGTCCATCACCAACTCCCAGAGTTCACTCAGACTCACATCCATCGAGTCAGTGATGCCATCCAGCCATCTCATCCTCTGTCATCCCCTTCTCATCCTGCCCCCAATCCCTCCCAGCATCAGAGTCTTTTCCAATGAGTCAACTCTTCGCATGAGGTGGCCAAAGTACTGGAGTTTCAGCTTTAGCATCATTCCTTCCAAAGAAATCCCAGGGCTGATTTCCTTCAGAATGGACTGGTTGGATCTTCCTGAAGTCCAAGGGACTCTCAAGAGTCTTCTCCAACACCACAGTTCAAAAGGATCAATTCTTCAGCACTCAGCCTTCTTTACAGTCCAACTCTCACATCCATATATGACCACAGGATAAACCGCTTTACCTCTGTCTATGAGTTTCTTTCTTGGATTGCTACTTCTTTTTGGCTTAATTGTCCATTCCTGTAATAATAAGTCTATTAGAGGACAAACTTGTGATTATCAGGGGGAAGGGTGGGAGGAAAGGATAGTCATGGAGTTTGGGATCAACATGTATAGACTGCTATATCTGAAACAGCCAACAAGGTCCTACTGTATAGAATAGGAAACTTCTCAGTGTTATGTGGCAGCCTGGATGGAGGAGAGTTTGGGGGAGAATGGCTGAATCCATTTGCTGTCCACCTGAAACTCAGCATTGTTACCTGGCCATACCCCAGTGTAAAAGACAAAGTTTAAAGAAGTAACATGTAAGTCTGTTGCTTTGTTTTCTAACAAGTCTTGAGATAATAATAGAGCAAGTCTTTCCATTTTTTTTTTTTTTTTTCAAAATTCTCTTAGCAATTCTTGGCCCTGTATATTTCTGTATGAGTTTTGTGACCTCTGTCACATAGCACAAAAAACCTTTCTGGTAATTTTGAAAAATTGAAATACAATGTATGAACAATTAATTTTCACTGTTTTAAAAGTGTGCAATTGAGTGGTTTTTCAGTATATTCGCAAAGTTGCAAAATCATCTCTACTATCTAATTCCAGAACATTTTTATCACCCCAAAAGAAACCCCACACCTATTAGCAATCACTTCCCACCCCCCACCACTTGCTCCCAGGAAACCACTTTGTCTCTGTCAGGAAATCTCCTTTTGTCTCTGGGTTTGCCTGTTCTCCAGGCTTCATATAAATAGAATCACACAGCATTTCCTTTTGTGTCTTGCTTATGTCACTTCGCATAATGTTTTTAAGGTTCATCCATGTTGTAGCAGGAGTCATACTTCATTCCCTTTTTATGGCCAGATAACATCTCATCGTATGGATATACCCACCATGTTTTGTTTATCCGCTCATCAGTTGGTAGACATTTAGCTTGTTTTCACTTTTGTTATGAATAATGCTGCTATGAACATTTGTGTGCAAGTTTTTGCGTCAACATATGTTTTCATTTCTCTTGGCTATATACGTAGTAGTGGAATTACTGGGTCATGCAGTAATTCTATGTTTAACCTTTGGAGAAGCTGCCAGACTGTTTCCCAAAGTGATTGCACCACTTTACATTCTATTTGGTGTGAAGTGGGAACCTTCATGGCACTTTGTCTGAAGCTGCACTGGTTTCCAGGTTGATTTGTGAAGAGTTAGCACCACAGTGTTGACTCTTCTCTTCACTGAGCCTGGTGTGTATTTCTCCAGCTGATCAGATCTTCTTTCATGCCTTTCCCATCATCTTGCTAAACTTTGACTTTTGGTGCCTCAGGAACAATGATAGCTTCTTAAAGAATGAGAGTTTTGTCTCCCCCCACCCCCCACCCCGTTAGTATGCTTTGTTTTTCTTGTCTTATTTTACTGGATAGGACTTCAGATTTAATGATGAATAATATAAGTGATAGTGGCAGCCTTGTTAGGTTCCTGACTGCAATACATGTAAATTTTCACAATTACATATGATGTTTACCATTTTTTTTACACTTAATTTTTAAAGAAATACTTTCATCAGATGATGTGGGGTGGGAGTTGGGAGGAGAATTCAAGATTGGGAGCTCGTATACACCTGTGGTGGATTCATGTCGATGTATGGCAAAACCAATACAGTATTGTAAAGTAGAATAAAGTAAAAATTTCAAAAAGAAAAAAAAAAAAGAAATACTTTCAGCAGATTAAAGAAGTTCTTTTCTCTTTCTTTTTGCTTAGTTACCATGAATAGATATAGAATTTTATCAAAAGATTTTGTTTGAGCATTTACTAAGCTGATCTTACTTTTTTTCCTCTTAATCTGATAATGTGGCATATTATATTAATAAATAGATAGTGAAAAATACTTACATTTATAAGAATCTATAGTTGACCCTGATATAATTTTTATACACTGCTAAATTAGATTTGAGAATATGTTAATTAGGATTTTTGTATCTATTTTCATAAGTGATACAGACCTGTAATTTTCTTTTAATATTCTACCCTGCAGTTTATTAAGGTTATACCAGAATTATAAAATAATTTTAATAATTTCTCTCTCTTATTTCATTCTTTGAAGCCATTTGCTTTGGATGGAGATTAGCTATTTCATGAAGATTTGGCAAAACTTGCCTACGATGCCTTCTCTGACCCATGACTTTCGGGGGAGAGTCACAGTTTTCTGATTCAGTTCAGTTCTTTTGTGGTCATGTATGTTTACCGGTTTCCTTCTTCTTGAATCAGTTATGATTATTTATCATTTTTTGAAAAGAATTTGTTTTTCTAAATTAGTCTTTTCTCTTTTGATTTATGAAATATCTACTATTTTTAATAAGAAATCCTCATTTAAATCATATTATGATATAGAAAATCCTCAATAAATATTATTACAAGCCAAAAAAAAATCATGAATTTTTTTGTGTGTCATTTCCTTTTGTTCATTCTTGCCAAAGATTTGTCTTCCAAGGAACTAACTTTAGATTTTAGTAATTTGTTTCCTATTTCATTACTATGCATTCTTATATTTATTATTTCCACTGTTTCTTTGTGTTTAATTTGTACTTCCTTTACTAACTTTTTGAAGTGAACCTTTAACTCAGTTATATTTATTCCTTCTCTATCACCTGTTTGTCTAAATTAACAGTGTCATGTCAGTTATTATTTGACTAGAATGTCTTTTTTTTTAAGTCACTTTATTGTCAATTTCTTTATCTTGCTTTGTTTCAAGTGGTCCTTCTCAGGTTTCTCAGATGGCAATAAAGGTAAAGAACCTGCCCGCCAATGCAAGAGATGTAAGAAACGTGAATTTGATCCTTGGGTCCAGAGGGCATGGCAACCCACTCCAGTATTCTTGTCTGGAGAATCCCATGGAGAGAGGAGCCTGGCGGGCTACAGTTCATTGGGTCGCAAAGAGTTGGACACGACTGAAGCAACTTAGCACAGCGCACATAACAATATTTGGCAGGCCTTTTTTCTCTTTCTACCCAGGAAGAGAATTTCTTTTAATAGGTGATATTAATCCAGTTTTATATTTCATTTGCTGATATGGACTTATTTTTATTACCCTTTTCCCCATATGTATGTATGTGTGTTTTAATAGATATATTTTTATTTGCTTTTCTCTTTTTCTCTTTGTTTTCTTTTGTTAGACTCATCACATTTTTGCTATTTAGTTTTCCTCCACTACTAGTTCCAAAGGTATAGATTGAGTGGATTTGAGGTTTTTTATTTTTAAGAGATAACTCTTTACCTTTACATCATGCAATCTTAAGTATATAGTATTTTCTAACAAAACCTAAAATTATTCAGTCTCTTTCTATTTCTCTTGAATAAGAAAAAACCCTTAATTGAGTTTAACTACACTTGGAACATTCTCTCCTTTCTGTACTTTGCTACTGTTGTCTAGAAATTTAGCGCCCTCTTCTTTCAACCACACACAAAATCAGTAATTTAAAACAACAAATAATAAATAAAGCAAACTGCCTTTTTTCATTTGCTGTGGTTACCATTTTATTTGTTTTGCACTCTGCTCACTTTCCTTCTGCTGAAATATGTCCTCAAGTGGTTTTTTCAGTGAGGGTCTGTAGGTGATTAACTAACCCTCTTAGTCTTTGTATATATGAAAAAAAATTCTACTTCTTTCTTTTTCTTCTGCTTTCTTTCTGTTGAATTTTTATTTAGCTGGGTGTAGAATGTTAGAATAAAACTTCTCTTTTTCTCATTTTATTGACAATATCACTTATTGACTCCTGACATCTATTATTAGATTATTAGACATCTATTATTAGAAAGCAGACCTGGGTAGGTCTGCCTTCCTTCATAATTATGTTTCCTTCACAAGTTAACTATATGATAGCTTTTAAGGTTTTTCTCTTTATCTTATGCCTCACTTTTGCCACTTCACACCTAATGAGAATTTATATGTACATACCCTGCTCATGACTTTTAAATAACTTATTAAAAGTGTTTTTTAATCTGACAACTATGATATTAAAAACTGCTTTTTTCATCTGGAAACTCTAGTTACTTCAGATTTAGGAAACTCTTAGCCATCATCTTTGTGAATATTGCTTTTCAACTGTTCATTCTACTTGCCTCTTCAGAATGCCTATATATTAGACTGATTTGTCTTTATATTTAAAAGAATTTTAATCACTCTCCATATTTCCTTCTGGGAAAATTCCCTAATGGTCCCTTCTAAAAAGTAATGTTACAAATGAACTTACTAACAAAACAGAAACAGACTCACAGGCTTACAGAGTGAACCTATGGTTGCTGGGGGGAAGGATGAGGGGGAGGGATAGTTAGGGAGTTTGGAATGGACATGTACACACAGCTGTATTTACAATGGATTACCAACAGGACCTACAGAATAGCACATGTAACTCAATGTTACATGGCAGCCTGGACGGGAGAGGAGTTTGGGGGAGAATGGATACGTGTATATGTATGGTTGAGCCCCTTCACTGTTCACCTGCAACTATCACAACGTTGTTTATTGGCTATATTCCAATATAAAATAAAAAGTTTTAAAATATATATATATATATGAATTCCCTAATGGTCTCTTCTAATTTACTAATTTTCATTGTAATTATGTCCAATATAGATTTCATAATTCATTATACTTTATTTCTATGCCCCTAGTTTTTATTATCAGCAATTATTGAATCTTTTCCATATAGATCTAGTTTTAGTTTATTTTTATTTGCTATTTTTGGAATTCTTTTTCTTTTTATGATTGTCATTCTCTATTTGAGGTTACTAAAGCATGCTGTTAAAATTTTTTTTTCAGATCTTTCTGTTATTTTTATTTCATCTTGAGTCAGTTTATCTCTAAATCATGGATTTTGTCAGTTGTCTCTCTCAGCATTTCTGTTCTTTCTTTGTTTTCATTGACAAGCTATTTTTCTTCCTTTTCCAGTGTTCACGCTTCTCTGTTTAGTAACTTTGTCTTTGCCTCTACTAAGTTATAGAGCCTTCAGCGCAGTCTTAGACCCTATACTGCCATCCATTGCAGATCATTCCCTGAGTCTGCCTCAGACTCTGCAGTAAGGCTGTGTTTGAGTCTTAGAATTTCCTAAAGTACTTAGCTTCGTATGAAATGCAGAACCTGAGAGTGATCAGAACTGTCTCTGAAGAGCTGCCTCTGTGAGCATGAGATGAGCTCCTGCCCCTGGCTTTGAGCAGTGACTTTTGCCCCTTGACTTGTATAAGGAGTTTATACCATAGAGGCTGAATTTCTGGTAGCTTCTCCTTGCTGCCAGACTCCATGTCAAACAGGCCACAGCATCAGCCCTTCTCACTACGTGCTTTCCTGGTTTACTTCTAATTCCTGCTTTTGAATATGGCTCTTAATTTTTGCTATAAAATATTTTTGGGAGTATTATCAGGGTGACTTTACACAAAGCATCAACTTACAACATCCTCTTGAGTGGAATCATTGCCAGACATTTCCAGTGTCTTTTCTATACATAAGAAGTAATACTGTAGATAATGTTGTATATCCTGGTTTGGTTTGGTTGTTTTTACTTATACTATATTACGGGCATAACCTTGGGTCATTATATATTCTTTGTAAATACTTTTCATTGTTCTCTGCTTGTATAAAAAGTTTTTCTTTACAGATAATTTTTAAAGCTTCTAGGTAGGCTTCTTTGTAATGTGTTCATATGTAGGATGAAACCTAGGAATTTTGTCCAATTTGGCTCCTTGCCCATGAGAACCAAGGTAATCCTCTGGCCATCACAAATGCTCCAAAATCACAGCATTCTCTTTAAGAATCTCCCCCGAGCTGCCTAGCTAGTGGCAGGGAGGGGAAGCTCTGGACCTCTGAAGCTCTTTGGAGACCATTATAAGATTTAAGGACAATAGTTGCTCTTTCCTCATTAGCTTTGAACCAACCTAATGAATCTTCAGTGCAAACCAGAGGCCTCCAGGACAGAGGCTTAGAAGGAAATCACCCTAGGAATAAAATATTGCCAGAACCATCTACCCTTTGAAGTGACTTCTGCCTTAGAGCTGTGGGCTTCCTTCCCTCAACTCCCAGAAGTCTCCTGAATGTCTCTGGATGTGGTCCTGGCGCACGTGTGCCCATGATCTCAGCTGTCCCTGTGATCTGAGAGCTGAACATACTTGTTGTGGATTCCATACTTTGATCATGGTGCTTTTGGTCTGCTCTCCCTATCTCAGTGCACAAGGTAGGGAAGGTCCATGCTGAGCTCTTTCTAAACAGGGACTTTTCCTTATCTACCTCTTCATTCTCAGCTTCCAGCATGGTGCCTGATTATATTTATATGTATAATTTTATATATCAATATTCATGTGTAGTTCTATATTCATTTATCTTTTTATACTCACACCTACGTCTACAGTAAGTCCCCTCCAAACAAACAAATTTCCTTCCAAGTGTATGTTCAAAGGTCCAGTTTGTTCATAAGCCTAAGATTCTCCAGGCAAGAATACTGGAGTGGGTTGCCATGCCCTCCTTCAGGGGATCTTCCAGACTCAGCGATCGAACCCACATCTCTTGTGTCTCCTGCATTGGCATGCAGGTTCTTTACCACTAGCACTACCTGGAAAGCCCATCTATATCTACACCTATACCTATATCATCTATATCTATATCTGTCTTGATAAGCTCTCCTTCCTTGACTTAACTTAGTAGTCTCTTCCAAGCCCTCTTCTCAACTAGGCCTTGATTTTGGCCTGCCCAGGCGAGTTTTAGCAAGTATATGCAGCATCCTTTCAAGCCAGTATATGCACCCGTTCTCCTTCTTAGATTTTGATTTGCTTATTTATGTTTGGTGGCACTGGGTCTTTGGTGCTGTGTGCGAGCTTTCTCTAGCTGTGGTGACCCAGGGCTCCTCTTTAGTCGTGGGCACAGGCTTCTCACTGTGTTGGCTTCTCTTCTTACAGAGTGTGCGCTCCAGGGCATGTGGGCTGCAGCAGTTGTGTCACATAGGTTCAGTAGTTGTGATACATGGGCTTGGTTGCCCCAAGGCATATGGAATCTTCCTGAACCAGAGGTCGAACCCGTGTTTCCTGAGTTGGCAGGCAGACTCGCAGCTAGGGAAGACCACGAGGGATGTTCCTCCACTTGATATTTGATTATCCTTAATAGTTGATCAAGTTCCTCATCTCCCACTTTTAATATCAAAGGTAGAGAGTTCCCCTATGCTTGATATCGAATCAAGTCTCTCTTAGTAATTTCCATCCACTGATCCCTTCACTCTGCTTCTTGGCTGTGACGCCCCAGATCTCATTGCTCAGTTCAGAGGTGAGTTCAGCTCTATGCTGAAGTCTCTCCCCTCCAGTACAGTAGCTCAACTAAAATCTGTCTTGCCATTTTTAATGTGTCAAGGTGCAGATTTTTTTCTCTTAGTCTTCTATACCCATACTGTGAATAAATTGCTAAGTGAATAAGGTGAACTTGGAGCAATCCTTGTAGTTGTGAAAAGTATCCTATTGGACTTTGAAATTCAGTGCCTAAAACAAGTATGTGGCTTGTTATTCTCCAAATACTTCACCTCAAAGATGCCCTTGTCCACCTGTGGACATCGTCTCTTACAAATGCTGTACTCAGTTGCTGAAATGGCTGATATGTTTTGAATGCAGGCCTACGGAGAGTGCTTGCATTTACATACGTGAGATAGAGACATTTAGAAGTTAGAAATCTAAAAGACCTTCCCACTAGCAAACACACCATGATGGGCTCAGAGGAGCTTTTGGAGAGAAGCCAGCGTGAGTGGGAGTGTGAAGGAGAATTTGGTCTTCCTTCGTTCCTCTGGGCTTGGTTACCATACTGATAAAAAAAGAAGACCTAGTTGCAAAAAGACTTTGCTGTCAGAACAAAATGCATTTCGAATTGTGTAAACTCCAGCTGAGGGTGTTGTACCAAGCCACGCTTTATTCCTGCTGATCAGTTTTAGTTGAATAGATCTGTTGAGGGGGCCTGTTGTCAAGCAGTGTATGGTTTATCTAACACGGGATGAAATGTCAAGGATCAGTCAGTTGTTGACAGGGAAGAGGCAGGGACAAGAAACGGAAAAGTGTTTCCATCCTGTGGCATCCATGGTGCTGAGGCGGGGTATCTGATGGGTTTTGCCAGAAGGAAATGGCCTTGTGCCTTGATCAAATTTGACTTGTTTAGAAATTAATCATGTACCATAGAAGCAGATACCAAGATATTCACTGTAGCCTTATTTGAAACATCGAAAAATGGAAAGTAACCTCAAATAATCTAAATGTCTCTCTGAAAATGAATGGTTAAACAGTAGACTACTATGCAGTCCTTTACAAGAGTGAGGTGGAGCTCATTAGACAAAACAGCAGATTGCAAGCATAGTTAACCCAATGCCCTTTTTTATACCAAATGTCTTGGAGTCTGAATGAAATTCATGGATACATTTAAATACGTATGCCTACACAAAGGATTAAAAAAAAAAAAGGCCATTCTATAAACCTAACTGTAACATAAGAGAGAAATGAAAGAAAAGTAGCTTCTCATAAAATTGTGTGTATTTCACCACTGATGCTCAGGCAGGACCGGACGAGGAGACGGAGTGAAGTGGTCAGAAGTTCACCCCATGTGTAGAGCCCTAGAGAGGCCCGATGCAGGGGTGAGCAGCTCAGTTACCCAGAGGAGTGCTGCTACTGGGTTGAGATTTCTTTCAAAATGGTAAATAACTCCTACTAAAATTATGAAAAAAAAAAAAAAAAGTAGTTTCTCTACAGTGCTAGGATGCAGGGCAAGACTTGGCTGTGTAGGACTGTGGGTGCATTGTGCCCATATTTCCAAACATCTAGAGTGCGGCAGTACGGTTGGTAGAAACCCCGGGCACCTGACAAGCTGCTCATTCTATGAAGGAAGAGACCAGTGTGCAGAGAGGGGAAGGGACTGGCCTGTGGTTGAAAGCAGAATGGGGACTAGAACCTAAGCCCTTTAAATCGTACTTGCTTATTAAGTGCCTCCTGAATGCCTTCCACACTGCCATGACTTGTCTGGGAAGAACACAGGACTTGGGATCAGAAGGCCTGGCTGTTAGTGAGTCCTAGTCCTGCCAGACCACTTAAACCCCTCTGAGCATTGTTTCATTAAAAAAAAATTTTTTTTTGAATCATTTCTTTACTTTGAAAGAATCTCAAACTATAAAGAATTACAAATACAGAACAAAACTTCCTCCATGCCAGACCATGAGTAAGCTGCTACCTGAGGCCCTACCCACCCCAGAATATATTAGTGTATATTTCCTGCAAACAAGGACCTTCTCCTACAGAACCACAAGCTAGCCACAAAATCAGGAAATTAACTCTGATATGTGGCTGTTATCTTCAGACCCCCATCACGCTTTGCTCATTGTCTCCATAATGACTTCTTAGGAAAAGGTCCAGTTTGTGATCATGTCTGGCATCTCTAGCATTGTGGGACTGTTTCTCGATCATCCCCTTACTCCATGGTTTGGATCCTTTGGGTGAATGCAGGCCAGTTATTCTGGAAATGCCCCACATGGAGACTTTGTCTAATGTCGGCACGCTTAGATTCAAGAGGTACATCTCTGACAGGACCATGGCAAAAGTGATGCCACATCTTTCCATCACCAACTTTAAGTGAGATCTTATCAAACACTATTCATTTACTGCAGCCTCACCATTGGGCAGTACCCAGCAAAGTGTCTTATCTGCAGGATGTCATTTAGTTCTCCTATGGGGCATGTCCCATTATACTCAGTGTTCTAGAGACAAGCAAACAGTGGCCCCAAGAGGATCAGTAACTTGATCAGTGATAATCAGAGATGAACCAAGACTTAAATTCAAGTATTCTAGTCTTCAATTCGAAGAAGGCAATGGCACCCCACTCCAGTACTCTTGCCTGGAAAATCCCATGGATGGAGGAGCCTGGTAGGCTGCAGTCCATGCTAAGGGTCGGATACGACTGAGCGACTTCCCTTTCACTTTTCACTTTCATGCATTGGAGAAGGAAATGGCAACCCACTCTAGTGTTCTTGCCTGGAGAATCCCAGGGACGGGGGAGCCTGGTGGGCTGCCATCTATGGGGTCGCACAGAGTTGGACATGACTGAAGTGACTTAGCAGCAGCAGTCTTCAATTTCCAGGAATATATTGACTAATGTCAGAGAGAACCGAAACCAGAGCCAGATGCTAGTTCAAGTGGTTAAGACAGATTTTATTCAGAGGCTATTATCGCAGGGAAAAGAGACTTTCCTATAGAATGGAGCTCAGCTGCAAATTCAACAAGGACAAGTGGGAGTGCCTCGCCAAGGAGCAAGGTGAGGGTGAGTGGATGGAAATTGACTGAGAGAGGACATCAAGGGTAGGGGGATCTTTGCTAAACTGACTTCATAAGATTCTTGCCATGGGCTCGTGTAGGCTTATCAAGGGCAGGGCCGAGGTTGAGGCTTGGTCAAGAAGAGCGCTCAGAGGAGCCTGACTGAAGTCTGGCAAGAAGGGTCTTTGTCACTATACACTGGCCTTATCGAATAACTTGCATTGTGTTGTATGTTTATATTTTTGATTTACCTACACATTCATCTTCTTACTTGCTCAAGTCAGGTAGTGATCAATATGTCCTTTTAACAGATAGACTCAAGCTCAAAGAAGCTATAAGCTTTAGTGAGTCAATGTCAGGGCTTGAACTGGGCCCAAACCTCCTCAATTCTCAGGGCAGGGACCATCCCTCAATTGATTTGGCAGTGAAACTGGGCAAGAATAAACTGGGCAGGTTTTAGCCAGTTGGGATTGAGATTCTGAGCACAGCAGAGCACAGCAGATCAGATGAGCAAAAGACAAGGATGAGTTGAGAATGAAAATGGGGGCTCCCAGCCTCAGGAGCCCGGGGCAGCCACACTCAACTCAGCGTGGTTTTGGATGTGCTGAGGAGCTGGGCAGAGAGGACGTCCCTTCCTCCTCCCAAAGTGCCTCTAGGCAGCCTTGGGAAGATGCAGGAGGTGGGGCTCACACTAGGATTCCACTTAGTGCTTCTGGGACCCTGTAGTCAATTAGAGCTCCCCTCTGTGAGTGGGGATTACCAGCACCCTGCAGAGAAATTCTATAGCCTCAGAACTTGTGAGGCTTCCTGCAAACGTCCACATTTGCATTGGCATCCTTCCCCTGGCTGCACCGCCTTCTCTAGTTCCAGCCTATGGCCTTGCCCTGTCTTTGCTCCATCTCGGGATCCCAAATGCTTTGTCACAGGTAGGGGAGCCCCCAGGAAGGATGAGCAAGTAGCTGTGAGTCTCAGAATATGGTACCAGACTGGCAGCATCAGCACCAACTGGGAGCTTGTTGGAAATGCAGATTCTTAGGTTCCATCCCAGTCCCAGTGAATCAGAAATTCTGGGGTGGGGCCCAAGAGTCTGTGTTTTTGTTTTAATAGGCACTGTGGGTTATTCCAATATTGGTTCAAGTTTGAGCCCTGGCACATTAGAGAGAAGGGGACAGAGACCATGTGTTCATCAATTTAATCTGAAAGTGTACAGTCTCCGGTCCTAGTCCAGTCTTCCCGTTCCCCGCTCCACCAGAGAGGTGAAGTGAGATGCCCAGGTCACACAGCCATGTCTAGAAGGCAGGTGTCTCCGCCCACAGTCCCCTCCCCAGAGAGGAGGCACGCACCCTCTCTGAGCTTTCCGAGAGGTTTACCCTTTCTTTCTGTCGCCTATTCACCTGCACCCTGCTGTCCCTCATACCCCCTTCGTGGTTGTCAGGGTGAATTGAATTGAGATAACTGGTGAATAAATGCTTTACAAAGTCAAGGTCGTCGCCCTTTCTGCTTGCTCACAGGCACAAGCCTGCGGGAAGCGCCTGCCACACGAAGCACTTAGTCACAGTCCCGCGTGAGCAGACCAGTTGGTGGGGGCTGGCCGGGTTAGGGGAGGGCGATGCCAGGGAGACTGTTGCCATGGTGACTTGGTGGTAGCCCTCCCCAGCCAGCTTCCCTAATCCCAACCCTTGCAGCCAAGCTTTGCCAAGAAGCTTTCCAGCACACGGAAAAGCTGTTGCTCTACCCCGTGAAGCCAGGCTTGGGTCTGACAGCTGGAACCCAGCCACTCGGAAGGGCCTGGGTCTCGCTGGGCTGGGGGACCCAGGCAAGCCTCGCTGGCTGCGTGAGGCTGTGCGGTAACACAGAACCAGCTGTGTGAAGTGACATGCAGCGAGTGCCCCTTCCTTTGTTTCTCTCTGATTTATTCCAGTTTTGTTCTGAAAGGTGATTTGGTTCTTGGTCATTTTCAACAATGAGCAGCTCAGCCTTATTCGTCCTATGATTACAGCTCAGCCTTTGACGGTAATTGATGTNCGGGCAAGCCTCGCTGGCTGCGTGAGGCTGTGCGGTAACACAGAGCCAGCTGTGTGAAGTGACATGCGGCGAGTGCCCCTTCCTTTGTTTCTCTCTGATTTATCCCAGTTTTATTCTGAAAGGTGATTTGGTTCTTGGTCATTTGCAACAATGAGCAGCTCAGCCTTATTCATCCTATGATTACAGCTCAGCCTTTGATGGTAATTGATGTTAGCCAGGCTGGCTAGTGTTATATCTTACAAAGATTGGCTCATTAATTGACTGTAGAGATATCACCCACACACCGGAGGTATTAGCAGTCATCAACCTACAGGAGTGCTGATTCAGCAATGGCAGAGCTGCAGTTCTCTTCAGTTCTTGAGGCCGAAACTCAGCAGTGGGATTCTAAAGCTACAGGCACAGATATCTATAGGGGTTTGAATATGTTTGCCTAAATAGTTCCCCCTCAAATATTGTATCAGATCTTGATGCCGCTAGCCATTTATGAATGTTCCCATTTCTCCACGGTCCTACCAGCACTTAATTTATTAATTCTTTTTTTTTTTTTGTGCTAATTTATAGGAATAAAGTGATACACTATTACCTTACTTGGCATTTGACGGGGCTTGAGTCATTTAATTTGCATAGCTTTGATTGCTAATTTATTCTATATGTTTATTATTTGTATTTCCGCCAGTGTATTATCTGTTTATGTTCTTTGCTCTGTTTGGTAGAGTTTTTATTGTCACCCCGGAGCCTCGTGGACTGAACAGACTCAGTTCCCCAGCATCCAGCGCATGGATAGCCCTGTCGAGCTGCCACGCTGCTCACCTCCCGGGGCTCTGCTGCAGAAGGCAGAGGGGCGCCCAGTGAGGGCAGGGAGGGCATTTTAAGAGTGTCATCGAACTCAGCTGCATGCATCCATTAAATCCACTTCTGATGGTCCTTTATTCCTTCTTCTGGAAAAATGCAGGGGCGACTAGGTTTCCTCGGAGTCTGTTTGAGTCCCCTCATCCTTGGCTCTGTTCAGGGGATGGATGCAGCGGAGAACGTGGTATGAGGCTGCCCTCGGGGTGCCAGCGATGATGGGAGAATGCACGGGCATGATCTGCCTCCACCAGCTGCCTGTGTTGGAACTGTGTGCGTGGTGCTGCTGGAACCCATGCTGGGGACCCAGAGGGCAGGCAGGGCTGTGTGAACTGCTGCCCTCCGGCCATGGAGGGTAGCCTTGAAGAACAGGTAGGATTTGGCCAGCTGGAGAGACCACGAAATGGACTTGTTAGGCGGAGGAAAGCGTCTCTAAGCACAGGTGTTTGTGGGTTGGTAAGGAATCAAGTCAGGCCGGAGGACGGGCTTCGCAGGGGAGCTGGGACAACGCTAGGCTGCTGCACGGAGGTGTTCCACGAGTGGGGCTCTGAAGGCTTTGTGGCACGTGCGTTGTAGGAGCATTGGGAAGGCGCCGTTAAGGTGATCAGCTCTCCAGGGGGACGGGCAACGGCTCTGGGCTTGTAGTTTCTACATCAGCAGATACTGGCTGCTGGGTGTTGTCAGGCTTTGTGGGTGGTCCAGAATGTGCTCTGTGGTCTTGGACTTGACAGAGCCTAGGAAGCACCCAATCCAGTCCCACATCCCGGGAAACAAAAGCTAGCCAAGTCCAGTGGGAGGGACCTGAGTCCTGCCGTGTGTGCTTGTACGGGCTTCCTGGTTATGTGTTTACAGGTTCCTGTCTGTTGGATATGTCCAAGGGGAAAGGAAGGCTGGGGAGTGTTTTTGTGTGTGCTGGAGTTTGGGGTCCCCATGTATGACGTGGATCTGTAGGGCTCACCCTAAAACTTTAATGATGCCATTTTCTCACATTTTCACATGGTCCATACGATCCAGGTCCTGCCTGACGTTTCTGTCAGAGGGTTTCATGTGGGTGAGCGTCCCCTCCTCAGTGAGCGAGTAGGGGCAGGCCCCTCATCGTCTTTTCCTCAGAGTGCCCACAGGGCCTGCCTGGAGGGTAGAGACTTAGCATACGTACAAAATCCACCTGTTCCTTGATTACGGGCCACCTCTCAGGGCCTCTCCCCCTGCGTCTTCACTCTTCTGAGGGACTGGAAGCGTGATTGACAGTCTGGACCATGGGAGGGCCCCAGGGCCACACCCAGCGCTGCCCTCTAGCTCTGCGGCCTGGAGCTGGCCGCTGTGTCCTCCTGAGCTTCGACTCCCTCGACTGTAGACTGAGAGTCGCTGTCAGATGGGAGGAAGGCTGCCTCAGGGTCCTCTCTGTGCTCACGCTCTACCATATGCTCATGTGACTTTCCCGGGACAGGAATCCCAGCCCCGTGCCCAGAACCCCAGACAGTGCCCAAGGACAGAGAAAATGGCGTTTGTTCCCTCTGCATTTCCCCTCTGTCCCTCTTGCTTCTCCCCTCCCACCCCACTCACAGAACCCAAGATGGCATTGGTCCAGGGCATCCTGTCCAGACCACCCACTCCCAAGGAAACAGACCTCAAGGATGATTCGGCAGAAGCAGAGCGGATTTATGCCCCACGCGCCTTTTCCTGACCTGCACGTCCTGCTAAGGGAGTGCTTGGGGAGGCCCGTGCAGCCCAGGCTGGAGCCACCTGGCATCACTTCCCAAGGAGAAGTGGCAGTGAGAGCTCGGGGTCCACGTGAATGCTTTGTATCCATGACGTGACACTGCTCTGTGATGCTGGGGATGGATCTAAGGAGAGGACTCCTGGCAGACCTCCTGGGTGGGACTCTGAAAGTGTTAGTTACTCAGTCGTGTCCAACCCTTTGCAACTTCAGGGACTGTAGCCTGCCAGGCTCTTCTGTCCATGGGATTCTCAGGCAAGAATGCTGGAGTGGGTTGCCATTCCCTTCTCCAGGGTATCCTCCCAAGCCAGGGATCGAACCCAAGTCTCCTGCCCTGCAGACAGATTGGGTGGGACCCTAGGGTGGGAATGGGAGACATCCTTCATTTTGCAAGACACTGTCCTATGAGAAGTCCTNCTTCAGGGACTGTAGCCTGCCAGGCTCTTCTGTCCATGGGATTCTCAGGCAAGAATACTGGAGTGGGTTGCCATTCCCTTCTCCAGGGTATCTTCCCAAGCCAGGGATCGAACCCAAGTCTCCTGCCCTGCAGACAGATTGGGTGGGACCCTAGGATGGGAATGGGAGACATCCTTCATTTTGCAAGACACTGTCCTATGAGAAGTCCTCCAAAGCCTGTGACTTGGTGCTCTTTCCTACATAGTTCTGGCCGCTCTGGGCCATTATTATTGTTGAATTGCTAAGTTGTGTCCTGATCTTTGTGACCCTATGGACTATAGCCCACCAGGATCCTCTGCCCGTGGATTTCCCAGGCAAGAATACTGGGTTGCTATTTCCTTCTCCAGGGAATCTTCCCCACCCAGGAACTGAACATGTGTCTCCTGTATTGGCAGGAGGATTCTTTATCACTGAGCCAACAGGGAAGCCTGGGCCATTACTATACACCACGGCAATAATCATCACCATGGTAATAACAACACTACATTGGTTCAGTCTCTTAACTTGGAAATAAATAAGCCAGCTGATCTAGTGTGAGCTCCAACTCCAGTCTCTCTACCCCATCATCACTTAATAATGATTATGGAGCCTCCCCTGGGCAAACAGCGCCCTACCCAGCACTTGAGATATTAAATCCACCTAGAAGCAGGATATAATAATGCTGACCCCGCAGGGATGTTCCAAGAATTAATTCCTGTGGGCTCTCCATTCCGCTTTTCTCCGACACATTCAATCTTAGGAACCCAAGAGTTGGTGACGTTTATACCATGAATTAAGACATTCTGCTGTTGCCCCTGGAACTCTTCATTATGGTCCTGAGTCGATCAATGGCAGAGAGGAATACTATTTATTAGTTAAGTGGATGCTATTGAATTCTTAATTTAAGTGGCTTTTAATTCAGTGTTTTACTTGCTGTCCTTCATTTTGCCCTTGCTCATACGAATTTGCCCATTAAAGCCCGTGTGAGGCCACACTGCTGCTTTTTATCATGATTTTGTTTTTCGGGAGAGCAGTTTTCACCTGGGAAGAAGGCAAGATTCTCAGAGTGGTCTGAGAGGTCAGACCTCTGGACCTAGAATAGACTTCTCTGCTGTCTGCTGGGAGGAAGTGGGCAATCGGGGAGTGGGGTGAGTAAGTCAAAACTGCCTGCCAGATAAGGGTCTGGCATTAATGTGGCCGTCACTGATGTTTCTCGCTTTGGTTTTCCTAGGTAAAAAACTTTACTGACCTTCTTCCACTCAGAGATGAGTCACAGAAATAGCAAGTGGGAGGTATGGAGCATCTCCTAGATCAGAAGGAAGCTCAGACTGGCTCCTGCCTAGTGGCTGTCGGGGTCTGGCTTGACCCTCTTCTGCTGGATACCCAGTGATAGCTGATGATTGCCATTCCTTGTTGCATTGTGCATTGTTCATATCAGTTTTTTTTTTTTAAGATTAATTAATTTGGCTGTGCACGTGGGATCTTTGGTGGCTGCATGCAAGATCTCTTCCGTTGCAGTATACAAACTCTTGGTTGTGGCATATGGGATCTTGTTCCCCAATCAGGGGTTGAACCTAGGATCCCTGCATTGGGAGCACAGAGTCTTAGCCTCTGGACCATGAGGGAAGTCCCTTAGTAGCTTTATTGAGCTATAATGGAAACAAAATAAACTGCACATGTTAAGTGTACAGTTTTATATGTTTTGGCTTATGTATACACCTGTGACATCAGCACTGTAATGAAAATAAGGAACTTGTCCTTCACCCCAAAAGTTTTCTGAGGCCCCTTTGTAATCATACCCTCCCTCCCTTTCCTTTCCCCAGGGAAGAGGGCATGCTCTATGATAGATTTGCTTTTTCTCACTACACAATATTTGCATTTTCTAGAATTTTATATAAATAGAATCAGAGAGTATGTACTCTTTTTTTCTGGTTTCTTTCACCCAGTGCAGTTATTTTGAGATTAATCCATGTTGTGACATGTATCTATAGTTTATTCCTTTTTATTGCTCACTAGTATCACACTATATGGATATATTACAGTTGTTTATTTATCTGATGCACATTTGGGTTGTTTCTGGTTCTTGGCTATTATAAATACAGTTCTATGAACATTCATGTGTGAGTATTTGTGTAGGCATATGCTTTACTTTCTCATGGAGGGAAAGAGTGCAATGACTGGATTACAGAGGTAAGTACATCTTTAACTTTTAAAGAAACTGCCCATGCTGTTTTCCAAAGTGGTTATACCATTTTCCACTCCCTCCAGGAATGTCTGAGTGGTCTAGTCATCCCACATCCTCCAAAACACTTGGCTTTCTCAGTTTCTTTCTTTTTTAAATTTTAGTCATTTTAATTATTGTAGTGTGACATCTTATTGTGGTTTTAATTTGTATTTCCCCTTTTAGTGATGATGGTGGTCATCTTTCCATGTGCTTACTTGACATTTGTATATTTTCTCTGATGCAGTGTCTGTTTAAAATTTTTCTGATTCTGGAGGAGCTAGTTTTTGTCCTTATTACTGAGTTTGGGGAGCTTTTTTATTCCAGGTAACAAGATCTTTATTAGAAAAACAAGTCGAAAACATCTCTCCTAGTCTGCAGCTTGTCTTTTCATTCTCTTCACAATGTCTTACAAATACCAGAAATTTTAAATTGTGGGAAAGTCACGGTTTCAATTGTCTCTGTTCTAGATAGTGCCTTTGGTGTCATGTCTAAGGCATCGTAGCCTAACTAAAGCTTACAAAGATTTTCTCCTCTGGTTTTCTCTGAAATTTTGTAGTCTTACATTCAGGATCATGAAACATTCTGAGTTAATTTTTGAGTTAAATTTTGTACATGGTGTAAAGTGTCTATCAAAGTGCTTCTTTTTTACATATGAGTAAAAAAGAAACAGCAACAAGACTATCCTTTCCTTACTGAATTATCTTTGTACTTTTGTCAAAAATCAGTTGTTCATATATGTATAGGTCTATTTTTAGACTCTATTATGTTCCAGTGGTCAATTTATCTATCTTTGTGCCAATAGGAAACTGTCTTAATTATTGTATCTTTCTAAGTCTTGAAATCAGACAGTGTCAGTTCTCTAACTTTTTATTTTGGCTATTCTAGGTCTTTTGCATTTTCACATAAACTTTAGAATTTGCATGGTAATCACCTGCTGTGTTAATCACTGTGTAGGATTGCATTGAATCTATATATAAATTTTGTGAGAATTGACATATTAACAGTCTTCGTACCTATGGTATATTTNCGTACCACAACTTCAGTATCCATTCATCTGTTGAATGACATCTAGGTTGCTTCCATGTCCTAGTTATTGTAAAAAAAAAAACTGCCGAATGAACAGTGGGGTGCATGCGTCTCTTTCAATTATGGTTTTCCCAGGGTATATGCCCAGTAGTGTAATTGCTGGGTCATATGGTAGTTCTAGTCCTAGTTTTTTAAGGAATCTCCATACTGTTCTCCATAGTGGTTGTATCAGTTTACATTTCCACCAGCAGTGCAAGAGGACTCCCTTTTCTCCACACCCTCTCCAACATTTATTGTTTGTAGATTTTTTAATGATGTCCATTCTGACTGTGTGAGGTATTACCTCATTGTGGTTTTGATTTGCATTTCTCTAATAATGAGTGAAGTTGAGCATCTTTTCCTCTAATAGTTTTATAATTTTTGGCCCTACATTTAAATATTGACTCCATTTTGAATTTATTTCTGTGTATGGTGTTAGACAGTGTTCTAGTTTCATTCTTTTACATGTATCTGTCCAGTTTTCCCAGCACCACTTTTTGGACTGGCTGTCTTTGAATGAAAATTTTTTTCTGTATTGGGTTTCTGTGACAGTCCACTGGTTAGGACTTGGCACTTTGACTGCAGGGGCCTGGGGTTGGATCCCTGGTTGGGAAACTAAGATCCCTCATGCCATGAGGAGTGGCCAAATTAAAAAAAAAAAATGTATCTACTTTTTTTTTAAGGAGGAATGGATGGACAGCAAGTGGTTTGAAATTTGGGTCTATAGCTCAGGATCAGGAGGGTAGAAAAGGAATGAACAACCACTAATAGCTACTTTCTATATGGTAGTCAAATTGTTACATCAATCCCCATTGATTGATATGGCTACTGTCATTTTGCAATTTCTACTTCAGGTCACACGCTCTAGTGTTCATATTGCTTTTACTAAATCAAACTGCCTCCTAAAGGAAAGAAAGGATTGAAGATAAAAATCAGGAGAACATTCACAAATCTGTTGAAGACGCAGACAGGGAGACTGTAGATAAAAAGGTCAAACACAAAACACGTAGGATTGCCTGCATTTAACCATGGAAAGAGAGAGAAGCTAGTGAAAATCTCTGAAAACAAATGATCAGAAAGTGTAAAGAAAACTAGGAGTTGTTTCACAGAGCTAAGAAATTCAAAAGTTTTAAAAGCTCCAGTACCATCAAGCAGAGTGGATACAGAGATGAAATAAACTGAAATTGGTTAGCAGGACATAATGTGATATTTTGTATTGTTCAGTTTGGTAGCCACTAGCTAGTTCTTTACATTTAAATTCGTTTAAAAAATCAAACTTCAGTTCCTTAGTTGTACTAGCTACATTTGAAATGCTCAAAAGTCAGATGTCACTAGTGGCTAGCATACCAGGCAACTCAAGCCTTTGAGTCATCACAGAAAGTCCTATTGGTATGTGCTTTTACTGTTGTTATTGTTTGTCTGTTTGAATATCCAGTAGAGCAGAAAGAATGCAATGTGAAAATTGAACAGGTTTTCTCTTATGCCCTCTACAGTAGTTTGCAATGTGCAATATCAGCCTGATTCGGTATCTTTAGCTTGATATTACCTCTTCCTTTTTGTTATTTAGTTTTAGCCTCACCTTTTTTACTGGGCTATCGCAGTGGCCACCTATCTGCCTTTGCATCTTGTTCTTTCTTCCTTTTAATTTTTTCTCCATATAAATCATTCATCCACTCAACAACACTCTTATTAATGCCACTTTTCCTGGGCAGCCAACCTTAAGTTTTATTGATAGTCCACTGTGGTATGGTGCAAATGGGGGCAACACATCAGCACCATAACCCACTCCAGTGTTCCTGCCTGGAGAATCCCAGGGACAGAGGAGCCTGGTGGGCTGCTGTCTATGGGGTCACACAGAGTCAGACANGATAGTCCACTGTGGTATGGTGCAAATGGGGGCAACACATCAGCACCATAACCCACTCCAGTGTTCCTGCCTGGAGAATCCCAGGGACAGAGGAGCCTGGTGGGCTGCTGTCTATGGGGTCACACAGAGTCAGACACGACTGAAGCGACTTAGCAGCAGCAGCAGCAGCAGCACCATAAGGAAGTAATTTCTTTCCTACTCCCAAGTTTCCTTCCCTGCCCTTACACAGCTCATAATCAATGCAAGCAGAATGGTTATAATACATTCACATCACACAAATAACATTACAGCAGGAACAACAGCTAATCATAATCATCTCCTGGTGTCTTTTACTTCTGATCTGCTACCAAATCTTTTCCCTTTTCACTTCAGCACTGCAATAGCCTGTTACTTAGTCTTCTTTTAATCTCTCTTCCTACCTTCCACCAGAAGCTCTGATTATATTAGTCCCTTTCAGGGATCCCCTTAGGCGAACACAACAGAATGGTGTAAAGTCTTCCATTATATAGGACAACCCATCTTTCCTGTCCTACCTCCCTCAACATTCTTCCACACATCTTTTTGTGGTATTCAGGACTTCCCTGGTGGCTCAGACGGTAAAGCGTCTGTCTACAATGCGGGAGACCTGGGTTCAATCCCTGGGTTGGGAAGATCCGCTGGAGAAGGAAATGGCAATCTACTCCAGTACTATTGCCTGGAAAATCCCATGAACAGAGGAGCCTGATAGGTTACAGTCCATGGGGTCGCAAAGAGTCGGACACGACTGAGCGACTTTCCTTTCCTTTCCATCATTCCCGAGGCACCTTCATACATATTCACCTCCTCCTCTCTGGTCCCTGCGAGTCATCTTTCAGAGTCCGGAGTACCCTCCCATACCCCTAATGAGATTCAGGAAGAAAGATGCACGCAGTCCAAGGGGGAGATGGGTACTAATCAGAGACCGAGGGACACAAACCTGTTTGACCATGTCCATTTGGGAAGCTACTCCAAATAAGCTGCACTCACAGTGCTTACTATATCCCCTCAAAAAACTAAGTAATTTTCACTGGAACGGAAAGGAGGCATCTCAGTAACCAAAGACTCTTGGCAGAGACGGAGTCTCAGCNTGACCATGTCCATTTGGGAAGCTACTCCAAATAAGCTGCACTCACAGTGCTTACTATATCCCCTCAAAAAACTAAGTAATTTTCACTGGAACGGAAAGGAGGCATCTCAGTAACCAAAGACTCTTGGCAGAGACGGAGTCTCAGCGTGTCTCTGGGAGGCGAAAGGGATTGTGGGAGCGCCGTTCATCGCCCCAGCGGCTCATGGGAAATGTAGTGCAGTTTTTCTCCAACATGGCGGCGCCCGGGTGAGTTGTGTGAGAGTACTCGCCGCGGTTTTCTGTGTTAGAGTGGGAGAACCTGGCGAAGGAGAGGGCTCTCGTTTGCTGAGAACCGCGCCTGAGCCAAGGTGGAGATTTGTGGCCGTTCTTATTGGTGGGAACGGAGGCTGCATATCTCCGCTTTCCCTTGTGGCCTCTTCCGGTGTCATCTTTCTGCCCCATGAGCTCCCTCACCAGGGAGAGGAGGGATTGTCCGTGGGCTGTAGGGTGTCTGTGCGTTTGGTGGTTCTGTTAGAGTTTGAGGTGCGTGTGCTCACGTGGTGCCTGTGTCAGTCTGTTTTTTTGTTTTGTTTTGTTTGTTTGGAGGGTTGGAAACAAGCGGCTATAATCTGGGGAGTGTTGGTCTGTGATGTTAGCTTCAGCAGTTTTTCTGATTCGTGCCAGTGCAGAGAGTGTTGCTGGTGGTCTAGTAGCTTGCAAAACTGTACTTCGTATGCCCTTTTTAAAAACCCCTGAGTAATCCCTGAGACTCTTGTGCTTTTCGTAGTGTGAGCCGATAGTTCTGGCTGATTTCATTTAGCAAACATTTGCTGTGTACTTTCTGAATGCCAGACAGTCAAATTCTGTGCCTTCAGTTAGGCGACAGCCTTCTGGGTGAACACAGCACACAACAAAGTAGTTATAATATGATGTGAAAATGCAGGGATATAGTTGCACATCATATATTAATGAAAACATTGAAGAGGGCCACCAAACTCAATTCTGAAGAACAGGTTTAAAACGTAAGATGGCAAATTCAGTAAGTTTAGGCTTACTCAGTAAGATTTATTGATTGGCTACTATGTGCTAGGTCCTGCTCTAGGTGCTGGGTGTTACAGGGTGAATAATACAGACAGAAATCTCTACTATCATTTTATTGTTCAGTCGCTCAGTGGTGTCTGACACCGTGGACTGCAGCATATCTGGCTGCCATTCCCTTCACTATCTCCAGGAATTTGCTCAAACTCATATACGTTGAGTGGATGATGCCATCCAACCATCTCATCCTCTGTTGTCCCCTTCTCTTGCCCTCAGTCTTTCCCAGCATCAGGGTCTTTTCCAACGAATCATCTTTGTTATAGCTTTTCTTCCATTTTAGTAAGTTAAAGGAGGAAAACAGAATAAACACATTAATGAAGGGATTAAAAAATATAGAGTAGTTGTTCTTCAAAGAATTAAAGTGAAGTGATATGACAAGTGATGGGGTCAATTTTTTCTAATCATTTTTTTTCCTTCTTAAATAGATAGTGCAATTTGAATAGCTACTAAATTGAAAAGTTGCAAAAGAGGAGCTTTCACTCCTCATTCCTGTACCCAGTCCTCCTATTTTCCCTTCCTTGAGTCAACTCATATTACTGATAATCTTGTATGTCCCAGAAATTTGTATGTATAGTTTATATATCTGTACCATATACTTTATAGCCAGGCCTCAAATTGTTTCCAATCTTTGCTATTAATTTATGTACAAGCACAGGAACATTTGTTTATACTACTTGGTTCATTACAGGCTCTCTTATACAAGGAGAGCATAACACATATATTATTATTTCCACTTAGGGCAGTATCCAATAGAATGTATTGGGGTTAAACTTTCTTACAGAGTAGATGTGATCTCAAAATTCTTATTGTCCTGTGGGGAGTGTGCTTAGACCAGACACAACATGGCTAATATTCTAATAAAATAGTGACCTTGCTCTTGTCACATCCCACAACGTGGCAAGGCACGTGCACATCTTTGTGCAATAGTGGAAATTCCTTGGCCAGGGAATTGGCCTTGTTAGAAAGGGGCCCCTCCAGGTCTCAGCAGCTGGTATCAGTCTCTTCCTTGTTAAGGTGACTCAGACCTGTCTTCACATATAGTACTATTGCCTGACTGAGGGAAGGAGAAGGGAAAGGAGATACCAGAAATGTGATTATGAGGCTCCATCTACTGGTGCCGAACTCTTAGTGTCAGACTTAAAACAATGTATTCAGATTCTTTTCTTTCTCATTTCTTCCACACTGCAGTCTTTGCTCATGTAACATATTTAGAAAAAAACTCTTAGATTCATCCCCATTCTTCATTGCTGACTGCAAAAATGATGATCTTGGAATGGAATGGCAATAAGATAATTCTTTGAGGCCCCCTCAGCTTTTCTTGATCTTTAAACCAGACTCATCTGGCTCTTCTGGAAATTAACAGTAATTTAGTAATAGACATATGTAATCATTTAAGAAAGTTATGAAATTGTGTCAGAGAGTAGCACAGTCAGACATTAGTTAAAATAGTGAAAACAGATTTCATTTAGGTAATTATTGACAGTAGGGGAAAGAGCTAAGCTCTGTTCCAATTTGTTTGTAAGTGCTTAGGGTATGTGTGGCGGGGTGCTCAGTAGAGTGAAAGTGAAAGTGTTAGTCTCTCAGTCCTGTGTGATTCTTTGCAACCCCATGGGCAGTTGCCCGCCAGGCTCCTCTGTCCAGGGATTCTTTAGGCAAGAATACTGGAATGGGTTGCCATTTCCTTCTCCAAGGGATCTTCCTAATGCACCCGCTCAGTATAGTTGGTCAGTGTAAATGCACTTAGGGAATAACACTCAGGTCCTTGAGAGAAAGACTTCTGAATTGTAAGAGATCCTGATACATGTTCACAACTGTAAGCTGTTTTTAATAAGTGCCTTAAAAAAAAAGGAAAATCAGAGTTATGAGTTGCTAGAACAAATAATAAAATTTCCTGGTAGCATTTTAAGTTTTCTCAGTCAACCATTAAAAACAAAAAAAAACTTATTTATTTTTAATTGATTGATGATTGGCGTACAATATTGGTTTGATTTCTGTCATACATCAACTTGAATTAACCTTAGGTATACATATATTGCCTCCTTCTTGAATCTCCCTCCTGTCTCCCACCCATTTCCACCCCTCTTAGTTGTTACAGAGCCTCAGTTTGAGTTCCCTGAGTCATACAGCAAATTCTCATTGGTTATCTATTTACATATGTTAGGGTATATGCATCCATGCTGCTGCTGCTGGTGCTGCTAAGTTGCTTCAGTCGTGTCTAACTCTGTGTGACCCCATGGATGGCAGTCCACCAGGCCCCGCCNCATTTCTCATGATGTACTCTGCATATAAGTTAAATAAGCAGGGTGACAGTATACAGCCTTGATGTACTCCTTTTCCTATTTGGACCCTAATAGTTGGTTTTAAAATGTACTCTGTCTAATGTTACTATAGCTGCTCCAGCTTGCTTTTAATTAGTATTAGCATGGTATATTTTCTTTCATCTTTTTACTTTTGTTTACTGATTTTTAAAGTGGATTTGTTTAGGCAGCATATTGTTTAATCTTTTTTTGGCCCCTTAAATAATCTCTGGGCAGCAGCAGCAGCATAGTGTTTTTTTAGCCCCTCTATTAATCTCTGCCTATAGTGTTTAGACCAATTATGTTTAATGTGATTATTGACAATTAGGTTTAAATCCATCATTCTGTTTATTTTCTGCTCTTCCCAACCAGGAGAAGGGAAAGGCTACCCACTCCAGGATTCTTGCCTGGAGAATTCCATGGACTGTATCGTCCATGGGTCACAAAGAGTCGGTCCCAACTGAGCAACTTTGACTTTCACTCTTCCCATCTCTTCATTTCATTTTTCCTGCTTTTCTTTGGATTACTTTTTATGGTTCCTTTTAATCTCCATTGTTAACTTCTTATCTGTAACGCTTTGCTTTGTTACTTTAATGGTTCCTCTCAAGTTTAAAAAATCTTTAACATCATACCCTATCTTCAAATATTATTATACCACTTCATATATAGTATACAAACCTTACACCAGTACATTTCCACTTCTCCTGGCCTTTATGCTAATGTCATACATTTTATTTTTAAATACATTTTATAACATATTGTTGGGGTGACCCAGCAGTTCATTCGGGCCAACAGTTCATGTAGTTTTCTGTAACATTGCTACTTTTTGTATGAATACTCAATCATTTTTTAAAAATACAGTTATAAATTCAGTGACCTTTCTGAGTACTCTAACCAGGGCCCTGTTGTTGTCGCTGTTCAGTCGCTAAGTCAGGTCTGACTCTGCGACCCCATGGACTGCAGCATGCCAGGTTTCCCTGTCCTTCACCATCTCTCAAAGTTTGCTCAAACTCATGTCCATTGAGTCTGTGATGCCATCCAGCCATCTCACCCTCTGTCGTCCCCTTCTCCTCCTGCCTTCAATCTTGCCCAGCATCAGGGTCTTTTCCAATGAGTCGGCTCTTTGCATCCAGGTGGCCAAAGTACTGGAGCTTCAGCTTCAGCATCCGTCCTTACAATGAATATTCAGGGTTGGTTTCCTTTAGGATTGACTGGTTTGATCTCTTTGCAGTCTAAGGGACTCTCAAGAGTCTTCTTCAACACCACAGTTCAAAAGCATCAGTTCTTCGGTGCTCAGCCTTCTNATATGTTGTGGTTTGGGCAGAGTGAAGACCTCCCTCCACCTATAGGTGCATGAGTGGAGATGAGGGTCATTTTCGCTCTAGCCTGAGTGTTCTTTTTCGCTTGACATATTTCTGCATCTTTGCCATTAAATGCCACTTCAGAAAGGTGAAAGTGCAAGTTCAGTCGTGTGTGATGACCTCATGGACAGGAACCCACCAGGCTGCTCTGTCCATGGAATTTTCCAGGCAAGAGTACTAGAGTGGGTTGTCATTTCCTATTCCAGGGAATCTTTCTGACCCAGGGATGGAACTCACGTCTCTTGTGTTGCCTGCAATGGCAAGCAGATTCTTTACCGCTGAGCCACCGTGTAGAGAGGGAGTGTTGAAAGTTGTGATGATAGGGATCCTACTATTGTAGTGTAAATACAAGTAAAGATAATAAAGTTTTCAGTTCAGTTCAGCCACTCAGTCGTATCCGACTCATTACGACCCCATGCATCGCAGCATGTCCATCCTCCCAGTCCATCACCAACTCCCAGAGTCCACCCAAACCCATGTCCATCAAGTCAGTGATGCCATCCAGCCATCTCATCCTCTGTCATCCCCTTTTCCTCCTGCCCCCAGTCCCTCCCACAAATATAAATTGCTAGTTCCTGCAGGTTTGTCCCAGGCACAGGAAGAGCCTTTCAGAATCTAACTTGTTAGAAATTACAGAAGCTTCTGAGTGGAAATTTAAAGAGATCATTAAAAAAATAGTATTACTTATAACTCACTATAAAATTCCACTAACCTCAATCCAACTACAGTATTATTTTTGCATATTATCTTCTAAATGTACATACACGCTGGGCATTTTGTCCATGGCACATACCTACTATTTTGTATTCTGCTTGTTTTCAGTGACCAGTGGATCATAAACATTTTTCATGTTTCTGCATAATTATCATTTTAGTGGTCACATAATATTCCATTGTGCTGAGGTACCGTAATTTATTAAACCATTCCCCTTAATGTTGGCCATTTATATTTTCAGTTTGGGGCTTTTATAGGTAGCACTGCAGTGAGCATCTTCTTGCAAATAGCTTCTTGCAGCTGTTGAATTTCCATAGGAATAATTCCTAATAGAGGAATTACTGGTAGAGGACATGGACATCTATATGGCTCTTTCTCTATGTTGCTGAACTGCTTTCCAAAAAATACTATTTAAAACAATGTCATCACTCTGGAATGCACCTCCTAGTTTCATCTCAGCTACAATAGTGTTAGCAAAAGCGATTTTTTTGGCTAATTTGACTGATAAAATGTTATTCCAATTTGCTTTAATTTACATTCTTTGTTTGCTAATGAAGATTAATATTTCTCCATGCATTTATTAATGTTGTATTGAATATCTGTGGATTATGTGTTCATTTATCTGTTATGGTTTTGGTGTTTTCTTATAAATTTAAATTGGCTTTCTGTAGACTATCAGTATTAATTATTTTTGCCTTATCAATTCAAAATTTACCACCAGTTTGTTGTCTTCTTTTTAGCTTCAGTTTTCATTATAGAGAAGCTTTAATGTGTGGGAATTGTCAGTCTCTTCATCTGTGAGTACTTTTTATTTTTCCAAAGCAGGGAAAATAATTCCTCTTTGGACCTTTTGAGTATTTTATATGTATTTCATTTAATCATTTATTCAGCACAGAATTATCTAGTGCCTTTCATGGGCCAGATATTTTTTTAGACTCCAAGGATATGAAATTCCCATCTTATTGGGCATTATATTCTGGTGAGGAGAGAGACAGTAAGCAACTATATAACTGGTATGTCAGGTAGCAATAAATCTTAAAAAATAAGTGAAGAATGATAAGGGAAAGATTTAGTGCTCAGGAAAGGCCACTCACAGTGACATTTGACCACTATAAATAGGTATCATTTGAGCAGAGACCTGAATAAGTGACAGGGGGAACAGAAAGTGCAAAGGCCCTGAGATGGGGGCCATACATAGCTTATTGAGGAAACAGGGAAGCCCTGAGATTGGAGTGGAGACATATGGGAGAGAATGGGGGAAAAAGAGGTTATCACCAGATGATATGGGGCTCTAATAAGGACACTAGATTAAATCTGAATGAGAGGGGAAGCCACTCAAGTTGAGAGAGCATGGTAGAGATATAACCTGACTTACAACTTAACAGGATCACTAGGGATTTTTGTATTTGAATCATTTTGGCTGATTTAATTTTCTAGGTATAGTCACGTCATATACAAGCAATATTGTTGTCTCTTTCTTTTCAGTAGTTATTTCCCTTATGTTGCCTTTATCTCTTTTTTTTGGACAAGAACTTTCAAGACAATGTTAAATAATTATATTTTTATTAATGATTTTGATAACATGATATAGTAGCCATCTTTATATGTTTGAAATTTGGAGAAGTTAATTATAATTTAGTTTAAATATAGATGCTGTCTGTTATTCTCATTCTGAAAGTTTCATTAGAAATGATGATTGAATTCTATAAAATATCTTTTAGCTATGTATGAAAATTACAGGATGTGTTTCCTATTTAACATCTTGATATGACATAACATATTGATAAAGCCCCATGTGTGAAACAATTTTAGCCTGCAGCCTTAGGATAACCCTACTCCTCACTGTGTAATTTTGGTATATTGAGCATATTGATGTTCTTTTTGGAGAAGGCAATGGCACCCGACTCCAGTACTCTTGCCCGGAAAATCCCATGGACGGAGGAGCCTGGTGGTCCATGGGGTTAAAGAGTCAGACACAACTGAGCGACTTCCTTTTCACTTTTCACTTTCATGCATTGGAGAAGGAATGGCAACCCACTCCAGTGTTCTTGCCTGGAAAATCCCATGGACGGAGGAGCCTGGTGGGCTGCAGTCCATGGGGTCACTAAGAGTCAGACACGACTGAGCGACTTCACTTTCCCTTTTCACTTTCCTGCACTGGAGAAAGAAATGGCAACCCACTCCAGTGTTCTTGCCTGGAGAATCCCAGGGGCGGGGGAGCCTGGTGGGCTGCCGCCTATGGGGCCGCACAGAGTCGGACACGACTGAAGCGACTTAGCAGCAGCAGCAGCTGTTAGTCCTATCTGTGCTTAGAATCAGCTTAGCCTGGCACCCTGCATCTCTGACTCAGTCCTGCCCCTGACCATGGCTGGGGGTAGTCCTGAGGCAGAGATCGACAGACAGTGTCTAGGGGAGTGGAGGGACCTGATAATGATGCTTTTAATGCACATCCTCAAGTGAGACAAGGTGTTCCACCCTTCATTTTAATTTTATCAAACTGTGTTTATTCAGAGTTTAAAAGAATCAACTAGTTCAATGACTTCTTACAAAAAATAACAGTCCTCTCCCCATGCTACCTCATTTCCCAGAGACAACCCCTTCTTTCCTTTTTCTGCTGTATTTCTTTATAAATTTTAATCTACCCGTCTCTAAGTAATATGCTTAAAAAAATTTTTTTTTCCTTTGGTGTTAGTTCTAGAAGGTCTTGTAGGTCTTCATAGAACCGTTCAGCTTCAGCTTCTTAGGTATCAGTGGTTGAGGCATAGACTTACGTTACTGTGATGCTGAATGGTCTGCCTTGGAAATGAGCCGAGATCAGTCTGTCATTTTTGAGACTGCACCGAAGTACTGCATTTTGGACTCTTTTGTTGACTATGATGGCTACTTCATTTCTTCTAAGGGATTCTTGCCCACAATAGTGAAATAATAGTCATATGAATTAAATTCTCCCATTCCTGTCCATTTTAGTTCACTGATTCCTAAGATGTCTTGCCATCAGTCTTGACATTTCCTACTTGACCATCTCCATTTTACCTTGATTCATGGACCTAACATTGCAAGTTCCTATGCAATATTGTTCTTTACAATATTGGATTTTACTTTCACCACCAGACACATCCACAGCTGAGTGTCAAGAAAGAAGTTCCTGTTTTGGCCCAGGCACTTCCTTCTTACTGGAGCTATTAGTAACCACCCTCTGCTCTTCTCCAGTAGCATATTGGATGCCTTCTGACCTGGAGCTCATCTTCTGGCAATATGTCTTTCTGCCTTTTCATACTGTCCATGGAGCTTGCCATTTCCATCTCCAGTGGACCACATTTTGTCAGCACTCTTCACTATGACTCATAGGTCTTGCGTGGCCCTGCACAGAATGTCTCCTAGCTTCACTGAGTTACACCAGCCCCTTCCCATGACAAGGTTGTGATCCATGAAAAGGTTAGGACAGGGGAGCCTGGTGTGCTACAGTTCATGGGGTTGCAAAGAGTTGGGCACGACTTAGCAACTAAAAAACAATAATAAGTAATATGCTTATATCGCTACTTTTTCATTTTTTAATTTTAAACATTATTATTTATTGACTTTCATTATAGAAGATGATGATGTAGCTCTCTCTACCCTAGATCAACAGTGGAACACATATTTCCCCTACCCTCATCCTTAGTTCATAACTGTGGTTAGATCAATATCCATTGTTTATATTATTGTGGTGATGTATGCTGGTTGCACCTGAGCTATGTAATATATTATATGATTCCTTTTTGGCACAACTTTTTAGTTTTCTCTGAAGTTAATAATTGTCTTTGGTTTTGTTTGTGTGTTTGTTTGCCTAGTGTTCTGTGTATTTATCATTAATTCAGCCCAGAATGTACCTTTAGTTGAATACTTTTCCAGTACTTCAAAATAAACATATAAAATAGTAATCTATCAATTTCCCTTGTGGCTCAGTTGGTAAAGAATCCACCTGCAATCGGGGTACCTGGGTTTAATCCCTGGGTTGGGAAGATCCCCTGGAGAAGGGAAAGGCTACCTACTCCAGTGTTATGGCCTGGAGAATTCCATGGACTATGTATATAGTCCATGGGGTCACAAAGAGTCAGAAACGACTGAGTGACTTTCACTGTCAATTTCATCTCCTTATAGAAATTTCTTGGCAAACATTGGACCTGTTCCACTCTTGTCTGGTTGCTCTCTGATACACAGCTATAATTCTGGGATCCTCATGCACCATCTTTTTAAGAGTCCCTTACCCTCTCCTGTTTGAACTCCTATTTCCTGAATCGAATATCTTCTTCCTTCTTCCTATGCTCCCTTGTTTTGATGGAATGCATCCTTTAGCAGCTTCATGAGAAACGGTGCTTGAGGTACTTCCTTCCTCTTTTCTTCCATTCTTTTTTATTTAAATTTTTTTACTCTTAAACATAATTAATCACATAAAAAATTCTTAAAATTTGTACATGCAGTTTAACACATAATTACAACGCAAACACCCAAGAAACCACCATCCATGTCAAGAAACCCTAGGAACTCCTGAGAGGTAACAACTAGCCCTATTTTGTGGTATTAATTTCCTTGGTTTTCTTTTGCCAACTATGTTTTCATCCTAATCATTTAAATTTGCCTGGTTTTGAACCAAATAAAAATGAAATCATTATATGAATAGAGATGCAAAAATTCTCAACAAAATATTAGCAAACCAAATCCAAAAACTTGTGAAAAAATTCATATGCTGCAATCAAATTGGATTCATCCCAGGGTCACAGGGATGGTTCAACATACGCCAATCAATCAATGTGATACTCCATATCAACAAAAGAAAGAACAAAATCCGTATGATCACCTCAATAGATGCAGAAAAAGCATTTGATAAAATTCAGTATCCATTCATTATAAAAGCTCTTATCAAAATGGGTACAGAGGGAACTTATCTCAGCATAATAAAAGCTATTTATGACAAAACCACAGCCAACATAATATGCAATGATAAAAAGCTGAAAGCTTTCCCACTGAAATCTAGAACAAGAACAAGGATCCCACTCTCACCACGTCTATTCAGCATAGTACTGGAGGGCCTAGTCAGAGCAATCAGATAAGAAAAAGAAATAAAAGGTAACCAAATTGGAAGAGAAGAGGTAAAATTGTCATTATATGCAGATGACATGATACTATATAGAGAAAACCCTAAATATTCCACACAGAAACTGCTAGAGCTGATGGATGAATTCAGCAAGGTGGCAGGATATGTGATCTGAAATGCAATCTGTTGCATTTCTTTATACTAACCATCAGATATCAGAAAGGGAAAGTAAAAAAAAAAAAACTCTTAAAATTGCATTTAAAAAGACAGAAATAAAAGGAAAAATGAATAAGTTCACCCTTATAAGTGGAAGATTTAAGCACATTTCTCTCAATAGTTGATAAAATGGACCCAAAAGTTAATAACCTAATGGAAGACTTGAAAAAATTAATCAACATGCTTAAAAGTTAATCAACATGCTTGATGTAGTGACCATATACAGAACCCTGTGCTCAACACTTGAGAATGCTTATGTTTCTCAAGCACACATGAGTAATTCACCAAGCCAAACTTGTATGAGGTCACAAAACAAGGCTCAGTNTGTCAGTGTGTGATGTCCTAGCTTTGGAAATGAGGGTAATTTAAGGATCTGGTTAGAAATGATGGGTCTCCCCATCCTAAGGTTCACTATTATTGGTATTATTACAGTCACTTTGGAGTTGATAATTTAACCAAATGACTAGGAAACTAAGAGATTCCATAGCCTAAGAAGGGGATTAACCAAAGGAAAAAGGTTCTAACCTAACCTGTTGTAAGCCCCCTCCCCAAAATCTTCTTCTAAGAAAGAGCATTGTCTGTATAGAAGTATTTAGTGATAATGATAACTTCTGTTATCTTTGAATACATCTTTACTTTTGTTTTTCACAGCAACTCAAGAGAAATGGGCTCATTTTTTACAAATGAGGAAGGTTTAGGGGTCATGCTTAAGTGTAATGTCACCAACCCCTTCTTCAGTTTAGAGGTCACCAGTGTTCAGATCATGTATTCTAACCCTCTACTCTGATTCCCCACTTTTTCTCTCATAACAGCTCCAGAAATCACCACAAGGGAGAGCACTGACCTGGTGAATCAAGCCCCAGTAGAGGGTATCGGGTGGATTCTAGTCTGGTGATACAGGGGCATATCACAAAGTTGACCCTTCATGGCCAAGCTCCCACTGTTCACATACCCGGCTCAGATGACTGGCAAGATTGGTACTCACATACAGACCTTTCAGTGTGGAGACTTAGAGCTTTTTCCTCATCTCGTTCACTACTTTCTAAGAAGCAGAAAATGGGCTCATTAAATTGTTAGGCCTTTCAAGAGTTACCATGTTGGCAGACGAATAGTATCTTCAAAATCCAGCTGTCTCCTTCACTGCAAGAAAGTTTATAAAACAGGCCTTTTCTCCTCACTTATACTGTCAGCTGTGAGACATAAAACTTCAGAATGCCTTAAAGAAGTAAGTTGGAATTCTGATGCTGTGAGCCTTTTAAATACCCCATTGTCTCAGAGGAGAGGGACAATCCAGGCTTTGTACTGCAGCACATTTTTCCTCAATCCCTGATCCCTGGAAGGCCCCCTTTCCTCAGAAGGGCTGTTGTGTTTTTCCTGCCACAACATCACTGTGACATATCTCGCACTTAAGGCACAGCCTACTCAGCCCCATTCATGGATTCCTCTGGAAATTAATGTCCGCTCACCACCACCCCCTCAAAAAAAAAAAAAAGTTCTGGCTTTGTCAAAAGAGTTATTGGAAATGGAACTTGTGAAAAACCCTTACTATGCGATGTGAACCCAGACAATAATGTTTTGTAATAGTTCTGTTTGATGTGTACTGATGGGGATTAATCATTTTAGTTAACAGAATTGCTCTTTGTTATGTAAACTTGGTAAAGTCCGCCTCATCTGACCTCTTGCACTGGGGAATCCACTGTTTAAAACTGTCATCTTTCTGTGGGCAGCAGGATTCTTTTGGCAACTTCTGGAACCAAATTACCCCCTGAACTTAAAGTTCGTACTGCCACTGAGTTGTATGCCAAACCAAGCGAAGACTAAAATACTGTGAAGTATGTATATCCCCATGTCCCATTCCCCAAGAATTGGTTAAGTGGAGTGAGCATTATTTTCCCACTTCTCCATTTCATTTGTTGGTGTCTCAGATAGCCAAACTCTATCATAAATGATCGCAACCCTAGAAATACACTATTTCTAGATTAAATACACTTCTGTTCACTGTAGATATCCAGTGCTTGTGTATGTATAAATTGAATCCATTGGAGAAAAGTTGGCCCTGGGTTGTATGCTTTTAGATTAGCTCTTTAAGAAGCAAATAAAGTAGGTTCCCCCCTTCATCACCACCTCCCAAACCCCTGAAAAAGGAGTTCCCTTACCATGTGGTTTCCCAGGCATCTCTGACATGGCTTGACCCAGCTCTTGCAGTCTCACCCAAGAGAGCTATATTCCATAAAATCACCATCACCACTAAGGCAGCCAGACTTAACTGTATTAGAACCTATTCTTCAGTCTCTTTCTGCCCCGAAGAACTGGAATGACAGAACCAGGCTCAGAAACCTTCCAAGGAAAGAAGCGAGCTCATCTCCTAAGCTGCCAGCCTGCTAGAGTTGGTTGTGAAGGAGTCAGTTCCAATGTTTCCCTCAAGTATGAACCTAAGAAGCCAATTGATAGCCCCAGTTATTTAGCTCTGAATCTTCCAAGAGTGACAAAAGCAATAATAATACATCAGTGTAACATAAGAAGAAAGAAAGCAGGAAAGAAAGGCATTCAGAATAACAAAGATCTGAGGTCAAGCCCCACCTCCACAGCTTACATCCCATCTGTGTGATGTGGTACAGGTTTTCAAATGTCTCAGGATTTCCTGTCTTACATAGTTAAGAGTGGTGTGTGATAGAAATGAAATGCCTTAGTGTGTGTTAACATTGGACTTCAGTGCATGGCACATAGTAGGTATTTGAGAAATAACAGCTGCTGAAATTACCAGTTACAGCTACTACTACTAACTCCTTTTTATGATTCAAACAAAGTCCATTCTACATGTAGTGAAAATTAGGAAATAATGTTAGGAAATAGATCATTTTTATTTTCAAATTCTAGATTTTTTTTTTTACCCTGCTCCAGGATTTTTGTTTGTTTTTTGTTTTTCTGTTTTAATTGTAATGTAGTTGATTTACAGTATTAGTTTCAGGTATATCACAAAATGAATCAGCTATACAAATACATACACACACACATATATATTTATATCAACTCTTTTTTTATAGATACTTTTCCCATATAGGCCATCTCAAGTCTTAAGTAAATCTATAAATCTACTTTGGAATGACTCTTGCCATTCGTAAGAACACATGTGAAAATTAAATCATGTGCTTTTTACAAGAAAAGGATAACCTAGTGGAAAAGTACAAAAGCAAAGCATTCAGCCTCTAAGACTCCTTTCTTTGGGAGTGACAGAAAAAGCCCTTTATTGGTTTCACTCAAACTTTTATCTGCCATCTGAGTGTAACAAGATTAAAGTTCTGACCTGTACAGTTAGCACAATCAGTAATACCCTGAATGTAAAACATCGGGTAGGGGTATGACGATTGTCAGGCACACGGCTCTCTTGTAACCCTACCTGGGTCTTCAGCATTCCCCATCCTTATCAGAAGCTGATAGAAAATACAGCACACTTGTTCTCCAGCTGCAGGCTTATACACTGGCTCTTCCAAATAAAGGACATGGCAGGCGCAATCATTTGAAAACTTATCTGCCTTGATATCTGCAAGCCCATCGAATGTTCACTAGTAAACAGGTAATCTGAACTGGTNTGATAGAAAATACAGCACACTTGTTCTCCAGCTGCAGGCTTATACACTGGCTCTTCCAAATAAAGGACATGGCAGGCGCAATCATTTGAAAACTTATCTGCCTTGATATCTGCAAGCCCATCGAATGTTCACTAGTAAACAGGTAATCTGAACTGGTGGATTCCTGCAGACGGAGCAACTGAGGCGCCCTTGCCAGGGAGGGAGGGAGGTGTTAGCCTGATTCAGAGTGTGGATGGTGGGCTTCCCGGCTGCTCAACAGCCTCTCATGAAAGAACACAGGCGCTTTTGCACTGGTCATCGATGACCTGTGGACTGGGGGCCCTGCCATGTCTGCCAGCCAAGATGCTGGAAACCAGGCTGAAGCAGCAAGGCCACAGAGGAGATCCCCGCTCCTCCTCGTGTGGAGGAAATTCTGAGCATGGGTGACGGAGAGTTCTTTCTACCTCCTGTTGACCATAATAGTGTGTAAGCAGAAACATATATTTGGGAAACGAAATTTCAAAACTGAGTTGATTTTCATTGGTTTTTTATAACATGTATCAGTTCATTTTTTAAATACAGAGAAATAGAAAAAAAACAAATGGTCTATACTCTTACTACCCAAGGATTCATCTTGACATCGTTCTTGAAACTTTTACTCCAGCTGAACACACATGCAGCAAAGTATACAAAACAGAAATAGACAGCTTGGTGAATCTTCACAGGCTGAACACATGTTCGTTACTGGCACCAGCTCCCCAGCTCAAGAGAAAACATCTTCAGCCTCCTCGCATTTCGTTTTCCACTTTCAGGGCACTGTCTGCCTCCAAGGACAAACCTGATCTGGACTTCTCATGGCATAGATTAGCTTTGCCATGTCTTTTTTTTTTTTTTTCTTGATTTTAAAACAAATAATTAGGTCTATCTGATCAGAAAAAGTTTTAAATACAGAAACACAAACCAGAAAGCAATATCCTTTCTCCTTACCCTGTATTTCCTAAACGTCCATGAATAGATTTTCGGTTTTGTGGTTTGTTTTGTTTTTGATTTATTTCAAGAAAATGTTTGTACCCTTCGCCAGAATTATTTCTCCTCCTCCTTCGTCTCCCCCCTCCTTCCTCCCCTTCTCCTCTTCTTCTTTGAANCCTTACCCTGTATTTCCTAAACGTCCATGAATAGATTTTCGGTTTTGTGGTTTGTTTTGTTTTTGATTTATTTCAAGAAAATGTTTGTACCCTTCGCCAGAATTATTTCTCCTCCTCCTTCGTCTCCCCCCTCCTTCCTCCCCTTCTCCTCTTTTTCTTTGAATTTATACTCAACAGATGATACATACATACTGTCCTCTTTCTTGTTCACTTTTTCTGTACCATTTTCCCCCAGAAAGGATGTTTGTACACACTTTACAGTGTTGTGTTTAAAGTACTTAGCTGGGAGGGGAATTGGGGAGGAGGGTGAGAAAGGCCATTTTATAATTCATAACCAAATAATTTCTGTTCTTAATAAGAGGGAAGGGGGGAGAGTACTTTTTCTTTTCTTTGAAAAGGTAGATCAAATGTCCAGTGGTCATTCCAGACTCTTTCCAGATTTCTAGCTCCTTCTGTAACAGCTCAGGAAGGAAAGCTCCCAGTTTGTGAGAAGAGCCTGCTCTAGTCATGTGCTAGGAAACTCAGCCCCCATTAGAGATGACTGTGGAACAACTTGTAGCAAAGCCCTTTCTCGAACTACAGTGTTGGTTTCATATTGCATTATTATTCCACTTTTGTTTTTGTTTTTTTTTGCATCCAGTTGAAAAACAAAAGCTTTCCAAATACCTAGAGCTCACCTACCATTCCTTCAGTGAGCTGGCTTCACTTTGTTTTTCTTTAGCAGGGGAAATTGCCATCCAGGTAAAGATTTTCCAGTAGTGCAGTTAAGCCTGCAACTTTATTTTTATTAAAATATATTTTTCCAATAGGTGGCACTAATGTGTTTAGCTGGAGTTAATACACCCCCACTGGAGGGAACTGTACAGGTCAAATGAGCTGCTCTTACCACTTCTCAACAAATTTCTCTTACACTCCTAGAGGTTGTCTTAACTTAGAACCTCAAACCGGATAAAGATACCCAGACAGGCATCTCAGAAACTGATGCTCGGCTTTTGAAAAACAGAAAGAGAAAATAGATTACCCATGAAGAGTATTCCTTTTGTCCTTGAATTCATTTGAGGGAATATTAATACCTGGAATTCAAAATCTCAGCATGAAAATTTTCTTTTATATATAACTAAGCACCGAGGAAAAGGAGTACGTCAANATGGACGTGAGTCTGAGTGAACTCCGGGTGTTGGTGATGGACAGGGAGACCTGGCGTGCTGAGATTCATGGGGTCGCAAAGAGTCGGACATGACTGAGTGACTGAACTGAACTGAAACATATGTATACATCTCTATCCACCTGATGCAAAAGAGCTAACTCATTTGGAAAGACCCCAATGCTGGGAAAAATTGAAGGCAGGAGGAGAAGGGGATGACAGGATGAGATGGTTGGATGACATCACTGACTCGATGGACATGAGTTTGAGCAGGCTCTGAGAGCTGGTGATGGAAAGGGAAGCCTGGTGTGCTGCAGTCCATGGGGTTGTAAAGAGTTGGACATGACTGAGTGACTGAAGTAAACTGATACGTATTAGCAGGCATAAAGTATTTCTGGAAGACTTAACAAAAAATCCTTCACAGACTCTTTTTTTTCTGAGGAAGAAGATGGGTTAGGATTGGACAGAGACCCAATTTTCATCATGTGTATGTTTATTTTTAAATTTTTTCTAACTTCAGTGTGTCTTCCTTTTTATTAGAATCATAAATTAAAAATATATTTAGGTAGTTGTAAGAGAAAGTTTGGAGAAAATGCAGTTTTTACAAAATGATTTGCTGCCATATATAGTAAACTGCTGTAAGCTTGAGGAAAGACCAGTTTTTGGTGGCTTAGTGGAGTTGTAGGAAGCTCCAGGAAGAAGAGGTTTTTACTGAATCTTGAGATCTGGGTAACATTTGAATTGGGAGAGAGAGGTAAGACACTCTAAACCTCTGGAAGAAAGTCCACTGAGACTCATGTATTGTGATCAGTGACCCTGGAAACTGACACATGGAAGGGAGCCTCACTGGCACAGACTGCTCTTAGAAGCAGTAGAATGGAGACGATAACCAAGGGGGATGAAGCTGATGCAACAGTCCTCAAAGGAAAAGCTAACCCCACGTGGGAGCTTCAAGGTGGCAAGTCCAATAAATGGACTTCTGTTTCTTCTGAGCCCACAAGCGTCCTTCCTTTTCCCTGCAGTTGTTGAGATAATTAACATTTCTCTTTATGGAAGAAGCGCAGGTGAACTTCAGCCTCTCCCAGAAACCACGAAGACTCTTTCGAAGGCGACACCCAGACCTTGATTTTCAAAGCTATCCGTTTGGTTGTGCCTGGGGTTCTGAGTACAGATAAGTGTTTCACAAGTATCCTTAACTACTAGAAAGTACTGGGGAAAGCAGGTCGCATCCAGCCAGCTAGGACAAGACTGCGAATATAGGTGGTGAAATAGCACTGGCTGTTTCCAGTGCAGTTATCTTCCCATCAGAACATCCATGGGGATCGAGGAAGGGACGGAAGGGGGTCTTGTCTTTATTAGAGCTTCCATTCAGGCATTCAAAGTCCTTCATAATTTGTTTATCTTTCCCGTTTAGCATTCCCCACTGCCCCTACCTCCTGTCTCACCTCTTTGCCCACATGCCTTGGTAGTGTTTATTATTGTGCCATTGTTTATACCCCCTACACCCAACCAGTCAGCTAGGGTGGGGAGTGGTGGAGGTGTACAAATGATAACAGCATTTACCTGTTCTTGATTTATTTTACATCTTTACTGGGGTACTGGGATAAGACTTGAGAGATACATGCACGTGAAAGTGATAAAAATTGTAATTGGTTCACGACTGGGAGAAAGCATGGACTTCCTTGATAGTTCAGTTGGTAAAGTATCCACCTGCAATGCAGGAGACCCCAGTTCAATTCCTAGGTTGGGAAGATCTGCTGGAGAAGCCTAGGCTACCCACTCCAGTATTCTTGGGCTTCCTTTGTGGCTCAGCTGGTAAAGAATTCACCTGCAATGTGAGAGACCTGTGTTCAATCCTTGGGTTGGGAAGATCCCCTGGAGAAGAGAAAGGCTACCCACTCCGGTCTTCTGGCCTGGAGAATTCCATGGACTATATAGTCCATGGGGTCGCAAAGAGTTGGACACAGCTGAGCAAGTTTTACTCTCACTCTCCCTGGGAGAAAGATGGTAGAATGGAAGGTCCCACTGAATTAAGTAGGAGACAGGAGACCTGAATTTTAGTTTCAGTTCAGCCACTGACTTAGTGTGTTTCTAATCATGGCTGCAAAATTGATTTCCAACCTCTCACCAAATTAATTACCCCTAAAACTTAACTTAAAACGTCCATTTTATTTTATCTCATGATTTTGTGGGTCAGGAATTTGGATGGAACACAGCTGATTGATTTCTCTGCTCAGTGTGACATCGATTGAGGTCATACTGTGGTACTTGGCTGCAAGATAGGCTGGTCTATATGGTGTCCAAGATGGTTTCACTTATATGTATGGCATCTAGAAGTTTGAAATCAAAGTATCAGTATGTATATGTTCCCTCTTAAAGCCCTAAGGAAGGATCCTTCTTTTTAAATTTTTAAAATTATTTACTCTTTGAGGTTGCACCGTGTGGTATGTGGGATCTTAGTTCTCCAACCAGGGACTGAAACTCTGCCTCCTGCATTGGGAACAGGGAGTCTTAGCCACTAGACCACCAGGGAAGTCCTGGGAGGGATCCTTGTTTGCTTCTGGCTTCCAGTGGTTGCCAGCAGTNGCAGTCGACTAGCAACGAGTTCCAGGCTCTGTTCCACTGTGGTCCTGAACAGATTTCTGGGCTGTTTGCTTTGGTCGCCCTTCACTGAGGTTCGACCTGTGTGCTGCGGTAGCCCTGCACTGATTTCCGAGTTGTGTGCCATGCTCACCCTGCACCAATGGCCGGGCCATGTTCCGCGATCGGCTGGCGACAAGTTCTGGGCTATGTGCCATAGTCGCCCTTCACTGATGTTCGGACTGTATGCCGCAGTCGCCCTGCACCGAGGTCTGGGCCTTGTGCCGTGGTCGCCCGGTGCCGAGGTCCGGGCTGTGTTCCACGGTTGGCTAGAGACGTGTTCCAAGCTCTGTGCCACGGTGGCCCTGCATAGATTTTTGGGCTTTGTGCCGCGGTCACACTTCATTGTGATTCGGGCTGTGTGCCACGGTCGTCCTACGCCAAGGTCCATGCTGGGTCCCACGGTCACCCTGTACTGAGGTCTGGCCTACGTGCCGTGGTCACCCTGTGCCGAGGTCCGGGATGTGATCTGCCATCGGCTTGCGATGAGTTCCGAGCTCTGTACCTCAGTTGCCCTGCACAGTTTTCCGGGCTGTGTGTCACGGTCTCCCTTCACTGATGTTCNGGTGCTGGGCACACTACAGTAACTGATATAACCTCACACCCCCCCCCCCCAGCCGGGAGATATAATAACCATAGTTAACAAGTAGTTCATTCCACGTGTTGGGCCCTATTCTGGTGCTTTACCAACACAAACTTATTTACTCCTCCCCACTATTACTCTAACATGCCCATTTTATGGAGGCACAAACTGAGTCACAGGGACGCTGAGTAACTTGCCAAAAGTCAGAGCTGGGATTTGAACTTGAGGTGTCCCTGGCAGGAAGCTACCACTAGGTCCTGCTGCTTCCCCAGACTCACTGAGTAACCATGGAGAAGTTACTCGGTTTCCCCTCTGTCGAATGGGGCAGTCGTCCCAGCTGGTGTGTCTGCTGCTCGGCCCTGAACCCCCAGCACCCCTGGCCCCTGGCCTGACCTCTGTCTCCCACAGCTTGTACAATAACTGTATCTGCGACGCGGGAGCCGAGAGCCTGGCGCACGTCCTTCCAGACATGGTGTCCCTCCGGGTGCTGGAGTGAGTGTGGGAGCTTGGGCCATGCGGGCAGGGCTTGGGAGGACCGGGGGCCTCCTGCTGGCACTGTGGGAAGCGCTGGTTGTCGAGAGCATGGTGCTGGCCTTGGTCTGAGGCTGGATTGTCCCCAGGGCCAAGACCCACAATGGCTTTCTCTCCCCAGCGTCCAGTACAACAAGTTCACAGCCGCTGGGGCCCAGCAGCTTGCCGCTGGCCTGAGAAAGTGCCCTCAGGTGAAGACACTGGCGTAAGTCTTGGCTGAGGTGGAGGGGAGTCAGCGTGGGGTTCACCTGAGCTCAAATCCCACTCTGCCCCTCTCCAGAATGTGACCTTGGACAACAAGACATGTCACCCTTCTGGCCTCAGTCTCTTTTCTTATTTTTGCTTCAGCTTAGGGGATCTTAGTTCTCTGGCCAGGAATTGAACCCAGGCTCTCAACAGTGAGTGCTGAGTCCCATCCACTAGACTGCCAGGGGGCCTCAGTTTATTCATCTGTAAAATGGGAGTGGTAATAATATTTACTCCCAAGCAGTTCTCTGGGGTTTAAGTTAGTCAAGATACCTAGGACAGTGTCTGGTACACGAAAAGACTCGATGTAGTAAGCCGAACAATACGAAATCACTTTTATCTGTTGACCTACGTGCTGTGCTGTGCTTAGTTGCTCAGTCGTGTCCGACTCTTTGCGACTCTTTGTAACCTGCCAGGCTCCGCAGTCCATGAGGATTCTCCAGGCAAGAATACTGGAGTGGGTTGCTATGCCCTCCTCTACTGTTGACCTATACGACTGTCAATTTCATATGAGTCAGACATACTTATTATGGCCTCACTATGATGTCCACTGTCCGATATTGTACTTTATAATCTTTCAAACCACTGTTGTCTACATAGTCACTCATCTCTTGCCAAGAGGAGTAGGGTGGCTCTTGTAAGACTCATTATGCAGATGTGAAGAAGGCACAGAGAGGTTAGCTAACCTTTCTGAGGTCACACAGCAAATTCTCGACAGCTGTGGTTCCGTCGCTCTGTTGTGTCTGACTCTTTGCGACCTCAGGGAGTGCGGCATGCCAGGCTTCCCTGTCCTTCACTATCTCCTTGAAGCAGAATCATTTAAAAAGGGGGGGCATCACTAGACTTCTGGTGTCCCCATGACCCTACACTAAGCTGGGTGGGAGTTGGAATTTGGAGGCAGCTTGTGTTGGGGACTCTGGACCAACCCCCATCCTCTGACCTGGCCTCCGTGTGCCATGCCCCCCTCACAGGATGTGGACGCCCACCATCCCCTTTGGCGTCCAGGAACACCTGCAGCAGCTGGACCCACGAATCATTCTGAGATGATCCAGGCTATGGCTGGGACAAGGGAACTGAGGTGAGTTTGGGAGGGGAGAGCCCCGGGGGGCTCCAGGGACAGGGTCCCAGGAAGTCAGTATCCGGAAAAGGTGGGCAGGGCAGCGGCTAGGAGCTGGGTGACCGCTCCTGGACCCGTGTTCTGTCTGCTGCCCCTCTACCCCGCCTCCTTCTCTGCTGGGGTGTCTTCTAAAGGCTCTAAGGACTTGGGCCCTGGGGATCCTCCCTGTGGTCATGTCCGGGGGCCCCGGGAAGGACAGGCAGGTCAGCGTGCATGCCCCGCGGCCCTCAGCACTGGAAGGTCTTCCTCTGAGGATGCCCCGGCTAGCCTGGCTGCTATCTCAGTCCTCGGGCTGCCCCGTTGCCCGGCTCTGTCTTCAGAGGAATTCATTCAACTGACTTCTGTGCATGTGACGGTCCTTTCGCTTCCGTGCGGCCCCCGACCTGGGATGTCCCCTCGTCCATCCCTGCCCGCCTCCCATCCCCGGGCTCGACCACGCTCTCGCCGTGTGCTGACCTGCCCTGTCCTAAAGCTTCCTTATCTCCCCCCTCCCAGCCTCCCACAGCACGCTCTCCGAGGACACTGACCGTGCTGGACGCCCGCCTGGTTCTTTGGGGACACAGGTTTCTCGGCCTGTGTCCTGTGGGCCGTGGTATTGTGGTGCCCAGCCCTGGTGACTGAGGGTCGGCCCCTGCCCAGCTGGGGAGAGGACCCGCTGCCTGCTCTGCAGACCGACCCCTTGGTTCCCCGGGTGGATGTCAGCCCCGCTCAGCCACCGCGGCTCTGGCAGGTGGGCGGGCGCCCAGGGGCCACTGCTGAACACCCAGGAGCCCGGAGGCATTCCCCGAAGGACGCTGCAGACAGCCGTGGCCAAGGCTGGGGCGAAGGGTGAGGCAGCCACACATCCGGCGGCCCGGGTCCCTCGTGGCCGGGGGAAGGCACGTTTCCAGGCTGCTCCCCTAGCAGGACCGGCTCCAAGGATGCCTGCGAACATCATCCAGCCTGTTCATTTCCCAAAGCATGACAGCTGGAAATTCTCGGCAGCTGCCTTCTGTCTCTGGGACTCACTGGTTTGCACTGACTCTTTTCACCGAGGCCAAAGCTAGGCCTGGCCAGACGCACTGGACCTTCTCGGGGGGAAGAGCTGACGATACACTAACGGAGGAGGGGCGGGGCCATGGCCTGGACCACATTCGCCTTTTTGCCTCCATTTCCTGTTTATTTGTTTTTTTTTTTCCACTACATAAAAATCTGTCATTTAATCCCACGGGCAGGTCCTGTGTTTATGTTGTGATTACTAAATTTGGGGTGCATACTCTTCTGGCCAACTAATGCATCACAAGCCACCCCTAAAATGCAGTGGCTTAAAACAGCACCGATGTTTATTCCGCTCTTAAGCATCTGTCTTTTGGGCAGGGCTTGGCAGGGACTGCTCCTCTCTCCGCCCCGCTCCGGGTCAGCTGGGGTCGTCTGAAGGCTCCAACTCTCGTGTGCCTGGCACCTGATGCTGACTGGGGGCCTCGGTGCCTCTAAGGAAGTGGGGCAGGGGGCTCTCCAGGTGGGGGCTTCCTCACGCCTGGTGGCTGGGTTTAAGGGTGATCACGCCAACAGGAAGAGAGGTTGGGAGGGGGAGGCCGAGACCACGTGGAGAAATCGTGTCCTTTCTATTTATAAGCCAGCCTTGGCTGTCACACAGCATTACTTCTGCCATATTCTACAGCCAGTTGACCAGGACCCTTGCTCTACCCCCGTCCCCAGACCCCNGTTCTGTGTGCCAGTGTCGCCCTGCACCGAGGTCCATGCTGTGTTCCTCGGTCGCTCTTCACTGTGGTTCAGGCTGTGTGCTGCGTTCACCCTGCGCCGAGGTCCAGGCTGTGTTCTGCCCTCGAATTGCAAGGAGTTTCAGGCTCTGTGACGTGTTCCCTCTGTGCCGGGTCCGGGCTGTGTGCCACGGAAGCCCTGTTCAGGTGTTGGGGCTTTGTGCCAAGGTAGTCTTCTGCAGAGGTCCAGGCTGTGTGCTGTGGTCGCCCTGTTCCGAGGTGCAGGCTGTGTGCCGAGGTCGCCATCTCCCCAGGTTCAGGCTGTGTGCCGCGGTCGCGCTGTGCCGAGGTCCGGTCTGTGTGCCACGGTAGCCTTGAACCGGGTTCTGAGCTGTGTGCCGCGGGAGCCTTGCGCGAAGGTCCGGGCTGTGTGCCACAGTTGCCCTGTGGCGATGTTCCGTCTGGGTGCCACAGTCGCCATGCCCCGAGGTCGGTGCTGTGTGCCAGGGTGGCCCTGCACCGAGGTTCCTGCTGTGTACCTCGGTCGCTCTTCATTGCGGTTCGGGCTGTGTGCCGTGGTCTCCCTGCACTGAGTCCAGGCTTTGTTCCGCCCTCGGCATGCAACGAGTTCTGAGCTCTGTGCCTCGTTCCCTCTGTGCCGAGGTCTGGGCTGTGTTCCTAGCTCGCCCTGTTCCGAGGTCCCGGCTGTGTGCCAAGGTAGACTTCTGCAGAGGTCTGGGCTGTGTGCCGCAGTCGCCCTGTTCCAAGGTCCGGGCTGTGTGCCGAGGTCCCCATCTCCCCTGGTCCGGGCTGTGTGCCGAGGTCACCCTGTGCCAAGGTCCGTCCTGTGTTACGCCCTCGGCTTGCGACCTGTTCCCGGCTCTGTGCCAGGGTTCCTCTTTGCCAAAGTCCAGGCTGTGTGCCACAGTAGCCTTCTCAAGAAGTCCGGGCTGTGTGTCACTGTCCCCTGCGCTAAATTCCGGGCTGTAAGCTGCTTTCCCTCTGAGCCGATATCCGGCCTGTGTTTTGCAGTTGCCCTGCACCGAGGTCCGGCCTGTGTGCCAGGGTGGCCCTGTGCCGAAGTCCGGCCTTTGTGTCGTTGTCGCCCTGCACTGAGGTCCAGCCTGTGTGCCACCTTCAACCTCTGCTGAGGTCCGGGATATGTTCCACAGTCAGCTAGTGATGAGTTCCAGGCTGTGTTCTGCGGTCGCCCTTCACTGAGGTTCAGTCTGTGTGCCACGGTAGCGCTGCGCTAAGGTCGGGGCTGTGTTCTTCGGTCAGCTGGCAACAAGTTCCAGGCTGTGTGCCACAGGCGCCCTTTACTGAATTTCGGGCTGTGCGCCACGGTCGTCTTGCACCGAGGTCTGGGCTGTGTGCCGCGCTCGCCCCGCGGAGAGGTCTGGCTTGTGTGCTGCAGTCGCCATGTGCGGAGATCCGGGCTGTGTTGCGTGGTTGGCTAGCAATGAGTTCCAAGCTCTGTGTCACGGTGGCCCTGCACAGATTTTGGGCTGTGNGCTGTGTGCCGCGCTCGCCCCGCGGAGAGGTCTGGCTTGTGTGCTGCAGTCGCCATGTGCGGAGATCCGGGCTGTGTTGCGTGGTTGGCTAGCAATGAGTTCCAAGCTCTGTGTCACGGTGGCCCTGCACAGATTTTGGGCTGTGTGAGGCGGTTGCCCTTCACTGAGGTTCGGGTTGTGTGCCGCGCTCGCCCTGAGCCGAGGTCCATGCTGTGGGCCGCGGTCACCCTGCGCCGAGGTCCGGCCTGTGTGCCGCGGTCGCCCTTTGCCGAGTCCGAGCTGTGTTTCGCCATCGGCTGGAGATGAGTTCCGTCCTGTTTGCCATGGTCGCCCTGCGCCGAGGTCCGGGCTGTGTTCCACGGTCACCCAGTTCGGATGTCCAGGCTGCATTCCATGGTCGGCTAGTGACAAGTTCCGAGCCCTGTAACCTCGTCGCTCTACACATATTTCCGGGCTGTGTGCCATGCTCGCCCCGTGCAGAGGTCCGGTCTGTGTTCCACGGTCACCCAGTTCGGATGTCCGGGCTGCGTTCCGCGGTTGGCTAGCGATGAGTTCCAAGCTTTGTGACACGGTGGCCCTGCACAGATTTTTGGGCTGTGTGCCGTGGTCGCCCTTCACTGAGGTTTGGGCTGTGTGCCACGGTCGCCCTGTGCTGAGGTCCGGCCTGTGTTCAGCCCTCGGCTTGCGACCTGCTCCCAGCTCTGTGCCACGGTTCCTCTTTGCCAAGGTCCGAGCTGTGTGCCGCGGTAGCCTTCTCAAGAAGTCCGGGCTGTGTGCCACAGTCCCGTGCGCTGAGGTCCGGGCTGTATGCCGCAGTCGCCCTGAGTCGATTTTCGGCCAGTGTTCCGCAGTTGCCCTGGGCAGATGTCCGTCCTGTGTGCCACGGTGGCCCTGTGCCGAAGTCCGGCCTGTGTGCTGTGGTCGCCCTGCGCTGAGGTCCGGACTCTGTGCCACGGTCACCATAAACCGAGTTCCGGCCTACGTGCCGCTGTCCGTGCGCTGAGGTCCGGCCTGAGTGCCACATTCACCCTACTCCGTGATCCTGGCTGTGTTCTGCGGTCGGCTAGCGACGAGTTCTGGTCTGTGTGACGCGGTCGCCCTTCACTGAGTTTTAGGCTGTGTGCCTCGGTCGCCCTTTGCCGAGTTCCGGGCTGTGGACCGTGGTCTCCCTGCGACGAGGTCTGGCCTGTTTTTTGTGGTCGCCCGGCACCGAGGTCCTTGCTGTGTTTTGCAGTCAACTATCGATGAGTTCCAGGCTCTGTGCCACTGTGATCCTGCACAGATTTCAGAGCTGTGTGTTGTGGTCGCCCTTCACTGAAGTTCAGGCTGTTTGCCACGGTATCCCTGTGCTGATGTCCGAGTTGTGTGCCACGGTCGCCCTGCGCCAATGTCCGGGCCATATTCTGCGGTCGGTTGGCGAAGAGTTCCGGGCTATGTGCCACCGTTGCCCTTCACTGATTTGGGGGCTGTGTGCCACGGTCGCCCTGCACTGAGGTCTGGGCTGTGTGCCACAGTCGCCCAGTACTGAGGTCAGGGCTGTGTTCCACGATTGGCTAGCGATGAGATCCAAGCTCTGTGCCATAGTCTCCCTGCATATAGTTTTTTGCTGTGTGCCGTGGTGGCCCTTCACTGAGGTTCGGGCTCTGTGCCGCAGTCGCCCTACGCCGAGGTCCATGCTGTGTGCCGCGGTCACGCTGTGCCGAGGTCTGGCCTGTGTGCCGCAGTGACCTTGTGCCAAGGTCCGAGATGTTTTCCGCCGTTGGCTAGTGATGAGTTCTGATCTCTCTACCCCAGTCGCCCTGCAAAGATTTCCGGGCTGTGTGCCACGGTCTCTGTTCACTGAGGTTCGGGCTGTGTGCCGCGGTCACCCTGTGCCGAGGTCTGGTCTGTGTGCCACGGTAGCCNTGCATAGAAGTTAAATAAGCAGGGTGACAACATACAGCCTTGACATACTCCTTTTCCTAGTTGGAACTAGTCTGTTGTTCCATGTCTCCATGTTCTAACTGTTGCTTCCTGACCCGCATACAGATTTCTCAAGAGGCAGGTCAGGTGGTCTGGTAATTAGGGGCACACTATTCAATATCAGGGTGGGCTGGAAGGTTAGGCTCCATGCCTGCATGTGACCACCCTGGTGGAGCATCTCGGGATAGCTGTGCTTCCTAGGTACTGGCTCTGGGCTCAGGAGACTTTCCCAAGAGACCCACATGGAAACCTCAAAGCTTCTTATGATCCATCCTTGGTGGGCACAGAATGTCATTTGACCACATTGCATTAGCAGAGTGAGTCATAAGCCCAGTTCATATTTAAGGGGATTAGACCTCCTCTTGACAAAAGAAATGTCAAAGACTTTGTATCCATTTTAACCTGCCACACTGTGTGATCTTTATGGAGGCTACTGTCCCATGTACCATGGCAGATATTTTCACACTTTTTACCTCACTTAAGTCTCCTGACCATTCTGAGTTAGGTTTTGCTCACTCTTCATGTGGGAAGACCAGTTGAGAGAGCCTCTGTAACTTGTTCAGAGTCACACAGCTAGTGAACCGTGGAGCTGAGATTTGAACTCATGGCTGTCTCATTCTAAAGCGTTCTCCTTCCAGAACATCACCCTGGAAAGAGAAGAGAGCTAGCTCCTGTTGGCACCGGAAGCGCTGGGTTGGCATGAATATGAGGCTCCTGTGCTCATGCCATCGTGGGCGTTGCATCAGGGACTGGAACCACTGCCGCTGCAGTTTAGTCGCTTCAGTCGTGTCCAACTCTGTGCAACTCTACGGACTGTAGCCCACCAGGCTCCTCTGGTCATGGGATTCTCTAGGCAAGAATACTGGAGTGGGTTGCTATACCCTCCTCCAGGAGATCTTCCCCACCCAGGGATCGAACCCGGATCGCCTGCACTGAAGGCATTGTAACCACAGCAACAGTATATTTTCCCCGGGTCCAATTCCCCCACCTATAGGGGCATGGCTTGACTGCTACTGAGACAGGAAGAGGAACAACCTTTAAAAAAATGGCATAGCTGTTGAGGACACACCATAAACTGTTTAGAACCAGCCAGGTCTTAGATGGCAGATGAGTCAACTTCAACTAGACTTTAAACCACCTTATTACAGATCAGCAGGCTAAATGACACACTTAACAAACAGTGCCATGACCATTCTAAGGCGAACCATAGAAGGTCAGAAAGTGGGAGGTGGCCCAGTTCCCGGAAATCCCCACCCCTTCTTCAAGATAATTGGAATAATGATCTCACTCAGCCTATGAAATTACCTAGCCCATAATAACTAACCACCCGATATTTGGGGGCCTCTTCCCTTTTGAGATGCTTTATACTCCTTCTGTGCAGTGTGTTCCTTGCAGGGCCATTCTCAGTTTCTGAGACAGATCACGTTCCATCTATGGAATGTTGTTGTTCAGTCACTCGGTCACATCTGACTCTTTGCAACCTCATGAACTGCAGCACGCCAGGCTTCCCTGTCCTTCACCATCTCCTGGAGTTTGCTCAAATGCATGTCCATTGAGTCAGTGATGCCATCCAACCGTCTCATCCTCTGTCTCTCCTTTCTCCTCCTGCCCTCAACCTTTCCCAGTGTTAGNCAGGCTGTGTGCCATGTAGGCCTTGTGCCGAGGTTCGGGCTGTGTGCCGTCATAGCCTTCCACCAAGGTCTGGGCTGTGTGCCACAGTTGCCCGGAGCCGATGTCCGGTCTGTTTGCCATGGTCGCCATCTCCTTTGGTTGGTGCTGAGTGCCAGTGTCGCCCTGCACCGAGGTCCGTGCTGTGTGCCTCGGTCACTCTTCCCTGTTGTTCGGGATGTGTGCTGCGGTTGCCCTGCACCGAGGTCCAGGGTGTGTTCCGCCCTCGGCTTGCAATGAGTTCCGGGCTCAGTGCCGCGTCCCTCTGTGCCAAGGTCGGTGCTGTTTGCCACAGACGCCCTGTTCCGAAGTCTGGGCTGTGTCCCGAGGTAGTTTACTGCAGAGTTCTGGGTTGTGTGCCGCGGTCGCCATCTGCCCAGGTTCAGGCTCTGTGCCACTGTCGCCCTGTGCCAAGGTCCGGTCTCTGTGCCACAGTAGCCTTGAACTGGGTCAAGGCTGTATGCCGCGGTAGCCTTCCGCCGAGGTCTGGGCTGTGTTCCAGGGTTGGCTAATGACGAGTTTCGGGCTGTGTGACGAGGACGCCCTTCACTGATTTTCGGGCTGTGTCCCTCCATTGCCCTTCGCCGAAGTCTGGGCTGTGTGTCGTGGTCGCCTTGAGAAGAGGTCCGGCCTGTTTTCTTTGGTTGCCCTGCACTGAGGTCCTGGCTGTGTTTTGCAGTCGCCTAGCGACGAGTTAAAGGCTTTGTGCCTCTGTCACCCTGCACAGATTTTTGGGCTGTGTGCTGCAGTGGCCCTTCACTGAGGTTCGGGATGTGTGCCATGGTAGCCTTGCGCTAAGGTCTGGGCTGTGTTCTCTGGTCAGTTGGCAACGAGTTCGGGGCTGTTTGCCATAGTCGCCCTTCACTGAAGTTCGGGCTGTGTGCCACCGTCNATATATAGACAGATATGTGTTCTGCTGGGCTTAGTCACTCAGTCATGTCCCACCCTTTCAGACCTTGGACTGTAGCCCTCCAGGCTCCTCTGTCCAGGGGCTTCTCCAGGCCAGAACACTGGAGCGGGTTGCCATGTCCTCTTCCAGGAGTTCTTCCCAACCCACGGATCAAACCCAGGTCTCCTGCATTGCAGGTGGATTCTTTACTGTCTGAGCCACCAGGGAAGCTATAGAGAAATATAGCTATTCCCTGTTCTAAAGGAATTAAACATGTTTAAAACAAAACAAAACAAATACTCTTAAGAGAATAAAGTAAAAGATACAATGATATAATAAGGACAAAAGTAAATCAAACTCAGAAAAAAATAAAAAGAATGTGTGTTGGAAAGATTAATTTCAGTAACTCTGTGAAGTAGAAGTTAGAATACATGTAGAAACAGCAAATAAACCAGCCTTTTAATCAGGATGGTGTAGGGTGGGAGTAGGGAAGAATGGGAAATGAAGTTAGATAAGGAAACCAAAACCAGTTTATAGACAGCCTTGGCTGTAAANTCAGCATCAGTCCTTCCAATGAATATTCAGGATTGATTTCCTTTAGGATCGACTGGTTGGATCTCCTTGCTGTCTAAGGGACTCTCAAGAGTCTTCTCCAACACCACAGTTTAAAAGCATCAGTTCTTTGGTGTACAGCCTTCTTTATGATCCAACTCTCATATCCATACACAACTACTAGGAAAACCATAGCTTTGACTACACAGACTTTTGGAATGTCCTTATGGAATGTATGTATGGAATGTATATCTCTATCTCTAAATAAATCTTCATTGTCTTTACTGTGGCTCACTCTTGGATTCTTTTCCTGTGTGAAACCAAGAACCCACGCTTGGTGGCCTGTCCCAGGGACTCACCTGAGACCTGGGATGTAACCATCCTCTCGTGCCCCACTTTTTCCTGCAACGCTATGACATTCACCCCTTCCCCTCTTCCAGCAGCTCTTAGGATTCTTTGCTATGACTGTTGGCACGCCTTGCTGTGTGTAATGATCCTCCTCCAGGTGGGGCTCCTGCATGTCAGGTCCCCTGGCTCTGCGACCCCTGGCAGCCTTCCTTAATGCTCCCTCTTTGCCCTGAGTCCAGATGAGGTCACGCTGTGGGCGGGGCCTGTGGAGGTGGCACACCCCAGTGTGGCCGGGGGTGATGGCTCCATGGTACTGGCCTCTGGCAGGGACCCACTGGCAGCTCACGTCCCTGCGCTGGATGTGGTGATGTCCCCATCTCCCTCCACGCCCATCCCCTCACTGGTCTGGTGGGTTCACTTCAATTCTCTTCAGCAAACATGTTATGAGTACGAGCCATGGACAAACTCTGTCCCACCACAGAGACAGCACACCTGCCGTGCGCTGGGGAACTAGGAAGAGTCCTGAAGCATCACTTTAGTCAATTTGGTTTAATTTTAAGGGGGAAACAGGACCAGGGGGGAGAAGGAATACACAGAGATTTGACCAGAGAGTCAGGGCCACGGTTTAAGCTCAGCTAGCTTTCTATCCAGTCCAGGGTCGCTTTCCCGATGCTTTGGTTCCCGCGCCTGTGGCTTCTGGCGGTTCGGGGCAGACATTCCCGGAGCACTTGGACCGTGAGTCAGCCGAGGGTCCTTGACTAGGGGACCGGCAGGGCTCGGTGGTGAGGAGGCGGGGGAGGAGGCTTCCAAGCCTTCTTCAGGGGGGAGTTGTTTGATGAGCCTGTGAGAAGGAATGTTGATTCCTGCNTTCCATACATACATTCCATACTGTCTCTTATACACATCTGGGAGGAGGCTTCCAAGCCTTCTTCAGGGGGGAGTTGTTTGATGAGCCTGTGAGAAGGAATGTTGATTCCTGCCCTGAGTTTCTCTTTATTGCTAATCTGCACAAAGAAACCTTAATGATTTTAATTACGGGGTTGGGTTAATACATCATGTAAATGATTTTATTTAGAAAATGCAAACTAATCCCCTTTGCAGAAAGACTCTGTCTATGGGCCCTCCCATCTGCTTGCCTGGCTAGGTGGAGGGAGGCTGTGGGGGTGAGAGCCTCCCAGGCTGCTCCCCACTTCCGCTGGGCTGGCTAGGTGCAGGACACATGCCCCACCACGTGGAGGCCCGAAGGGAAGGCTGGCGCAGCGGCGCTGGCCCTCTGGCCGCAGCGGGGCGGGGCAGCTCCCCACACTGAAGGCCTGTGCAGGAGACGGACAGTCTCGTCTGGTGGGGGGCGGCCTGAACGCCCCTCCCCCACTCCCGTTTTCCCCCACTCCCTGCTACGGACTCTTGGACACTTCCCGCCAACAGTGCTGATTATTCCTCAATTTGTTCCAACCTGAAAATAAAGACAGATAAAGTGAAAATATTCCGGGAACAATGCCAAGCCAAAAGCATTAAATTATTAAGCGATCTCTATCTGAGTAATGGATTTATGCCCTTTAACAACTTTAAAAGAAATATAATGTTTTTCAATACCCTCTTTTAGGGAACTTCTTATAAATGAACTGTCCATTTTATTAGTATTAAAGGAAATGGGGATTGAATCAGAGCTTCGAGGGCGGGTGATTATCTGCAGATTTCTCCTTAGAACTGGGGAAATTAACAGCATGGACTAATCCACACTTTTTTTTGAAGGGCACTTTACATGACACTGTACAGTAAATTGGAAAATGTATAACTATCCATCAAAGTAAATCTTGGGAATAAAATAATTAGAAACCACACAAGCATGGCTGGGGAAGACTGGAGCTAAAATTAGACTGTGTGTGGCTGTTTCTGGATGTCACCAGAGTGGGCGCTGGTGTCAACGGGGCAGGAGCGGTGGGCGAGCAGGAAGGAAGTTGGAGCTGGGGCGAGCTGCCCAGGCAGGCAAGGGGGCTTGGGGCTGTCTCTTATACACAT
>SJYV01010468.1:1808952-1853975 GCA_006410875.1 Neotragus pygmaeus | reverse complement strand
GCTCTTCACTCGTGCAGAGGCTGGCAGCATCTTCTGGCTCCCTGAGGGGCCCTCCGGCACCTTCTGGGCCCCTCACCTGCCTCCTGGGTGTAGGCTCCTCTCCTCCCATTGCTATAGCACAGCGCGCCTTGCCGGGTTCGCCCTCCCTCCTCCAGCCAACTGTTCAAACTGGGCTTCAGCTATGGAAGAAGAAGCTGTGCCCATAAATGTCCCGCCCGCCACAGGGTTTCATCTCAGCTCCTTCTCCCTCATTTTGAGAGTGAGGGAGAGGAGAGGGAAGGGGTACCCTTTCACTCGCCATGCCTGCAAGTTTTATAATACCTTCCAGGTAGCATTTTTCTTTGTGGCTGTCTAAAAATATATTTATTTACTCAATGTATCTGACTGCACCGGGTCTTACTTTCAGCACATGGGGTCTTTAGCTGTGGCACGTGAACTCTTAGTTGTGGCATCTGGGATCTAGTTCTGACCAAGGGTTGAACCCAGGTCCCTGCTTTGGGAACGTGGAGTCTTTGCCACTGGACCACCCATAAAGTTACCTCTGTTTTTTATACTTTCTTCTTTTCCTGATTTTCCTATTTCTCCCTTTAGTTACTAGAAAGCAAACACTAGTCTAATGAAAATCTGGTAGCCAAGCAGAGTTTAATAAAATGGAACGCCTGCTTAACTATGGTCTGAAAGAATTAGCCAAGAATTAGGTTTCGGGCAATAATAATAAAAGTAACGAACAAGGTAAGTATTGACACTGTTAGGGTAACTTGAAGTTACCTGTGGCAAGGGGGAAGCTAGGAGCAAGCAGACCAATGCAATCTGAAGTTAATTCATGGTGTTTGGAAGAGGCTGTTACAAGTAAGACCATGATATGTGCCTTTCCTCCTTAGTGACTAGTAAAAGAAAAGTGAAGTTGCTCAGTCAGCCATGTCCTACTCTTTGCAAACCCGNGAAGCTAGGAGCAAGCAGACCAATGCAATCTGAAGTTAATTCATGGTGTTTGGAAGAGGCTGTTACAAGTAAGACCATGATATGTGCCTTTCCTCCTTAGTGACTAGTAAAAGAAAAGTGAAGTTGCTCAGTCAGCCGTGTCCTACTCTTTGCAAACCGGAGGACTGTAGCCTACCAGGCTCCTCCGTCCATGGAATTTTCCAGGCAAGAATACTGGAGTGGGTTGCCATTTCCTTCTCCAGGGGACCTTCCCGACCGAGGGATCGAACCTGGGACTCCTGCTTTGCAGGCAGACGCTTTATCATCCGAGCCGCCGGGAAAGCCTTGGAGAGCTGGAGGTTTATGAATTATCTTCAGACTGAATCGGCCTGCTATTCCTAGCTTCCCCCTTGCCACAGGTACTTCAGATTATCCTAAAAGTGTCAATCCTTACACTGTTGTTTATTGTTATTATTGCCTGAAACCTAACTCTTGGCTAATTCTTTCAGACCATAGTTAGGGACTGGAGAACTGGTCAAAAGGGAGATGGGCTGAGCTGGTTCACCCACAAACTCCCAACAATGTAAAGGCACCTGCCCCAAGCGGTGGAGCTAGCATCTCTCTCTTCTCTGATTGTGCGTGGAACCCTGTGGCCTTTTAATTCCCAAATGCCTGTCCAACCTCCTGGCCTAGTCAGCTGTGCCCAGGCTCTTCTGAGGGTGGCTCTCCTCAGATCTGGAGACAGAGAACGGGGGGCTGCCTCTGTGCTTCTGGGTGCAGAGTGGAGTGCTAACGATCTGGACGAGGCAGTCACTCTCTCAGGGAGCATAGACTGGCCACTGCTCTGGACGAAGCCCCATACGGCACCTGGAGGATGGGAGGGTATACGACATACCTGCTTTGCCCACAGGTACTTGCGGTGAAGGTGGGGAAGGGGTCATGCACATACAATTTAAAATCCTTGCCCCTCAGTGTTAGGCAGGGGTTGGCTTGAGGTGCTTCCATTGTCCACCTCTTCCTGCCCTGCTGTTTAAAAGCCTTTGACTGAGATGTACTTCCCCTTAACAGAACATGTCAATTGGTTTGTTCGTTTAAGGACTAAGAGATTGGGAGCGAGTGGGAACAAAGATGGGAGAAGAGGGTAGCCATTTGGGATAGTTAATCCCAATCACAAGCCCAACCTATGAAGTGAAGTGAAGTGAAATGAAGTCGCTCAGTCGTGTCCGACTCTTTGCCACCCCATGGACTGTAGCCCACCAGGATCCTCTGTCCATGGGATTTTCCAGGCAAGAATATTGGAGTGGGTTGCCATTTCCTTCTCCAGGGGATCTTCCCAACCTAGGGATCGAACCCGGGTCTCCTGCATTGCAGGCAGACGCTTTATCCTCTGAGCCACTATGATGCTGAAAATGTTTCATACACATATAAAGTGAAAGTAGTTGCTTGAGTTAATAAAGTATATGGGATTCTTTAATGATTTCATTGTAACTGCCCTTTACTGTGGTATAGTATTTATGAGTCTGTGTGCTAAGTCGCTTCAGTCATGTCTGACTCTTTGTGACCGTATGGACTGTAGCCCTCCAGGCTCCCCTGTCCGTGGGATTCTCCAGGCAGGGATACCGAGTGGCTTGCCGCACCCTCCTCCAGGGATCCTCCCAGCCCAGGGATCGAACCTGCGTCTCTTCCATCTCCCGCATTGGCAGGTGGGTTCTTTACCAGTAGAGCCATCTGGGAAGCCCACTAGTTTGTTGAGCTGGTCACTGAGCATTTACTATGTGGCAAGCGTTGTGCAAAGTGTGTAGTTTCATAAACATTATCTGTAATCCACAACAGCTCTGAATAGTGTCTGTGATTATCCCCAGTTTAAATAAGAAGAAAGACCTGACAAGGTTAGTTGACTTGCCCTCAGCCAGTCAGCGGTGCTGACCTTGATACCAGCTCTTACTGGTACTAAGACTTGCTGTGATTTAAAAATTGGCTTACTTGACAGAGCCCCTCATAACTCAAATGTTCTGGAACACTGTTCTTAGCATGGCTGCCTCCAGTGAAGTCCAGCGGTGCCCTGGGCCCCTGACACTGTGTGGCCGTTTGCTCCAGGGCGGAGGCCGGCAGAGCGTCCGCTGTCTGCCTTTGCTTTCTTCCCTCTCTGTGAGGCCCTCACTGTGGCCCCAGCATCTACTTGCTGCCTCTGTCTACACGCTTCCTGTGCTGATGGCAGCTCCTTTCTCCTATCATTTTGGGTCTCCTCAATTTTATTTCATCAGATCCAGTGTTTTGAGGTTTCTCCATTGATTCTAGGTTTGTGACTCTCATGGACTTTTGTGGAGTTGATGGTAGGATGCTGGATGAATAGGTTATCAGTGTAAATGCATCCGGCCCCTCTATCACTTAGAAAACGAAGCTAGCAATAGAGATCATAAACAATGGTGGCTTAAATCAGGGTTCCCAACCTCTGGGATCTAATGCCCAATGAGCTGAGATGGAGCTGATGTAATAATCATAGAAATAAAGTGCACAATAAATTTAATGTGCTTGAATCATCCCCAAATCATGCCCCCTACCCCTGGTCTGTAGAAAAACTGTCTTCCATGGAACTGGTCTCTGGTGCCAAACAGGTTGGGGAGTGCTGACTTAAGCAATTTAAAAAAAAAATTGTTTTCCAGTAAAGAAAGCCGAAAAATAGACAATTGGGGGCCAGCATGAAATAGTCACAGTTATATGGGATTTTTATCACACCATTCCACCATCCTTACCATACCATCTTCATGGTTCAAGATGGCTGCTGCATCTCCACCTAATGTGACTCTTTACAAGCTTTTATGTGAACCCCTGGGCCTCCCTGGTGGTTCAGATGGTAAAGAATCTGCCTGCAATATGGGAGACCCGGGTTCAATCCTTGGGTTGAGAAGATCCGTTGGAGAAGGAAATGTCTACCCACTCCAGTATTCTTGCCCAGAGAATTTCATGGACAGAGGAGCCTGGCGGGCTACAGTCCATGGGGTCTCAAAGAGTCGGACATAACTGAGCAACTAACATTATGTGAACCCCCCCAGAAAACTGCTACATATATCCTATTAGCCACCTCCATCTGTAAGGTTGACTTGGCAATGTAATTTTTTCAGGTAGGTAAGTCACCCAGGTTTCTTTTCTTTTCTTTTCTTTTTTTTTTTTTTTAGTTAGAAACCCAGGTTTCTAACTCATAAGGGGAGAATGATTTTTAGGTCAGAAAACAGCAGGCTCTAAATCAGACCCTCTCCCTGAAAACCCCCTGTTTGCAGGGACTGAAGAAGAGAGTAAGCAATTCTCCCATTTTATAGATGCAAAAGTTGAGACTAAAGGAGTTTAAGTGACAACGTCATAGTAGCGGAATGGGGACTAAGACCTGGGACTTCTGGTCACTTCTCTGGGTAGCTCAGTGAAGAACTAGGCTGGAATGCCATTTCCACAACTCCTACACACACACGCATCCACATGTATGCATGTGTGTGACAAGGGTCTGTCAGTGAAATAACTCACTGCGGTGTGTTCAGGTGGAAAACCTATTCTAGAACCAGGGCCCTCTTCCCCTGCCCTCTCTCCTGCAAAAGCTGGTTAATTGGATATCTCTTAAACATGTGCTGCCTGCTAGTTTGCTGACTGGTGGTGTGGGAGAAGCCGGGGAGCCTGGGGTTGAAGCCCTTGGGTTTCTAGAATAGGTTAATGATGGTAATTAGAAGGGATGTGGTGGGGAAGTGCCTTACTTCCCATCCTGATCCTGCTGCCTCTGTTGGGGTCTCCGCTGAGCCCAAACCATCACTGCTGGGTCTCAGGGCTGACCCCTGAGACACTGCTTGGTCTCCAGGCTGCTCTGACCCTGCAACCCTTCCACAGCCCCAGTGTAAAACCATCCTCCAGCTCTTCCCTTGGGAAACAGAGAAGTTCTTTTGTCCAGGAGCCCAGCTGTAATCACATGCAGTTACTGGGCTGGGATCTTCCTGTCAATTTAGTCTTCAGAACTCTTTTTTTTTTTTTTTTTTAATGCGCTGGCACAGAGCCTGGACTTGGGGTTGGCTATCTCAGAATGCAGCTCAAGGCTGGCAGTCTCAGGGGCAAGGCCCTCTGGACCAAGATGTTCTAGCTCTACGTCTGCCTCCTCCCCTCCCCTTTTCAGATTTCTAGCTGCTTCCCCTGGAGTTCTTTATGGTGCTGAGCCCAGGGTGCAGGGTTTGCAGAGCTGGTTGCTTGCTAGTTCCCATGGAGGGATGAGAAAGCTGAAGGAGACTCTTTCTCATGCCCTTCTCAAGTAAAGAGGGCTGCTTGTAAAGCCTAGTAATGGCTCCATGTCAGTCACATTTATACATATTGGAGCAGGAATAGCCCCTTGTGTCCTGTGTCTGTATGGGAAGGCCCTCACCTTCCCTCGGAAACCTGGGGTTCAGAGAATTACCCTGGCTGGGGTAAGAGGCTGTCTCTTATACACATCTTTAGGTGAATTACCAGTTAAGCTGTTCAGTCTCCATGCCTACTCTTCTACCTTCCACTNATCCTAGTGCCTAGTATTGTCCTTTGTGTATTGTAGGCACTGAACTGTCGGACATTAAATAAAATTTCAGAGCCTGTTGATAAAGAATAAGATATAGATTTACATGGGAAGTCACCCTGGCAGCTTCCTCTCCTACTCCTCTGAGCCTCAGTTTCCGCTTTTATAAAGTGGGGATATGGAGAGATACCTCTTGTAACCATTATGGGAACCTGTGGTGCAGAGACTGTAGCATGGCCTTTGATGGTTCCCATCACCAGGTATCCACCCCCTTGTGTAATCCGTGACCTGTGATGTGCTTTCAACTAACAGAACACAGAAAAGGTGATGAGATGTCAGCCCTGTGATTTGTTCACACAAGAGTGTGACTTCCCAGGTAACTAATCAGAACCTGCTGTGTAGCTCAGGGAACCTTCCTCAGTGCCCTGCGCTGTGCTGGGCTCTGCTTACTTGCTCAGTTGTGCCCAGCTCTTTGCAACCCCGTGGACTGTAGCCTACTAGGCTCCTCTGTCCATGGGATTTTCTAGGCAAGAATACTGGAGAAGGTTGCCATGCCTTCCTCCAGGGGCTCTTCCCAACCCAGGGATCAATCTGGGCTCTCCTGCATTGCGGGCAGATTCTTTACCGTCTGAGCCACCAGGGAAGCCCATGAATACTGGAGTGGGTAGCCTATCCCTTACTCCAGGGGATCTTCCTGACCCAGGANGAAGAATTGATGCTTTTGAACTGTGGTGTTGGAGAAGACTCTTGAGAGTCCCTTGGACTACAAGGAGATCCAACCAGTCCATTCTGAAGGAGATCAGCCCTGGGATTTCTTTGGAAGGAATGATGATAAAGCTGAAACTCCAGTTCTTTGGCCACCTCATGAGAAGAGTTGACTCATGGGAAAAGACTCTGATGCTGGGAAGGATTGGGGACAGGAGGAGAAGGGGACGACCGAGGATGAGATGGCTGGATGGCATCACGACTCGATGAACGTGAGTCTGAGTGAACTCTGGGAGATGGTGATGGACAGGGGGGCGTGGTGTGCTGCGATTCATGGGGTCGCGAAGAGTCGGACACGACTGAGCGACTGAACTGAACTGAACTGATTCTCTAGGATGTCATTTCACTTTCTTTAAAAATTTTTTTTCGTTTATTTATTTTTGGCTGCCTGGGTCTTTGGTGCTGCGCACAGTCTTCCTCTAGTTGCAGTGAGTGGGGGCTACTGTCTGGTTGCTGTGCACCGGCTTCTTATCATAATGGCTTCTCCTGTTGCAGAGCACAGGCTCTAGGCACGTGGACTTCAGTAGCTGTGGCGTGAGGCCTCGGTAGTTGTAATCAATGGACTTAGTTGCCCCTTGCCATGTGGAATCTTCCTCGATCAGGGATCGCATCCATGTCCTCAACATTGGCAGGCAGCTTCCTAACCACTGAACCACCAGGGAGAATGAATAGTTTGTTTAATTTTGTAAGAAACTGCCAATCTGTCTCCCAAAGTGACTGCACCATTCTGCATTCCCACTAGCAGCGAGAGCTCCTGACTTCCCATATCTTCCCCAGCATTTGGTGTGGTCAGTGTTTTGAATCTTGTGATATCTCCTTTTTGATTTAATGTGCAGTTCTCCAGCGACACAGGATGTTGAACGTGCTTCACACGCTTTGTCGTTGGTGATCCGTCGCTGAGGCTCGTATGCTTACTTGCTTCTCTGGTGAGCTGCCTGTTCAGGTCTGTTGTCTAGTTTTAATCAGTTTGTTCATTTTCTTATTGTTGAGTTTCAAGGGTTGTGTATTTTGTGTAATAGCCCTTCATCCTGTGTGACTTTTGTAAGTATTTTCTCTCATAGTCTTTTGACAATGTCTTTCACAGAGAAGAAATTTTTAATTTTAACAAAGTCCAGCTTATCAATTATTTCTATCATGGATTGTATCTTTGGTGTTCTTATTTAAAACGTTATCACTACGCTCAAAGTCATCTAGGCTTTTTCCTATGCTATCTTCTAGGAGTCTTATAGTTTTGCATTTCACATTTAGGTTGGTGATCCACTCTGAGTTAATTTTTGTGAAGGGTGTGAGATCTGTGTCTAGGTTCTTTTTTTTTTTTTTTTTGCTTGTGCATATACAGCTGCTCCAGCTCCACTGAAAACGCTTTTTCCTTGTGTTGTCTTTGTGTTGGTCGCTCAGTCGTGTCCAAGCCTTTGGGATCCCCATGGACGGTAGCCTCTGTCCATGGAATTCTCCACGCAAGACTAATGGAGTGGGTAGACATTCCCTTCTTCAGGGGATCTTCCTGACTCAGGGATTGAACCTGGGTCTTCCCACATTGCAGACAGAGTCTTTACCGTCTGAGCCACCAGTATTGTCTTTGCTCCTTTGTCAAATACCAGTTGACTGTATTTATGTGGGCCTATTTCCAGGTTCTCTATTCTGTTCCATTGATCTAGTTGTTTATTATTTCACTGATACCACATTGTCTTGATTCTGATAACTTTATAATGCATCGTGAAGTCAGATAGTGTCAGTCCTTGAATTTTATTCTTTTCCTTCCATATTGAGTTGGCTATTCTTTTGCCTCTCAGTATAAATTTTATGGATTTTTAAAAACAACTTAACTGAGATATAATTCATTTATTATGCAATTCACCCATTTAAAATATATAATTCAAGAGTTTTAATATATTCACACAGTTTGCAACAATCACCACCGTCTAACTCCTGAACATTTTCATCACCCCAAAGAGATACCCTATATCCATTAGCAGTCACTCCTCATTCTCTCCTCCTCCAACCCCTGGCAGCCACTTAATCTATTTTCTGTCACTATGGATTTGCCTCTTCTGGATAGTTCATGTAAATGTAATCATGTCACATTGGTCTTTTGTGACTGGCTTCTTTTACTTTGCATAATGTTTCCAAGGTTCATCCACATTGTAGCATATATCAGAACTTCATTCTTTTCTGTGCTGGAAAACATTCCACTATTTGGATATACCACATTTTATTTATCCATTCAACAGATGGGCATTTGTTTCCATATTTTAGTATTTTGAGTGATGTTGATATGAATATTCCTGTATAAGCTTATGTGTGGACATATATTTTCATTTCTTTTGGGTATATACCTAAAAGTGGAATTGCTGGATCATATGGTAACTCTGTATTTAAGCTTTTGAAGAACTGCCAGAATGTTTTCCAAAGTGGCTGCACGATTTTACACTCCTATCAGCAGTGCATGAGGCTTCCAATTTCTCCACATCCTCGCCAGTACTCTTTATGAGCTGACTTCTTGATTCTAGTTATCCTAACAGGTGTGAAGCAGTGTCTCTTTGTGTTTTTGATTTCCATTTCCTTGATGGTGAGAAAAGATGCTTCTTGGCCATTGGTATATCTTCTTTGGAGAAATGTTAATTCAGACCCTTTGACCATATTTTAAAAATTGGGTTGTCTTTTTATTTTTGGATTCTAAGATGTCTTTATACATTATACACAGAAGTCCTTTATAGGTATGTGCTTTGCATTTTTTTTTTTTTTTACATTCTGTGGGTTGTCTTTTTACTTTCCTGATGATATTCACTGAAGGGAAAAAGTTTTAAATTTGAATAAGTCTGATTTATTTTTTCTTTTGTCACTGTGCTTTTGATGTCATTGTTGTTCATTTGCTCAGTCCAGCTCTTTGCAACTGCAGTGTGCCAGTCTTCCCTGTCCTTCACTATCTCCCGGAATTTGCTCAAGCTCATGTCCATTAAGTCGATGATGTCAACCAACTATCTCATACTCTGCCACCTCCTTTTCCTCCAGCCCTCAATCTTCCCCAATGAGTTGACTCTTCACATCAGGTGGCCAAAGTATTGAAACATGTCCTATGACAGAAGTTTTAACTGAATTTTCTTGGGAACTTTTGGTAAATTTGTGTCATGCTAACTCAACTAAGATTTAAGTTTGTCAGGGGCAGAATTCATGGGAAATTCATTGTTGTATCAGTTCCAGTGCCTGGGCTTGATGATTTGATTTAGATCTGGCTCGTACCTGGAGTCAGAATGCAGATACTCACCTCATAGAGGTTTCCAGCCACCAACCAAATGCCTGTTACGACTCTCTAGACTCTGTGCAGTGCATTTTGAAGCCAAGGACTGAGTGACAGGTGCCAGTGTGGTTCATCCATCCCCTGCTCAGCATCAGAGGGTTAAACGATCTTGCCCTGGCTGAGGCCTCTTCCTTGCCTATCTCACTCTGCAATATCCATCTCTGTATAAACACATCCAGGAGGATATTTTCTATTTTGCCTTATGGGCAACAGCTGCTGTTTTTGCCAGGCTGTCATCTATTTAGTTGTTACTTTTTCGACTTTATTTTTAAACAGTATAGCATGGAGAACAGCAACACGGAGCGCGGGACAGATGGAGAGCAAATCCAAATAACAGACTTCCAGAGCCACGCTAATATGAGTGCCGGGCGTGGGGTGGAGGGATAAAACCAGATTGCCGGATGGCTCAAAGCAAACAAATATCAATAAATCACAAACTTCGTGGGGAAAGGAGGAGCAGATAAGGAAGTGGCCCCTTGAGCCATCCTTCTGCCAACAGAGAGTCTGGGACTGTGGGAAGTGGGTGGATGAGGCTGGGTACCCAGAGCTTCCAGATCAGGCCGGGCAAGAAATGCTAACCGAGACCTCCTGGGGCAGGCAACAGATTCCACATTGGGTAGGTGGAAGCAGTTGAAGAGCCTGCAGGAATTATACAGAAGTAAAGCCACATCTCTCTTATCTGGGTAAGGCTGCAGGCTCCGAGCCAACTGTTTTCCCCCTCTTCCTCTCCCAGGAAATAAGTAGGAGAGAAATGTGTTTGCAGATTGTTGTTGTTGTTGTTTTTTAAAAAAAAAAAGAAGAAGAAGAAGAAGAAGGAAGAAAACTCATTTATTAATTTCCTCCAGAGCAGCCAGCCCTTGAAACAAACCAAGGCCTGAGATATCGGCCTCTGTGTCCCCAGTGGCCACATCAGTGGACGGTCCCCGCAGTGGCAGTTGCACTTGATGACCCCTTTCCAAAGGTCACTCTTGTTTACTTGTCTTTTCAAAGAGGACTAGGTGCTGGTGCAGNCAAACCAAGGCCTGAGATATTGGCCTCTGTGTCCCCAGTGGCCACATCAGTGGACGGTCCCCGCAGTGGCAGTTGCACTTGATGACCCCTTTCCAAAGGTCACTCTTGTTTACTTGTCTTTTCAAAGAGGACTAGGTGCTGGTGCAGGTGCCTTCTTACCTTTGGGGCTGACTTCCAATGCATTAACCTAATTACTGGAATTCTGCTCCGTCAGCTGGCCCCTGGGCACAGGGCCAGCCACCCAAGGCCAGCTTTAGCCCTCACTTATACCCTGACTGGCCCTGCTTTACTCTCTTCCTGTCTTCCCACTGAAGTCCTGCCCCTGCCCGCTCCACCTTTTTGGTAAAGTGCTCAAATCTGAAATGTAAAGCTTGAAGAATTTTTACGTGGGTCAACACTCTCATAATCAAAGCATGGTCATGTTAGAGGACATTCCAGCCCTCTGGAAGGCTCCCTCTTGCTCTTTTCAGTTGGGACCCTCTCAAGAATAAACACCACCATGGTTTCTATCATCATGCAATAGTTTGCTGTTTTGAACTCATATAAATGGAATCCTGCAGTACTTACTCCTTTTATATTTCACTTGGCGTAATATATCCACGAGATTCATCCATTTTTAAGAATATGCCAGAGGTTCATTCCCATTTTTGCTGTGTGGTATTCATGGTGTGACTATACCACAATTTACCTACCCGTTCTTCTGCTGATGGACATTTGGGTCACTTCTGGTTTAAGAATATTTTGGAAAAAAGCTTCTATGAACATTCGTACTGATATCTTTTAGTGTACATAAATATTGTTTCTGTTGGGTATATACCTAAGAGTTCAGTTGCTGAACTCTTTTCTAGTATATATCTATTTAGCTTTCGTAGGTATTGCCAAACACTTATTTGAAATACTAGTTTATAGATTTACATTTCTATCAGAAATTTAACAGTTAAGTTGCGCCGTATCCTCACCAACACTTTGGTATTTTATTTTAGCCATTCTGGTTGATGTAGTGGTATGTCACTGTGCTGTTATTTTTGCATTTGCATGATTTTATTTGTTTAGTGGCCACTTTGGTATCCTTTTTTGTGAAGTGCCAATCCAAATCTTTTCCCATTTTCTTAACTGGCATGTCTGTCTTTTTCTCATTTGCAGTGCTGTATTCTACATATCAGTTCTCTGTCGTGTATCGTTTCTCTGGGGTTTGCCATTTTACTCTCGGACTGATTTTTTAACTATGTTCCTCATTTTAACAAAATCTAATTTANCCATTTTCTTAACTGGCATGTCTGTCTTTTTCTCATTTGCAGTGCTGTATTCTACATATCAGTTCTCTGTCGTGTATCGTTTCTCTGGGGTTTGCCATTTTACTCTCGGACTGATTTTTTAACTATGTTCCTCATTTTAACAAAATCTAATTTATCAGTCTTTTTGTTTTTTTGTTAGTGGTTTTCCTATCCTGTTTACATACCCTCTTTGTCAACCCAAGGTCTTGAAGATATACCTCCCATGTTTTCATTTAGCAGCTTTATTGTTTTACCTTCCACATTTAGATCTGTGATCCATCTCAAATTAACTTTTGTTTGGATATACAATTGACTCAGTGCCAATCCTTCCTTTTTCACTGAGTTTCAGTGGAGATTTTGTCCTAAGTGGTCTTGTGTGAATGAGTCTCTCTCTGGGCTCTATTCATTAGCCTATTGTCTGTCCTTGTACCCTACCTCCCTGTCTAAGTACCGGAACTTTATATTGTAGTCTTGGTATCGCACAATGGAACTTCTCTAGCTTTGTTCTTCAATATTGCCTTGGCTATTCTAGATTCTTTGAATTCCCATATAATTTTAAAATCACTTGTCAGTTTTCACACACATATACACAAATACATGTGGGCCAATCTGCTGGGATTTTTGTTGGACTTGCATTGAATCTGTAGATCAAACTGGAGAAAATAGACATCTCAAAACTATTGATCCTTTCACCTCCATTTGTTTAATCTTTGATTTCTCTTGGGCTTCCCTGGTGGCTCAGATGATAAAGAATCTACCTGCAATTCAGCAGACACAGGTTCAATCCCTGGGTTGGGAAGATCCCCAGGAGAAAGGAATGGCAACCCACTCCAGTACTCTTGCCTGGAGAATCCCCATGGACAGAGGAGCCTGGCAGGCTACAGTCCATGNAGAATCTACCTGCAATTCAGCAGACACAGGTTCAATCCCTGGGTTGGGAAGATCCCCAGGAGAAAGGAATGGCAACCCACTCCAGTACTCTTGCCTGGAGAATCCCCATGGACAGAGGAGCCTGGCAGGCTACAGTCCATGTGGTCACAAAGAGTCAGCTGATAGTTTCATTTTTACTTTGATTTTTCTCACATTGTTTTATACCTCTCAGTATAGATGCTATGCCCATATGTCATTGGATTTATTACTTAGGTATTTAATTTTTTGAATGCTATTGTAAGTGGTATTTAATTTCCTTTTTAAATCTTGCATTTGTTTATCACTAGTCTATAGAAAATACAATTGATTTTTGATTATGGACTTCGTATTTGGCAACCTTGCTAAAAATTCATTTACTAATTCAGGTCTTGTCTTAACCAAACTATAAACTAACTGGGAAAGGACATCCCCCAATTCCTTCTGCAGAATGCTGCCCCTCAGTAAATGTTCACTGAGCATCCTGAAAAATCTTCCTGCAGCAGGAAGAGAAAGGGATGTTTTCTGGGCCCTGGGGACCTCTGGTCACTGGTCCCTAGGCAGGTGTAAACCCACTCAAGCTTGCTACCCATGCCACCCTCAAGGTGAGCAGCTTTTTCTTGTTTACCATCCCTTGCCACCACACCTCTTTGCTTAGCTAGGAGAGGTCATGCAGAGGCCAAGCAGAAAGCACTGCTGGGACCAAAGGAGATGGAATTTACACAGCCTCTCTTTCCCTCCAGAGATCATGCCTGGCTTTCTGCAGGAGGCTCTGGCCTGGGCTGGTCTCTGTTGGCCAAAGGGTGCACTGACCCTGAAAGAGCGGGTACATGGAGGTCATCTGGGCCTTGGAACACCCAGCACAACCATTCACCAAACATTCACAGGGTCTTAATCTGTGCAACCCTCTCCTTGGTCCTCAGTTTGCCCGGGGCCTTATCTACCAGAACTGTGCTGTGGATAAGGCAGCAATGCCCACACTACCTGAAAAGGAGGAGGGGTCCTTAAACTGGAGGGGGAGAACTGGGGTCAAGTTCTTGCTCATCACCAGCCAGCTCTAAGCCTTCTAACTCATGCCTTCCTGCTCTGTGTGGGCCTTGCCTCCCATCAAAGTTTTAAGGGGAGTTAGTCATTCTCTACAGTGGCTTCCCACTCTGAGGCTTTCCCTTAGATACAGTCCAGAAGGGAACGCTCCCAATCAGTGGTCCAGCAAGCACAGAGCTAGTGAGAGCAGTGTGCATTTAGCTGGAAAGAGCAGTGTGGGTCGGGGTTGGGAAGGTGTACAGGGTCTTGAGTGTGAGACTCGGTAGGGGATGACTAGGGAGGTGGAGAGGAGGGGGGTACCCCCCTGCAGTGTGTCTATTTTGGGGGGACCCTATTCTGGGTATTTTCTCTCCACTAGACATTACCTCATGGAGTAGTCACCTGGGTATATATAAATCAGGGCTAGAAAGGATGCAAAAGGTGGTGGACATTTTGAAGAGAATGGGTGAGGCCCATTGGTGAGGGTCCCCGACTACAGACATGCAAGGAAAGCCTCACACTGGCTGACAGGCTGGGCTGCCTGGTTCAGGCCCGGGTGGTGGTGGTGGTGGTTTAGTCGCTAAGCTGTGTCTGACTCTTGCGACCTCACGGACTGTAGCCGCCTGTCCATGGGATTTCCCAGGCAAGAATACTGGCGTGGGTTGCCATGTCCTTCTCCAAAGGATCTTCCCAGCCCAGGGATCAAACCTATGTCTCGTTATGTCCCCTGTATCACAGGCAGATTCTTTACCACTCTTGCTACTCTTTACCACTAGAGCACACCCCACCTCAAAAAAGAAAAGAGAAAAACAAATTTGTATATCTGAATCACTTTGCTGTACATCAAAACTAACACAACATTGTAAATCAACTATATGTCAATAAAAAATAATTTAAAAAAAAAGCAACTGAAGGCAACTCCATAGAGCTGCTGCCTCTGCTGCGGGCACCATCAGAGCGTGTTTCTAGAATCAGGAGATGACAGAGTCTGCTCATCCACATCTCAGAGCATCCTTAAAATGGACTCATACTGTTAGCCTTCTTCTCAGCAGCTTCCGGGTTTCCCCAGGTAGGATGGTGTAGTGCAGCCCTCCCAGAAGAGCTCGGGGAAGTGTGCGGTCCTCGGCAGGGGGCTTTCAGTGTGGACACCTCCCCTGCTCCTTGCCTGAACCTTGACCTAGGACTTTGGCTCTGCTGAATTACAGCCACCCTCGAGGACACGCTTTGGGTTGTTTTCAGCCACTTGGGCATATGGACTTTGCTGGAAAGGTAGGACCCGAGGGAGGTGGCACGGAGGGCCTTGGACAGGAAAAGGGTGAAGGCTGACAGATGGCACCAAAGCCAGGCACCCGTGCCCTAACACACCTGCTCCACAAAGGCCCTGGATCGGTGCTGGGGCGGGCGGCCCTGGGGTCCAGGGGAGAACAAGGCCAGGAGGCGGCATGGAACGCCCCCCATGCCTGAACTCCGCCCCCTGCCCCGTGTGCTGGGTGCCAGGCACTGTGGTGCCTCCCGGCTCTGTGGGCGCCTTTGTTTCCTGGGCGGGCTGCAGGTGAGAAGGCATTCACAGTCACCCTCCACCCCTACCGGGGCTGTGCCAAAGTCAACAGCACAGTCAGTGATCAGGCTGGGGAGGCCGTGACAAAGGGCACCCCTCCCCCGAGCGAGATCTGAGAACCCGGTGGGCCTGGCAAAAGCGGGCACCCCCACTTTCCCAGCATCAGCAACCAACTCCTCAGCCCAGTGCCACCCTGCACCCCACCCAGCTGGGCTCTGTTTGTCCACCTCATCTCTGTTCTCCTCTGCCAGGTTGGGTCCCTTCTCTGCCCACTCTCCCTACTGACTTACCAGCTCTCATCTGGAAGGTCCCGCCCTCCCCCCTCTGTCACCATCTCAGCCACCCCAGCAGCTCAGCCTCAGTCCTTGTCAGCCTCCCCAGGCCTCAGCAGCCCCCATGCTTGCTCCACAGGTGGATCCCCCAGATCCCAGGCTGCCCAGTTGATTTGGGGGCTGCCTCTGTGCATATGTCTGTTGCACCCCAGGAACTGCAAGGCACAGAAAGCAGAGTGTTCCCATGTCCAGCCTCCTTCCCAGCCCAGCACCTGATGGACAAAGAGGACATGCATGTCCGCACCGGTATGGGAAGGAAGGATGTAGTCCTGCCCATGGTATCACCCCCTGAAAGTCCTAGGTCCACTGACCCACCTGTGTAACTTCCAGGGAGACTGGGACCTTGGCAAGCTGGTCCCCTCTAGGATAAGAAAGTGTGTCAGTCACTCTTTGCAACCCCATGGACTGTAGCCCACCAGGCTCCTCTGTCCATGGAATTCTCCAGGCAAGAATACTGGAGTGGGCTGCCATTCCCTTCTCCTGGGGATCTTCCTGAACCAGGAATTGATCCTGGGTCTCTTGCATTGCAGGCAGACTCTTTACCANGACTGTAGCCCACCAGGCTCCTCTGTCCATGGAATTCTCCAGGCAAGAATACTGGAGTGGGCTGCCATTCCCTTCTCCTGGGGATCTTCCTGAACCAGGAATTGATCCTGGGTCTCTTGCATTGCAGGCAGACTCTTTACCATCTGAGCCACCAGGGAAGTCCTCTGGGATAAGGAAGCAGTCAAATCACAAAGGGAGATGGGAGGCTGGGGGCTGGGGGTGCCCACCAAGAAGGGCAGAGGGAGAATTAATGCAGAGAGTCCAGGTGACACCTGGGAAGTATGCTGCAACCTGGGCTTTTCCCGAGGAAGAATGGAACAAAGGCTGCTGGGAGGCGTGGTGTCCGAGAGGGATGTGGGCCCAGGATTAGAGAGAGCTGGCTTTTATTTATGCGGCTGGGTGGTGGGGACACAGGTGTTTGTGATGTTATTTTTTATGCCTCTTTGTATGTCTGGAATATTTCATCATGGATTTTTAAAGAAAGAGTTGCCTGAGGCCGAGACAATGGAGGTGGCTCTGGAAAAGACGCAGGGAAGAGGCTTGGGGAAAGGCAGGACACCTGTGAGTGCAGATGGAGAAGCAGGGCTCCACAACAGGGAAGGAGGTAGAGATGCTTGGAAAATCCAAGTCATGAATCACTGGGGCTCCGTCCAGACCTTGCCAGAGGGTGGACCAGGTCGAGCCAGGGTGGTGTCATCATGGGAATGGACCGCAGATGAGATCCGATCAGGTTGACAGGGATCTACAGAAGCATCCCTTCAGTGGGCTGCCAGGCTCCTGGGTTTTCAGCTGAGGCTTATAACTGCTTCCAGGCATTCAGGCATAGCTGTCAGGGGAGGGTGGGAGTTTCCGGTATTATTGTTGTTGTTATTTTCAAACAATCATTTTAAAGTAGCTGAGTCTTTTTTACAGCATGCCTGGGTTTCAGACTCTGAATCTCTGAAGAACAGATAAATGATGTGGTTTGTGGGAGGAGAGGGGATTGCGGAGGGGGAATGATTCACTTTACAAAATGGCTTAAATAACAATGCCTTTCGTGGGCTTAAATGAGATTTGAGGCGTTTGGCTGCTTAGACCCAATCTTGTATGGAAAGCAGAGCTCGCCTGCCCAGGTGCCATGGCCTACCTTGCTGTGGGTGTGTTTCTATCTGTGTGGGGCCCAGAGGGCAGTACCCAGGGCAGCGGCCCTGCCCTGCATGGGCTAAGAAGAGCCATTCACCACTGGCCTCTCCCCCAGGGAATGAGACCACATCTGTGGCTTTTCAAGGCTGCCCAAGAGAGAGAGTCCACCTACTTCTTGCCCACCCACGAGGCTGCGTGGATCCAGCGCCTTTATTAGATTGCTGTTGCGTACAGTCTGAGCCTGGAGGAGGGCAGATGGCTGATAGCAGCTCTGGGCCACACTTTATGGGGGGCACAGGACTTCTGGAAGACTTGATCCTAATGACTCAGTGAATTTTAATCATATTGACAAGAAAACTGTAATAATATGCTAGCCAGTGTCCTCTGCTCTAGATTTACACCTGGTACCTGTGGTATTAGATGTTTTGTGCCTGCCTGCTTGTAGTTGGTGTGGTGGAGTATCTGTGAGCCTAATGTTGATAAAGAATCTGTCTCTGTGGCAGGAGTTTAGATTGGCCATCCTTGTCTTGCTTGGGATTGGCCACTTTGGGCCATCTGCCAGGACTGCGTATTAGAGTAGATCCTAGAATGTGTCTGGGTGGGATTTTCTGACCTGTGGACTCAAGGAGGTTTGCAAAAGAGACCAGGTGGAAGATGTGGATGATTTGGGGTAGCCTGAGCCTGTGACAGGTTCTTGGCTGCTTCTTCATGACCAAGCCACTCTGCAGAGTGTCTGGGGACATCACTCTGTCTACAATGTGGAGGTGTTGCTTGCTGTATTCATCCAGGTTCCGTACTCAAGTTGAGCAGGTGAGGAAGCAACTTAAATGGGAGTGGGAGCTGGGGACTGTTAACAAGAGTGGGTAGAACTCACTAGAAGTTCTTGGCACTGCAATCAGAGGAAGTGTGAGAGGGGTCTGTGGATCCTGAATTGGGCAGTGCACTAGGAATTGGCTGCCCTGGTGGGGGTGGGCACGGCAGCCGTGTGTGCCTAGGGCTCAGGAGGGGAGCGCAGGCTGCAGAGCATGAGGCAGGATGCTGTCTGGTTCTCGGGAGCGGAAATGCCACCTAGAGCAGCCCCAGAGGAGACCTCTGGTTAAACACGATGCCTTGGCCACATCTATCTCAGCCCCCTTTCTAATCACCCCTCCACCCATGGCACTAAAGAAAATGACAGAGCCTAATGCCCCAAGGACAGTGAGAGCAGGGGAGGAGCAGAGAGCAGGTGGGAGATGCCAGCAGAGGTGTGGAGGTGGGAGGTCTATGGGTGGACGGCTGCTCACTGAGCAGAGAGATGAAACCCAGGGGTGGGTAGTGAGAGAAATCTCAAGAAGCAGTCATCCCACCCCCTGCCAGCCCTCAAGTAGAGCAGAAATGGGAGTCATACTTCTGAAGGTAAGATGAGGAATGGCGTTGAAAATTCACATGAAGAATCCTTACACCCAGAGCCCCTCCTATAAACTTCCCCTCTCTGCTTTGGCCAAAGACTAGAAGTTTCTTTTCAAAAAAATATGATTCAGTGACGTTCTGGACCCTGAGACACTGTGTGCAGCTGAGAGCAAGTTTGCACACTAGACTCAAAATGAGAGCATTTATTTAAAGATTACATCACAAGTGGTGAGACTTCCAGCTCCTCTCTGCCCCAAGAATACTGGTAGCTCAGGGTCTGTCCCCCAAGCAGAGTGATTGGAAGGGTCCTTTGCAAGTAAACTGATTGGCTCAAAAGGGAAAAATTCTACACATATGGTATGTGTGCATAGGTATGTATATGTGCATATGTATGTGTGTTTATGTATATGTGTGTGTTTATGTATATGTGTGTGTTTGTGTAGATACATATGTGTACTTGAGTATGCATACACACATGCGTATGTGTGTATATGTGTGTATGGGTATGTATATGTATGGTTGTCTGCATATACATACCTACACACACAAATATATGTTTGTGTGTATTGTGTGTATGTATCTGCATGTTTGTGTGTTTACATATGTGTATGTTCCCCCAAAGAAATAAACAGATTTCTACCTAATCACCCATAGAGAAATCACTGACTTTTTAGTGTCTTGCTCTTAACTATTAATGCTGGTCAAGGATTACCTGGCATTTGTGAAATAAAAGTCTGTAACATGTGAGATCAAGAGAGAGGGAAAAAAAAAGAAAAAAAAAACAACTGGAGGGGGCACAGAAAGGAGCTGAAGGGATGAAAGCCAAGTCTAGGAGCGGAAGACAACTTCAATAAAACTATACTTAATGTCCTCAGAGAGATAAGAGGAGATAATACATCCATAAAATGAGAATGGGGGTTATAAAAAAGGAACATTCAAAGAATAAGGAAGGACTCTAAGAAGTTAAACATATAACAGCAGAAATTTAAAAATCAGTGGAAGGTTTGAAAGGTGAGTTGAGGGGCTTTCTTAGAAAGTAGGAAAAGAAGACAACAATGTAGGAAGTAGGAAAAAAATAATTAGGAGATTTGGAAGCTCGGTCCAGGAGGCTCAGCAGTAAGGGTTCTGGAAACAGAGAGCACAGCCACTCGAGGGGATGGAGGTTATTGGAGAAGCTGTGTGAAAAAGTCCACAGGACTGAAGGACACAGGCTTCCGGGCTACATGGAGGGTCGCAGTGGATGCAGAGACCCACCAGATGACCTGTTCTGGTGGAGCTCCAGAGGGTTAAGGACAAAGTGAGGCTTCATACAGCTTTCAGAGAGGAAGAAAGTAGATTGCATACAAACAGGACAGAACTCAGCTTTCCAACAGTGTCTCTGGAAACCGGAGGACATGGGGACAAGGCCTCCAGGCTTCCAAGGGCAGGTGGTTTCCACTTTTCTGTTCACAGCCAAACAGACTATTAAGAAGGACAGGGAATAAAGTTGGTTCGAATAGGCATGGTCTCAGAGGGTGTACCTTCTACACACCTGTGCAATGAAGCAGGCGAGTACATAAAAATGAGAATGGCGNTTAAGGACAAAGTGAGGCTTCATACAGCTTTCAGAGAGGAAGAAAGTAGATTGCATACAAACAGGACAGAACTCAGCTTTCCAACAGTGTCTCTGGAAACCGGAGGACATGGGGACAAGGCCTCCAGGCTTCCAAGGGCAGGTGGTTTCCACTTTTCTGTTCACAGCCAAACAGACTATTAAGAAGGACAGGGAATAAAGTTGGTTCGAATAGGCATGGTCTCAGAGGGTGTACCTTCTACACACCTGTGCAATGAAGCAGGCGAGTACATAAAAATGAGAATGGCGTGTACAGCAGACAACATGATGGGTCCCCAAAGACGACTGCATCCTAATGCCCAGAACCCGTGAAAATGAGAGATTCCATAGCAAAAGGGGAGTTAAGTTTGCAGAGGGATGAAGATTGCTAACAGCTGACCCTGAGATGGGGCAATGATCCCGGGTTATCCCTCTGGGTCCAATGTAATCACAAGGGTCCTTAGAAGCGAGGGAAGGAGGTGGAGGAGCGGATGAGAGTCATGATGTCCGGGGAGGACTCTCCCAAGGTTGCTTGGCTAGAAGATGGGGGAAGGAGCTCTGAGCCAAGGACTATGGGTTCCTCTGGAAGCTGGAAATGCAGACAGCCTCTCGAAGCTCTTCTCCCCCAGAGGCTTCAAAAGGAAGGCTGCCAACATCTTGATTTAGTCCAGCAAGTCCCATTTCAGACTTCTGACCTACAGAACTGTAAGGCAACACATCTGTGTTGTTTGAAGCCACTTCGTTTTCAGTAATGTGTTACAGCAGTAATGGATACTAATACAGTGTGGGATTCAGGAAGCAAGGAGTAAGAAGTCCCAGGTGACAGCTGTGCAGAAGGCTCAGGTCCGGACTGGACTTGGAGCATGGAGAACTCTGGATGGGATCACACCTGGAAAAAACCAAAAAGGAACGGACAGATTGCACTGAACTGTTTGGAGAGGGATTTGAACAGTTCTGTGTGTGTGCAAATAAGCATTGTATGCTCAATCGTGTCTGACTCTTTGAGACCCTATGGACTGTAGCTTGCCAGGTTCCTTGGTCCATGGAGTTCTCTGAACACTGGAGTGGGTTGCCACTTCCTTCTCCACTGCGTGAAAGTGAAAAGTGAAAGTGAAGTCGTTCAGTCGTGTCCGACTCTTTGCGACCCCATGGACTGCAGCCTACCAGGCTCCTCCATCCACGGGAGTTTCCAGGCAAGAGTACTGGAGTGGGGCGCCATTGCCTTCTCCAAAATAAATGTTAGGTGCATAGAAAGCCATTTTTAATACTAGAGAAAATGTTACGGAAGAAAGGAACATCATGTGGCTTATCTGTGAGCAGCGGCTGCCCAGTCACCATAGTGTGAACACCGACAATTGCTTTAACCAAGATGATGGCATCACTCTGTTGGGAGAACGGAGAGGACAGAAATGTGGGTTTAGAGGAAGTGGGGTTAGGGGCATAGGAAACCTCATCTTCCTCTCTGGGGCACTAATAGATAATATCTAAAAATGGAAGTTCTGTAAGTGGTTATATATGGTGTGTGCTCGAACTGAACTGTGGCCCACCGGAATTCGAATATTATATCATATGCCTAACCCAGTGTGTCTATATTTGGAGTAAGGAAGTAACTAAAGTTAAGTGAGGTCATAGGGTGGAGCCCTGAGTAGCATCCTGATAAGGAGAGACCCCAGGGTACTCACTCTTGACTGTGTGAAGACACAGTGAGAAGGTCTGCAAGCCAGGAAGCAGGCTCTCCCAGAAACCAGACTGGTTGGCACTTAGCCCTTGGACTTCCTAGCCTCCAGGACTATGGGAAATATATCTGTATTGTTTAAACCACCGAGTCTATGGTGTTCTGTGGCATGTTTTGAAAGTCGTAGCTGACTAATGCAGCCTGTCGTTTAGAAATATGTCACTACAGATCGTAGATCAGTGATTGGTGACGTCTGCTCAGTCTTGTCTGACTCTGCGACCCCACGGACTGTATTCCTCTAGGCTCCTCTGTCCATGGAATTTTCGAGGCAAGGATACTGCAGTGGATCGACAGTTCCTACTCCAGAAAAGACAATAAGAAATAGCTAAATAATTGAGAGTGGTTATCTCTGGGAACTGGAAATCAGTGTGTAGCCAAGAGTGCTGTTTTTCATTGTTGGGTTTTATTACTTTTACTTTTTCAAGTCTTGTATATGTGTTAAATTTTTAAAGTAAAAACACAACAACAAAAATGGAATTTGTTGGCTTAGGTAAATATAAAGTTCAAAACCAGAGAGATCTGTAGGAATAGCTTGATGAGCTCTCCAGCTCCATTTTTCTGTAGCTCAGTGCTGTCCTCTGAACTCTTTTATAGTAGCAAAATGGTTGCAGTAGCTCCAGCCTTTACTTGTACCTTCAATATCTCTGATAATGGAGCTTCTCCCCAAGAGCTCCCCAGGAAACATGTCCTGCATCTTATGTGATAGAATTTGTTCCAGTCACTATAGCCAGGGAGCTGAAATGAGCTTATTGGCTTAAGCCAACCATAACCCACCTCAGAAATACATTGGCTATGAGGTGCAAGTGGTAATCTGGGAGGAAATTGGTGTTCTTCTGCTAAGAGGAAGGATGAAAGGATGATGGGTGGCTCAGAGTAGCAAGTGTCCAATACAAATGTGTTCCTCTGGAGAATATCTCTTAGTGAGATATAGGTCCCTCCTAATTCTTTTGATTGGTTGGTTAGTTGGTTTGATGGCATTTAAGTTAAATGTTAACTTTTGCTCCATGTGACTCATGAAATAGGGAAAGCTGGACATAGAGAAAATAACTTGTAAGGGAGGTTAAAGGTGGCATCCTACACCATATAGTGGATGTGGCAACATGGAAAAATGAAAGGCAGAAGTGAGTCCAAAGCCCCATTTTAGGGGGAGTGTGTACGACTGTGACTCAGTTGGACACGATCAAAATTTTCAGCCTGGAGTGACTGAAGGACAACTCTCAGACAGTTCCCTAACTTCACCTCTCTTCTCAGCCAGCCTACCACAGATGTCGGAATCTGCGTCGTTAGAAACTCATCTCTGCGTAAGAAGTTCCCATGATCGTTGGGAGGGGGATACATTTGGCCATCGCCTGTCGCTAAAGCAGAAGGCCTTAGTTTGCCAAATCCTTCCTGGACAGCTGCAGCAGGAGGAGATTGGGGTGTGGGAGGGGAAGAGGAGAGAAGTATCGGGGGTGGGGGGGCACTCAGCACAGGTGTGGAAGTGGGAGAAAGAGAACCAGTTGAGGACTAAGATGCCGTGGGGGTGGGGGACAGCACCAGGTCCTTAGTCCCCAGAGCGCTAACCTTAACCTGAGTCCTGATAAGGGGAGCACTAGACACTCTCTGTGACTCGGTTAGCCAGCTGCCAAACTCATCAGCTCGCTCCATCCCTCTGACTGATGTCCACAGCTGGAGGAACACTTGGGGCAGGAAGGCGGCTGTCCAAAATGTCCACCGTGTCTGCTCCCACCAGCTGAGCTGAATGCTTTCCTAGAGGCAGCTGGCTTACTTCCCAAACCTGTTTATGCCAGTGGAACTTGCTATTGTAATTATGCAATTTAATTAAGTATTATACAAACCAATTAAATCCCATTGCAAAAAAAAGAAAGAAAGAAATTGTTTCAATGAAAACTTGGTTGAAAATTTGGAAAGACTCAAAAAGAAAAAAAAAAGTTCATTTTATTTAATAAAAAAGTGCTGTTGAGATAGATATGGATGAAACAACTAGGAAAGGTTGGGGAAATATTCACGAAATTGAGGGAGACTTTTGCATTCAGATTATTTTGCAAGTGTATTTAGCTTCTCATTCCATTTAAGAAAACCATACTTAGAAATAAGTGTGATTTATGCCAGAAAGACAATCAGAACAATTACATCCAGGAGATGTGAAGGTAAAGAAAGATCTTGGCTTTATATCCAAAGTTCAGTGAGTGAATATACAAACATGTGAGATGCTAAAATGTTTCAGTTCACTGACTAATCATCTCAGCTAAGAGGGCTTCCTGCATAGCTTATTTGTGGTGGGCTTCATCTCCTGGACACTCACTCCCACTCTTCTGACTCAGAGGCTGGTATGCAGGGCGAGATCACACTTATGAGCCACAGATGCTTAGTTGGCTGGGTTTCCCAAAACTGGCAGAGTTGGGAGAAGCCTGGGAGAACCCAAAGAGAAGCAGGGAAAAAAAAAACAACTGAGGATGGCTTCAACCTGGATCAGCCCCTCTGCTGCCTCCCAGCTGTCACCCAGCGGCCTGAGCAGTAGGTCCAGCCTACACTGAACTCTCCCCAAACTATGCCCCCCCCACTCCACCCCGAGGGAACAGGGAGCAGGGTGACTCCATACGTGAGACTCAAGCTCAGAGGCAGCTGCTGTTTGGGTTCTTTATCTGCCCTCATGGCTCAACTCTGGCCTCTCTACACACATCTATTTCTCCGGCCACACCTGCTCACTCACTGCCCTGGTTATGTTTGACCACTCCCACCTATGCCTGTTGCTAAGAGTCTCTCTTTCTAGACTGCCCTTTGCCTGGACTCTTCATATCTTCCCCTTCCTTCAAGCTTCTGCTTACTGTCTGTTGCCTCCAGGAAGACCTCTCTGATTACCCACTGAGCTTACTGCATGTACTGCCCTCCTGCACTTAGTCTTGACTACTTTCTCGTCTTTCCAAGATGTGGGGCAATTTTAGGTGCCTGGGAGAGTTTCTCACTCAGGTCAACCCAACACCTCTCCTGAGCTATAATATTGGAGTTCTTCTTGAGACTCTTTCTGGATTTTATTTTAGACACTCCCACCTCACAATCACCACCCTGTAGGACTGCACAAATTTCACCAGTAAAGCCTCCACAATGGACATAGAGATTCAGGAATGTTTGTCCTGAAAAGTTGATGTGGGAGAACCACGAACTTCCGCCCGGACACTGGGCTCCATGCCTGGGTCCCCAGTTCTCAAGGGAAAGTTGTAGTTCAGTTCAACTTGGTTTCTTCAGGTCAGTTCAGGTCAGTTACTCAGTCGTGCCTGACTCTTTGTGACCCCATGACTCAAAGCACGCCAGGCCTCCCTGTCCATCACCAACTCCCAGGGTTCACTCAGACTCACATCCATCAAGTCGGTGATGCCATCCAGCCATCTCATCCTCTGTCGTCCCCTTCTCTTCCTGCCCCCAATCCCTCCCAGCATCAGAGTCTGTTCCAATGAGTCAACTCTTCTCATGAGGTGGCCAAAGTACTGGAGTTTCAGCTTCAGCATCAGTCCTTCCAAAGAACACCCAGGACTGATCTTTAGGATGGACTGGTTAGATCTCCTTGTAGTCCAAGGGACTCTCAAGAGTCTTCCCCAACACCACAGTTCAAAAGAATCAATTCTTCGGCGCTCAGCTTTCTTCACAGTCCAACTCTCACATCCATACATGACCACTGGAAAAACCATAGCCTTGACTAGATGGAACTTTGTTGGCAAAGTAATGTTTCTGCTTTTCAACATGCTATCTAGGTTGGTCATAACTTTTCTTCCAAGGAATAAGCGTCTTTTGATTTCATGGCCGGTTCCTTTAAAAACCTTTAAATCAGAGACTCCCTGTAAGCGAGGCACTGGGGTGGGGGCAGGGAGGAGTCGGGATGGGCGGGGCCGGAGATGAATGAGATGAATGACACGATGGCGCCTCCCTCCAGAGCGCTTGAGCAGGTGGGGAAGATGGCCACGTGCCCGAGGAGCTGAGCCGGTGACGCACAAACTGCCGAGGGCTGTGGGGTGTCCGGGCAGAGTTCTCACAGGGGGTGAGAGCTGGGGGACCTGCGGGGAAGTCGGAGGGTGGGCCTTCCTGGCGGGCGGTTGGCCAGGGCGGTTCTCATGCTTCACACAGACGCACGTAGCGCTCCGCGGCCCTGGTGCGCCTGGGGGCCTCTGTCGGGATCGCTTCTGACGCCTCCTGGGAGGGGAAGCTGGGTGGTTGAGGAGACATCTTTTTCTAAGTCGGGCGTTGGGACTTCTCTTCCAGGGAAGAGTTCTGACTGAGCTTTCCAGGCCGCAGAGGTTGGTTGACACTGCTGGAGGGACACGTCGTGGTTGGCCTGGGATGGCCGCTTTATGCCTACTGTCCCCCGGTGACTATGAACAGTGTCCGCTTTCATTCTCAAAGTGCCCTTGTTTGGATAATAAAACGGCGGGTCCGTGCTGGGGTGCTGAGTGATGCGGTCCCGGGGGAGCGGGAGCCGCAGGGGAGTGATGTGGTCCCGGGCGGGGGGTGTGGGGGGCAGAGGCCGCAGGAGACAGCTCCGGAGGCAGCCTTCGCCAGGCGCCCCACTCCTGCTGTGGGGTCGCCCGTCCCCCATCCAGACAGCTGCTACACCACGCACTGCCTGGATCCTACTGGCCACCGTACCTGCAGGTACAGAGTCACCAGCAGGTCTGTCTTTCGCATCATTGAGGTGCAGAGTAAACAGTGAAGTTTGAAAATAAAAAGTCAAGTAAATCCTTTCCTGGGGGAATCAGTTTTTCCTTCCATCTGAAAGGGGCTGAGAGCATCTTTTTCTCTGAGAGAAAGCCTGCTAGTTGCTCAGTTGTGTCTGACTCTTTGCGACCCCATGGACTGTAGGAGATCAGCCCTGCGATTTCTTTGGAAGGAATGATGCTGAAGCTGAAACTCCAGTACTTTGCCCACCTCATGTGAAGAGTTGACTCATTGGAAAAGACTCTGATGCTGGGAGGGATTGGGGGCAGGAGGAGAAGGGGACAAGGATGAGATGGCTGGATGGCATCACTGACTCGATGGACATGAGTCTGAGTGAACTCCGAGAAATGGTAATGAACAGGGAGGCCTGGCGTGCTGCGATTCATGGGGTCGCGAAGAGTCAGACACAACTGAACGACTGAACTGAACTGGACTGTAGCCCACCAGGCTCCTCTGTCTGTGGAATTCTCCAGGCAAGAATACTGGAGCGGGTTGCCATTTCCTTCTCTAGGAGTTCTTCCCGACCCAGGGATGCAACTCAGGACTCCTGCATTGCAGGTGGATTCTTTACTGTCTGAGCCACCAGAGAAAGCCTGATATTAGTTATTCCTATCACACTGGACACCAGGTGAGATAGAACTTCCTGGAAAGTAAGTTTAGATACAGGGAGGAGCATGAGTTATAGGATGCAGGGCACCAGGACAAGGGCAAGACCCACACAGGCAGGAAAAGTCACCAACGGGAAGCCCGTGGTCAGCGAAGACAGAGCAGGCCCGCCTCCCTGTTCCGCCGTGTGGAGCCCCGAATGCCGCCTTTGCCAGCCTGATATCCATCCCCGCAGGGGCTGATGAGGCAGGCTTGCTCCCAGGGCCCTCTGGTTCCCCTCCCCAATGCATGCCCACACCAGCCTCGAAATCCCAGCCCCACTCGGTAGCAGAACCAGGCTGACAGGCAGAGTGGGCAGCCCACTCCGCCCCAGGCCCCATCAGCCAATGAAGTCAGGCACAGTGAACCTTCTTATTAAACCCATGAGACTCCCTTCAGCCCCTTGGCCTCTGTGGGAATTCTGCACTGAGATGCCTTCTTCAGGAGCCCTGCAGATGTGAAGGCTTTGTCATGCTTTCCTCCTTATGTTACAGAAAGAAAACATTTTTTTCCAAATTTAAACCGTTGTTGTATATTACAGCGTCAAATATTCTCTATCATCCCCCTGCGTCTACTCAGGTTCTGCTGAACTTTCACCATCCTGCTTCTCCAGCCAGAGAGCGTGGGGAAGGATCCACTCATTGGGCGCCCTCCTCCTTCTTACCCTGGCAGTGTGGGCAGGGGGCCCTGGGGGTGGGGGCCTGGACAACCTTTCCCTGTTCCTCAGGCCAGGATCTGCTGGCAGCCCTGGCTCAGATTTGCCCAAGCCCAGGAACACTTCCCTGAGGCCAGACAAAAAAGAAAACGTGTGTGACTGAGCAGTCGGACTGGGGCTGGGCAGCCTGACCAGAGAGATTAGGCCTTTGTTCCTTGGACAGGCTCTCTGGCCTCTCCTATCCCAGGCCCCAGGCCCCAGCTTTAGCTTCGGCTCTCTGGGCTCAGCCCTTTCTCCTTCTTAGGCTGTTTTAAGGTTCCAGGCCAAGGTCGCAGAAGTTCAGACTTCCAAGGGAGCCATCACCCGCCAAAGCAATGACCGAGAGGATTTGGTTGCCTTGGAAGACACTGTTCTCCAGGGACACACACACTTTCCCGTCCCCATCCCCACTCCTCTCTCTCCTTCTGTCTCAGTCAGAGCAGACCAACCTGGTCTGGTGCCCTGTGGGCTGGACCTCAGCTCATGGGTTTCCCCAAGGTGCCCACATGGCAGGCCCCAGGGCCAAGGGCCACGCTACTGTCCTGCAGGCTGCTTGGCAAAGACCACACACACACATTTTCCAGCCCTTCCAGGGAAAAGCAGGGAAATGTCTATTTGTTGAGTGGGCTCTCAATGCCAAGCAACATCACATGTGCAAGTGTGTCTGGGGGAAGCCCCTCTGAATGTGCTCCCAGGGTTGGGAAAGTGGCCTCCGGACCAAACACAAAGTTTCCCCTAAGGTATGGGGGCTGCTGCTGTTTATTCTGTTCAGCAAATACTCAGGAGTTTGCCGGAAGAAAGGGAGGCTTACCATCAGATTCTTTCCTTTCATGGGGAAATAAAGAGGCATGCAAGTAATCACTGTTGAATTCAAGGAATGTTTATCGAGCACCTACTATATCTGTTGGGGGTGGAGGAACAGTAAAGGATGGGTGGAGTCTGGCTGTGGGCATGGGCTGGGTCTCTGACTCCCTTCCTGAAGGCAGTGGTGGTGAGCCTGGCACAGGGCATGTGCTCAAAAGAGTGAGTTAAGGCTCAGTCACTGCCTGTCAGGCAGAAGTGTCCTGGTTGCTGGGGTCCGTGCCTCTGTTTGCCTCACCAGTCAGGTGGGGCAGGGGGGGTTCCTGCTGGCCTGCCCCCTTGGCTTTCCCAAACAGTCTCTAGCACTTTGGACAGGCATGGTTGTACTTCTAGTTGGAAGGACCGTGTTGGTCTCGACCTTCCTCCTAGACCCCAGCGTGGCACCTGGTGGCCCAGTGGGGCCCAGTGATGGGGATGGGTACTAACTGGCCCTGAGTATGGTGTTTTGGGGGTGGTTGTTTTTTTAACTAATAGACTATTTTTTAGAACAGTTTTAGGTTTATATAAAAACTGAGCAGTTTTCTTTTCTTTCTTCCCCTCCCTCCAAGTTTCCCCTGCTATTAATATCTTGCATTAATGTGGTACATTCATGATAATTGGTGAACCAATTCTGATAAATTATTTTATTTATTATTTTATTGAAGTATATTGTGTTTGCTTCAGGTATGCAGCAAAGTGATTCAGTTATACATACATGTATGTACATATGTATGTATATCTATATTTTTATTCTTTTCCATTATAGTTTATTAAAAGATACTGAATATAGTTCCCTGTGCTATATAGTAACTCCTTGTTGTTAGTCTGTTTTATATATGATTGTGTGCCTCTGTCAATCTATTGATATATCATTATTAACTAAAGTCCATAGTTTACACTAGAGTTCACTCTTTGTGTTGTACAGTCTTTGTCGAGTTTTGACAAATGTATAAAACCATGTGTCTACCATTACAAAGTCACACAGAATGGTTTCACTTCCCTAAAAGCCCCCTCTGATTCACCTGTTCATTTGGACTGTCTTCCCTCTGGCAACCACTGATCTTTTTCTTATCTCCATAGTTTTGCCTTTTCCAGAAGGTCTTATAGTTGGAATCATATAGTATGTAGCTCATTCAGACTGGCTTCTTTCACTTAGTAATATACATGTAAGACGCCTTGATGTCTTCATGACTTGGTAACGCATTTCTTTTTAGCACTGAGTAATATTCCATTGCATGGATGTACCACAGTTTAATTCTCCATTCACCCACTGAAGGACATCTTGATGGCCTCCGCTTTTGGCAATTATGAGTAAAGCTGCTATAAACTTCTGTGTGCAGGTTTCCGTGTAGACATAAGTTTTCAGTGCCCTTGAGTGCTTGCCAGATCCTATGGGAAGAGCATGTCTGGTTCTGTAAGGGCTAGACAAACACGAGACGGACTGTCTGTGCCGTTTTATGACCTCAGCGTGGTTAATTTTAATATTAGCAGAAAAATCAAACTGTAACCCACGTAACACAGCCTCCGAAGGATCCTGGGAAGAGAAACCTCTGCCTCTCTGTCACCATAGACCTCAGCTGACCCATGCTAGCGACAGCTTATCAGCCCAGGCATCTTCTCACCAGGTACTGGGCTGCCGTCAGCCCAGGAGCACTTCCCACGGGAGCACAGTCAGCGCTCATCCATGTGCTGGGCTCGCGCTAGGAGCTGGCACTTGGCAGTGAGCACACAGTCTGCATTCCCTGAAGGGGCTGACCTCGCAGGGAAAAGCTGGTCTCACCGTCCTCACCAGAGAACACAGATGCCGCATCTGGTGCCAAGTGTGTCCCGCTTGCTCATTTCATTTCTGCTTCAGCCCCGGAGGTAGGAGGTCAGTGCCATTGTTCTGCCCGTTTTGCTGGTGAAAATCTAAAGCACAGAGAGGTTAAGTCACTTGTCCAAGGTCACATAGCTGGTCAATGGCAGGGTCAGTCTGGCTCTAAACCCCAGAGCATTATGGCCTCCTGGGAGCTGCAAGGCCCTGCAGCAGAGACTAATGACCTCCCTGTCCCCTGAGGGCACCTCTCACAGCCTTTGCTGTGAGGAGAGCCAGTCACTTCCAAGTCATTCCCAGGGTGGGGTGGGGGAAGCTGGAGTCTGCCTGCCGCTGTCCAGCATCAGACAGCCCCCTCCCAGCCCTGCGTGCTTGCTGAGGCTGCTACGGGGCTCAAGGTACACAGGGCGCACGGAAACTCTCCCACCACCCTTGGGTGTGTGCAGGCCCCAGGCTGGGAGTCTGGGACCCATGTTCTGCTCTGGTCTTGTCCTTGGTGTGACCTGGGGTGAGCCATTTGACCTCTCTGGGCTCAGGTATCCTGGTTGTAAAGTGAGGGGTTTATAGGGTTGCTCTAGCATGGACATTTGATGTTTTTCAAAAAGCCATTAGAGACCCTGAGAAGAACAGCACCAATTTTCTGTCACATCTTGATTATAAGTGCTGTGGCAGTTCTTAGAAGAGAAAGGTTAGTGCTGATTTAAAAAAAGAAAGAAGGAAAAAGATTTCATGAATTTGCGTCAGCTCTCAAGGCAGCATCTCTTCAAAGGTGCTAGCAAGAACAATGGTGTTTATCCATGAGCAGAAAGGTCACAAGGGGCCAAGGTCATGTCTACATCAGGCTCTGACCTGTACCCAGTCTGAGGCCTCCTCCTCTCGGGTGTCCAGGGCCAAACATGGCCTGACCCACAGGCATGGTTTCATTCTGGGCCTAGACTTTCACGGTTCCCAAACCATGCAGTCCTCTGTCTGGTCCCTTCTGGTTGACATCATGCAGGTGAGATCTCATACTAAACTCTCAGGCCTTGAGGGAACACCTGGAAAAGGTTCTGAGTCCTAGGACTTGGTTTAAGCAAGGATGCTTGTGAGCTGGATGCTTCTGAGAAGGTCACTCAGCTTCTCTGTGTTTCCATCTTCCTGACCGTACAGTGCCATGGAGGGCGTTTGCAAGCAGGGACCACACCTTCTCTTGTATGCATCCCCACAGGTGGCAAAGACCCTGAAATACTGGCAATGCTCAGTAAACGGTTAACTTTATCCCACCTGCCAGACAGGTATGTGGGAAAACACTTTTTTAAATTATAAAGCATCACACAAGTGTCAACTTATATTAATTAATATTGGAGTTAATCACTCAGTCATGTCCAACTCTTTACGACCCTGTGGATGGTAGCCCACCAGGCTCCTCTCTATGGGATTTCCCAGGAAAGACTTGGAGTGAATTGCCACTCCCTTCTCCAAGGAATTTTCCCGACCCAGGGATCGAACCCTGGCCTCTAATGTTCAGATCAGTTCAGTCCAGTTGCTCAGTCATGTCTGACTCTTTGCGACCCCATGAATCGCAGCATACCAGGCCTCCCTGTCCATCACCAACTCCCGGAGTTCACTCAGACTCACGTTCATCGAGTCCGTGATGCCATCCAGCCATCTCATCCTCGGTCGTCCCCTTCTCCTCCTGCCCCCAATCCCTCCCAGCATCAGAGTCTTTTCCAATGAGTCAGCTCTTCGCATGAGGTGGCCAAAGTACTGGAGTTTCAGCTTTAGGGTCATTCCTTCCAAAGAAATCCCAGGGCCGATCTCCTTCAGAATAAAAGACACTTACTGCTTGGAAGAAAAGTTATGACCAACCTAGACAGCATATTCAAAAGCAGAAACATTACTTTGCTGACTAAGGTCCGTCTAGTCAAGGCTATGGTTTTTCCTATGGTCATGTATNCTGAGTGAACTCCGAGAGATGGTGATGGACAGGGAGGCCTGGCGTGCTGCGATTCATGGCGTCGCAAAGAGTCGGACACGACTGAGCGACTGAACTGAACTGAAGGCACCAGTTCACAGAGTCTTAGCATTGGGTGCTGGGAGTGGAGAGACTTCAGGTAACTTCTGATGGGGACTTTTGTGAGGACTCTGGAAAGAAGACAAAGAGTTGGCGGAAGCAGACAGAGAGGAAAAGGTTGCTGGTTGGCAGGCCTTTGACAGACCCTGGGAATAGGATGGTGAATTTGCCATCAGATAGTTCATCAATCATTTTACCATAAGTAGCTGAATGATTTGGAGAAGGCAATGGCACCCCATTCCAGTATTCTTACCTAGAGAATCCCCTGGACAGAGGAGCCTGGTGGGCTGCTGTCCATAGGGTCACACAGAGGTGGACATGACTGAAGTGACTCAGCATGCATGCAATGCATGTTCATAGCTGAATAGTTTTATTGGGCCATCCTGTGGAATCTCAGAAGGCAGCAAGCCTCTTTCACTTTGTTTTGTCTCTCTTTCCTTCCGTTGCAGCTGACAGCATTTTTCCCAAGATGGTTAATTGGATCCATGGATCACATTCATAATTTCTTATAGCAAAACATCGTATAGCTACACACTTGGTGTTCTTTACACAACACACTTTCTCATTTTATTGCAATATGAATGGGCTGAGAACTTTCCAAATCTTCAACTTCTGGTTCATTTTTGCAAAACAATTATTTCTTTAATTTATTTCCTTCCTCTCACATTTTGCTATCAGCAGCAAGGAGAAAACAGTCTATAGCTTCAGTAAGCTTCAGTACTTTGCTTAGACATTTCCTCAGCTAAATATTCAAGTTAATTATTTACAAGTTATACTTTCCACAAAACACCAGAATGTAACTTTGCCACTTTATAACAATAAGTTCCTTTCCTCCAGTTTCCAATAGCATGTTGTTTAATTCTGTCTGAGACCCCACCAAAAGCATTTTTAATGTACATATTACAACCAACAAACTCTTCAAAGCAAGCTAGATTTTTTTCTAACATGATTTGAAAACACTTCCAGCTTGTACCCATTCCATACATTTTAAGGTATTTATTATAGAAATACTCCATACTCAACACCAAAACCTAAATTAGTTTGCTAGGTTTGCCAATACAAATACATAGACTGGGTGGCCTAAACAACAGAAATTTATTTCCCAACAGTTCTGGAGACTAGAAGGCAACATCAAGGTGTTGTCAGGGTTGGTTTGGTTTTGCGACTTCTCGATGGTTATCTTCTCTTTCCTTCCAGACATGGCCATCTTTCTAACTGTATTTATCTGGTGTCTTTTTTTCTTTTCCTGTATATCCACATTTTGTCTTATTTGGACACAAGTCATATTAGATTAAGATATACCCTAACAGCCTCATTTTAAATTAATCACTTCTTTACAGACCTTATGTCCAAATACAGTTACATTCTGAGGTTCTGGAGGTAGAACTTCAACATAGGAATTAATGGGAAGAAGGACATAGTTCAGTCCATAATATGCACCATTTTAGAAGCCACTATGTAATTAATAAAAATGCAATATGTGAGTAGCTCTTTTATTTTAAACAGACAAAAATGGAAACAAAGCAGGTAAGTGAATAGTTCAGGTTACATGGCTTGTTTAAAGCACAGCCAGTCTAGATTGTTTTTTCTTCTGGCCATTTTCATAATATGACTACAGACTTCTTTTATCATTATCAAATGATATCACTTTTATCAAAATGATTTTCTTAAACTTTAATCTAAATTTATCTTTATTTTTCTCATATTCTCCTGGGACAATTTCCTTCACTCCTATGGATTGAATGTAATAATTTTAAATTCATTAATTATACTTGCACTTCCCTGGTAGCTCAGCAGAAAAGAATCTGCCTGCCAATACAGGTGGAGTTGAATGTGAGTTGAATGTGAGTTCAATCCTTGGATAGGGAAGATCTCCTGGAGAAGGGCATGGCAACCCACTCCAGTATTCTTGCTTAGGAACTCTCATGGACAGAGGTACCGGTACGGTTATAGTCCATGGGGTCGCAAAGAGTCAGACATGAGTTAGCAACTGAACAACAGCAACAATACTTCCATTCAGGATTGTGCTCTCAAGCTCCACCCCAACTCTGTTATCAAGTTCCAAATCCACATATTCATCTAAAAACTGGACATCTCCACTTGAATGACCCTAGAGTTTTAGAATCCAATATCTTTCATCCCCAAAAGATTTATCTTTTTTATCTCATTTGTCCCCAAACTCCTTCTCCATTGAAATAAATCTCAGTGAATGGCCCACTCCTTACCTTGCTCAACCTAGAAAACCTAACATGATTCTTATCTATTTCCTGTCCTTCATCCCTGATATACAATTAATCAACATGGCTTATCACTTCTAGCTCCTTAAAAGTCTTAAATCCGTCCACTCTTTTTCGTCAAGTTTTCTTTAGTTTCCAAAATTCTTTCTCTTACCTTCAGTTTTACATGTAACTGATTTTACATGTAATAAATTTTATACCATTGAGCTTTGATATAAACTTAGAAATAACTCCTAGGGAAACTTTGACAATTAATACTGAATTAGTTCCCTCTCCAAGTGCTCTATCCCCTCTTCACCTCCACCTGTCATAGCACTTATTGCTCTGGACTGTTAGAGCCTGTTTAGTTGTCTGGTTTCCACCCACTCCATGCTTCTTTTCTTTATAATAGAAACCATGACTTGTTTACCAAGGTTCCTGTAGCACTCGTTCCTTGGGAGATAATAATCACTCAGAGGTTGTTTGTAGAGAATGAATTCTGGTCTACAAAATTTTAATACAGTATTAATTCTATTTCATTAAGTTATCACATTCACATTTAAAATTATGAATGCCACAAGGAAGAAAATTTATACAAACCTCCCAGATTTTATTTTTTGTAGAAGCATATAAACAACAATATTTATTTTCAAACTAGAACATGGTATTTATCATGAAGTGGTGTATCTTTATTAAACTTGTACCTTGTTTCCCCCCCTCCCCCTCCTCCCCGACCAGCTTTGCTTGGAAAGTAAATTGAAGTAACCTAGTAAAATTATCTCNAAATAAAAAAGTTATAGTTATAAAAAAGAGATTAATTGCAGAAACATTGTCCTAATTACTCCCACCTTTCAGAATACATGTACCTGAAAATCCTTATGTTACATGGATGAAGGATGCATCCTTATTTTCTTATCTTTAATTTTACTTCTTTTTTATTGAAATAGAGTTGATTTACAACATTGTATTTGTTTTAGTAATACAGCCTGGTGATTTCCTATTTTTATAGATTGTACTCCATTTAAAGTATTAATAGACAATAATGGACATATTTCCTCTTCTGAAAAGGAAATCTTGTTGCTTATTTATACATAATAGTTGTGTCACTTCGTTCTGCACCTTGGCTCATCCTCCCCATTTCCCTCTTCTCTCTGATGACCACTAGCTTGTTCTCTATATCTGTGAGTCTGTTACTATTTGTTAACATAAATTCATTTGTTCTATTTTTTAGATTTCACACAAAAGTAATAACATAGAGTATTTGTCATTCTCTGACTGATTTTACTAAGTGTAATATAGTCTAGGTATATCTCTGTTGCTTTAGGTGGCAGAATTTAATTCTTTCTTTGTGGCTGAGTTAAAAACAAAGATCATGGCATCTAGTCCTATCAATTCATGTGAAATAGATGGGGAAACAGTGGAAACAGCATCAGACTTTATTTTGGGGAAGCTCCAAAATCACTGCAGATGGTGACTGCAGCCATGAAATTAAAAGACGCTTACTTCTCGGAAGAAAAGNTGCTCAGTCATGTCTGACTCTTTGCGACCCCATGAATCGCAGCATACCAGGCCTCCCTGTCCATCACCAACTCCCGGAGTTCACTCAGACTCACGTTCATCGAGTCCGTGATGCCATCCAGCCATCTCATCCTCGGTCGTCCCCTTCTCCTCCTGCCCCCAATCCCTCCCAGCATCAGAGTCTTTTCCAATGAGTCAGCTCTTCGCATGAGGTGGCCAAAGTACTGGAGTTTCAGCTTTAGGGTCATTCCTTCCAAAGAAATCCCAGGGCCGATCTCCTTCAGAATAAAAGACACTTACTGCTTGGAAGAAAAGTTATGACCAACCTAGACAGCATATTCAAAAGCAGAAACATTACTTTGCTGACTAAGGTCCGTCTAGTCAAGGCTATGGTTTTTCCTATGGTCATGTATGGATGTGAGAGTTGGACTGTGAAGAAGGCTGAGCACCAAAGAACTGATGCTTCTGAACTGTGGTCTCTAGCGTTAGTACGAGCATTAGGCTGTTAGTCTTATAGTTCTGAGTCACACTTAGTCTTCCTATTGCTACTGAAAGCCAGGAGCAATCAGTGAAGAGGGCCCAGATGTTTGTGGCCACACGTTTGCAGACACATGTGGGCCTCCCACCTTCTTAGTGTCTGTACGCTCAGGGAGGAGAGAAGAGGGGATGAAAGTGAAGAAAGGGAGGGAGGTCGGACTGCACAGCCTGGTCAAAGGCCAAGCGTTTCTACACGTGACAGCAGGCTGGAGCCAGACCCCTCAGCACCTTGACCTCTGGTTCCGTGTCTCCTTGGGGAGAGCCAGGCGTGCGCTCCCTGCAGAGGTCTGGCCCTTGACAGACAGCGCTGACTGGTCATGGAGCCAGGGGCTGGGGAGATGGAGCCTGGGTGATGATGTCCTTTGGCCCATTTCCAGCCCTTCCCGGAGATTCGAGGAAACAAGTCATTAGTCTGGAGTGTTCCTTAATGAGAGCAAGGCAGCCAGATTGTTGGGTCTGAGAGCCCCCAGGTCAGGGTCCGGGAAGGCACCTGAAATCATTAAGGACCTTTTCCTGGCTGAGGGGCCATGAACTTCAGCCTTATTTCTCCAGAGGCGAAGATGTGCCCAACATTTGGGAGGATGGATGGGGTGAGGGATGGGTAACTATTAGCTTGAAAAGTTGATAGCTTCACATTCTCACCGCAGACCATAATTGTGGGAAGGGACCTTCATGATCACTCCCTTAACTAGCAAAGGAGAAGACCAAGGCTCAGAGAGGGAACGAAGCTTGTCGGGAGCTCCGGTCAGACTCTTCTTGTCTCACAAGCCTGGATTTTTTCAGGTCTTTATTGAATTGAATTTGTTACAGTATTGTTTCTGCTTTCTGTTTGGTTTTCTGGCCACTGTTGAACCCATACCCCTGCATTGGAAGGCAAAGTCTTAACCGCTGGACTCCCAGGGAAGTCCTAAGCCTGGATGTTTTCTCCTTTTTTTCCCCCTCATAACAATATTTTTTGAGGCTTAAAGCACGTTCCAAGAAAAAAAAATCAAGATACAGAAAAAAAAATTATCTATGCTATTTATTCACTCTCACTCACAGAAGCTGTTAGCTCTAATGACCTTTCCAAATTAATAAAATCTGTAAGTGTTCGATTGTTTATCGCACACATTGAGCTACACTTCTAAGTTGCTGGAGGGACCCGCTCGCCTGCCTGGAGTATCTAGCTCGAGGGTTCTGCAGCCAGCGGGTATGCTCTGCACCCCAGGCAGGGAGCTGTGCCCGGATTCCCTGTGAAAGGAGGCACAGCCGGTTTTCCCTCCCAGAGCACACGGTGCGCTCAGAGCCTGTGGCAGACAAAAAACACTGGTGACGATCCCGGTCCAGAGGTCCTTCCAGAGAATTTAGGGGAGAGACAAACCCTTCAGACATGAATATAGAATCAGTCCCAAACAAATGCTCGGTGGTGGCTTTGTGACATTCGCAGAACGTCGATCCACGAGAAAGGGTTGGATTTGGTTTGGTGGAGGCCACGGGAAATGGCTTTCTGGGCAGGCAGCATGGGTGAGAAGGAGCCCATGTGCCTGGGGGAGGAAGCCGGTCTCCGGTGTGGGGGATGGGCCTGGCTGGGTGGAAGGGGTCCCCACTCTGGGCGGGGATGGGGTTCGGACTCTGTGAAGTGGGCACAAGGAGATCCTGTTTCTTATGTTCAGACACCTGCATCCGTGATGATGCTGCATGAACACCATGTTTGCAAGTCATGGAGTCCCTGGCCCAGTCACACAGCCCAGTTTGTCCTTGAGTGAGAAAAGCTGTGTTACCACAGGAGGATTTTTTTTTTAAATTGTGGTAAAATATACATAACATTCGGAGAAGGCAATGGCACCCCACTCCAGTACTCTTGCCTGGAAACTCCCATGGACAGAGGAGCCTGGTGGACTGCAGTGAAGAGTCAGACACGACTGAGCAATTTCACTTTCACTTTCATGCATTGGAGAAGGAAATGGCAACTCACTCCCGTGTTCTTGCCTGGAGAATCCCAGGGACGGTGGAGCCTGGTGGGCTGCCGTCTACGGGGTCACACAGAGTCGGACACGACTGACGAGACTTAGCAGCAGCAGCATGGATAACATTTACCATATTAACCATCTTTAAGTGTATAGGTTAGTGGCATTGTTTATTCACATTGTTGTGCAACTATCACTACCATAGATCTCTAGAACGTATGGTTTCATCTTCATCTTCCCCAAATTAAACACTAACTCACCATTCCCCCCTCTCCCCAACTCCTGGTAACCTCTCTATTCTACTTTCTGTCTCTATGAATTTGACTGCCCTGTGAGTGAAGCGTGAAAGTCAGCTCAGTTGTGTCTGACTCTTTGCGACCCCATGGACTGTAGCCTGCCAGGCTCCTCTGTCCATGGAATTCTCCAGGCNCAACTCCTGGTAACCTCTCTATTCTACTTTCTGTCTCTATGAATTTGACTGCCCTGTGAGTGAAGCGTGAAAGTCAGCTCAGTTGTGTCTGACTCTTTGCGACCCCATGGACTGTAGCCTGCCAGGCTCCTCTGTCCATGGAATTCTCCAGGCAGGGATACTAGAGTGGGTAGCTGTTCCCTTCTCTAGGAGATCTTCCCAACTCAGGGGTCGAACCCAGGTCTCCTGCATTGCAGGAGGATTCTTGACTGTCTGAGCCTCCAGGGAAGCCTGGATACCCATATGAGTAAAATCATACAGCATTTGTCCTTTACTTTCCATGATGTCCTCTAGTTCATCCACGTTGAAGGATATGTCAGAATTCCCTTCCTTTTAAGTCTGAGTAACATTCCGTCATACCTGTGGACCGCATTTTGTTCACCCATTCATCCAATGGACTCTTGGGTTTCTCCTATCTCCTGCCTGTTGTGAGTGATGCTGCCATGAACATGAGTGTGCGACTATCTGTTTAAGTCCCTTGCAGGACCATTTTGAGCTTTTAAAAACAAGTGCTTCGGGTTTTCAAATCATCAGGGGTGATCAGCTGACCCTCACTGCTATCACTCCATGAGGAACAGATTGTCAGCCTACTGTTTCCCACGCGTGAAGACTCTTCTGCCTTGAGCAGAGTTCTTCATTACCCTCTGCCAGGGACACAGATTGCAGGCTGGACTTTGCGTGCACGTGGCCTTTCCCCACGCCACACTAAGCGGCTTCCGTCTGCATGCTAGCCAGTGTCAAGGCCTCTTTGCTTTCACTTCTTATCCTGAAATGCATCCGTCATGTTGAATTTGTCCCTCACTGAGGTAGCAGATGCTCTGCCCTCTTGCTTGGTAAGTTCTTTCTCCTACCTTCTAAAATGTATTTAGCCATGATCGTAAAAGCCACAGGAAATCACACAGGCACAGTGCTCCCTTCTGGTCCTATGTCCTCCCCACCTCCTCCAAAAATCTCTCCAAACATTGCCAAAGAACTAAAAGACATCCTGTCTTGAGGCGTCACTACCGCTGGCCATTAAATTGCCTCTACAGATCCCAAACTCACCTAAAACACGTTAAAGTGGTGACATGCTCAGGCAGAGAGGAGGAGAATGCACAGTTCAGGTTGGCATTGCTATTAACTCAAGTCTTTGGTGTCAACTCCCTCCCGCACTGAACGTCCTGCCTGGCCCTACAGTCAACCTCCGAAATGCATTTTCTGGCCTTTGTTGGTTTGTGTCAGCTCTTGAACATTATTTAAATGTAGTTTGGGACCCATGCATGCAATTACCATTGTGTTATTATTCAGAACCAGATTGTTAAGATTCAGGCAGCTGTACAAGGAGATGCCCTGTGCTGTGAGGTCCAATTTAGGAGGGCCTTCCGAGCTGGCGCGCAGGGTTGCTAGGCAACCCCATGCTACAGAAGAGGAGGCCTCACTCTGAGTGGGAAGAAGCCCAGCGCCTTCAGGGAATTGGAGGCAGTGGTCAATCTGAGGCTGGCATGGCGCCGGGGAGGGGGAGGGAGGCGACGTGGGCCGAACCAGATGTGTATAAGAGACAGAAATAAAAGATCNACAAACAGACTCTAAATAAAGCAATGTGTATTTTTTCAAATCTTAATAATAGAAATAAAAAAACTGAAAACAGGAAGTCCTCCAGACCCACCATACACACACACACACACACACACACACACACACACACACACATAACTATATGAGACAGTAGATGTGTTAATTAACTTGATTGTGGTAATCATTTTAAATATGTGTTTATTAAATTATCACATTTTACAGCCAAATATATACAATTTTTATTTACAATTATACCTCACTAAGGCCTTCCCAGGTAACGCTAGCAGTAGAGAAACTGCCTACCAATGCAGAAAATGTGAGAGACACGGGTTTGATCTCTGGATGGGGAAGATCCCTTGGAGGAGGGCATGGCGACACACTCCAGTATTCTCACCTGGAGAATCCTATGGACAGAGGAGCCTGGTGGGTTACAGTCCATGAAGTCACAAAGAGTCGGACACAACCAAGTCCTTTAGCATGCATGCATGCCTACCTCACTAAAGTTGAGGGAAAAAATCTTAGATGTTGCTAATGATATATAAGAGTGCAACAAAAAATTTCTCTTTTTATTAGTTAACATATACATATATAGATCAATGGCTACTATCATTTGAATTCTGTTCATAAATTTTTTAAACCTTTTGGGCTCCAAAATCACAGCAGATGGTGATTGCAGCCATGAAATTAAAAGACACTTACTCCTTGGAAGGAGGGTTATGACCAAGCTAGATAGCATATTGAAAAGCAGAGACATTACTTTGCCAACGAAGGTCCATCTAGTCAAGGCTATGGTTTTTCCAGTAGTCATGTATGGATGTGAGAGTTGGACTGGGACTGTGAAGAAAGTTGAGCGTCGAAGAATTGATGCTTTTGAACTGTGGTGTTGGAGAAGACTCTTGAGAGTCCCTTGGACGGCAAGGAGATCCAACCAGTCCATCCTAAAGGAGATCAGTCCTGGGTGTTCTTTGGAAGGAATGATGCTAAAGCTGAAACTGCAGTACTCTGGCCACCTCATGTCAAAGAGTTGACTTTTTGGAAAAGACTCATGCTGAGAGGGATTGGGGACAGGAGGAGAAGGGGACGACAGAGGATGAGATGGCTGGATGGCATCACTGACTCAATGGATGTGAGTTTGAGTGAACTGTGGGAGTTGGTGATGGACAGGGAGGCCTGGCATGCTGTGATTCATGGAGTCACAAAGAGTTGGACACGACTGAGTGACTGAACTGACTGAAGGTCTCAACTATTATTTTCCATTCCTGTTACCATATTTTAAACTCCCTAAAAGAAGTGATCTTTGCAGTTCATGCCCACTTAATGTTTATAATGGAAGGATATTTTTGCATAGACTGGCACCAAACAGTTAATTACTACTGTTAAAATGATCACTGCTTAGAAAAGTTTCTGTATGAGATGATTCTTACTTGACTATACATTTTACCTCATTTTTCTTTTGAATAAAGCCAGAAAGGTTATTGAGAAATCAAGGGTAATGAGTACCCAAAGTCAGAATTGCTGAATCTCCAATTCATTTGAGGTGTTAGAAATGTAGAACCATCAACATTTTCTTCCACCAGTATCTGAAAGGATTCCAACTCTAAAATAGTCACTATCCAAAAGCAAGCACGGTTTGTTACTTCATTATCACTTGGGTAGTTATATTCATTCCAGTAAATAGCATTATTACATGCACTTATGTAATGACAAATTGATAAATAATCTGCTGTATAAAATATCCTGGATTTACACAGAATTAGCTAAGACATCAATGCCTACTTAAGACATTTTTCAAAATGACTTGATTGATTTACTTTACTTTCATGGAGTCACAGATCAAAGTCATAAAAGATAAGAGAAATGCGGAATCATCCTAGTTTGGGGGAGAGCAAGAAAATGGAACAATTAAATGAAAGGTAGGAGCCTGAATGAGGTTCTGTGACAGTAAAAAGACAATGGAGAAAATCTGGTGAAATTTGAATAAGCTTTGTCATTTAGTGAAGAGTCTTATACCCACGTGTATCTCCTGCTTTTGATAATTAGGCTATGGAAATGAAAACTGTTAACACAGAGAAATTGGGTGAAGAACAGAGACGATCTTTCTGAAGTATTATTTCAACTTTTTGCAACTTCTGTAAGTCTAAAATTATTTCAAAATAAAAGATTTTTTAAACATTACACTGGAAAACGCCTCAGGAAGTTGTTACTTCAAAGACAGACAGAGTATTTCTCAACAGTTCCAATAAAGTCGGCTTCCCTCCAGCTTTGAAATGGAGAATTGTTTCTTCAGTTGAACAGCAGATAAAATGCAGGCATTGGCTGCACTTTAGGAATATTTTGTACTGAAAGGTATATGTCAAGTTCCTAGAGTTATACTCTGGACAGTGAAACGTTCATGCTTTGAGAGGCCCGTTGGAAGCAAAACCAATAAAGACTCATATTCTCATTTTACAATGTACACGAGAATATTCATGCTCATTGAGTGGAATATCAGGCTGAAATTGCTTAGACAATTTTAAATTGGGAGGTTTTTTCCCCCCTCTTTCCATTTTTTCCTTTATTTGTCAAGTACATAGAGTTGAATTTGAATAAGTAAAATGTAGACATCACGTGGGGATTATCAGGTGGCACTAGTGGTAAAAAATTGATCTGCCAATGCAGAAGACATCAGATACACAGATATACATAANCCCTCTTTCCATTTTTTCCTTTATTTGTCAAGTACATAGAGTTGAATTTGAATAAGTAAAATGTAGACATCACGTGGGGATTATCAGGTGGCACTAGTGGTAAAAAATTGATCTGCCAATGCAGAAGACATCAGATACACAGATATACATAAGATCCCTGGGTCGGGAAGATCCCCTGGAGAAGTAAATGGCAACCCACTCCAGTATTCTTGCCTGGAGAATCAGAGGAGCATGCTGGGCTACAGTCCATGGGGTCACAAAGAGTCGATCACTAAGAGTCGGATTGAAGTAATTTAGCACGCACACGCAGACATCACGTGATCCACTATAATCCAATGGAGGAAATACACATGCAGGAATTTTGCTAGACAGATTATTATCGATTTTTACAAAAGTATTGTATTTTCTTTTGTGTGTGTTGTGTCTTCGTCGCTACACGGGCTGTTCTTTAGTTGTGGCAAGTCACTCTCTAAACGTGGGCTCTGCTCGCTAGGTGCGGTGCGCGAGCTTCTCATTGCGGTTGCTGCTCTTGTAGCAGCACGGGCCCTAGGGCGTGCAGGCTTCAGTGGATGCAGCACACAGGCTCAACAGTTGTGGCGCACAGGCCTAGCTGCCCCGTGGCATCTGGGATCCTCCCAGTCGGTTCACAGTTCAGTGGCTCAGTCGTGTCCGACTCTTTGCGACCCCATGGACTGCAGCATGCCAGGCCTGCCTGTCCATCTCCAACTCCGAGAGCTTGCTCAAACTCATGTCCGTTGAGTTGGTGATGCCGTCCAATCATCTCATCCTCTGTCATCCCCTTCTCCCCCTGCCTTCAATCTTTCCCAGGATCAGGGTCTTTTCCAATGAGTCAGTTCTTCTAGTCAGATGGCCAAAGTATTGGAGTTTCAGCTTCAGCATCAGTCCTTCCAGTGAGTATTCAGAACTGATTTCCTTTAAGGTGGACTGGTTAGATCTCCTTGAAGTGCAAGGGACTGTCAAGAGTCTTCTCCAACACCACAGTTCAAAAGCATCAGTTTTCGTCAGCTTTCTTTATAGTCCAGTTCTCACATCCATACATGACTACTGGAAAAAACACAGCTTTGACTAGATGGACCTTTGTTGGCAAAGTAATGTCTCTGCTTTTCAATATGCTGTCTAGGTTGGTCATAGCTTTCCTTCCAGTCTCCTGCACTGGCAGGCAGACTCTTCACCACTGAGCCGTCAGGGAAGCCCCTATCACTTTAAAAAGGTTCTTTTGGTAGTTTAGCAATGATACCTTGTTTTATTATTACCATTCACTAATCACCTACCATACGCTTGCCTCTTCATCTGCTGCTGCTGCTGCTAAGTCGCTTCAGTCATGTCCGACTCT
>SJYV01010468.1:1746781-1807715 GCA_006410875.1 Neotragus pygmaeus | reverse complement strand
ACTGGAAAAAACACAGCTTTGACTAGATGGACCTTTGTTGGCAAAGTAATGTCTCTGCTTTTCAATATGCTGTCTAGGTTGGTCATAGCTTTCCTTCCAGTCTCCTGCACTGGCAGGCAGACTCTTCACCACTGAGCCGTCAGGGAAGCCCCTATCACTTTAAAAAGGTTCTTTTGGTAGTTTAGCAATGATACCTTGTTTTATTATTACCATTCACTAATCACCTACCATACGCTTGCCTCTTCATCTGCTGCTGCTGCTGCTAAGTCGCTTCAGTCATGTCCGACTCTATGCGACCCCAGAGACAGCTCACCAGGCTCCCCCGTCCCTGGGATTCTCCAGGCAAGAACACTGGAGTGGATTGCCATTTCCTTCTCCAATGCATGAAAGTGAAAAGTGAAAGGGAAGTCGCTCAGTTGTACCCGACTCTTAGGGACCCCATGGACTGCAGCCTGCCAGGCTCCTCCCCCCATGGGATTTTCCAGGCAAGAGTACTAGAGTGGGGTGCCATCGCCTCTTCATCTACCTCTAGTCTAATACAACTCAGCAAGGAAATGTCCCTATTTCATAGATGAGGAAATGAAGGCTCAGAAAAGTTATGTAACTGGCACAATCTAGGTTTCAAATCTAAGTGGAGTGTCTCCAAATGACTAATATTTATATTGGTTGCACTTCCCTGAAACAAATTCTATGCTTAGTGAATTATGTCATAGGAAGATTTCAGTATACAAGTCTTCTGACGTATTTGAAATACCTTGTTAATTTTAAAAAGAAAATGTAATGTTTCATTTGAAACTTGGTCATATATAATTAGATTTTCTTGAAAATATAGAAATATGTAAGAAAATCTAAGGTCTTCCAGTTATCAAATTATTAGGTTGCATTAGTAACAGAATGTATCAAGCTAATAAATTATATTTCATAAGTATATTAACTGTGCCAAGATCCTAAAGTGCCTTTGAATAACATACATTGAATGTGTTTTGTTTTTCTTTATGTTAGAAAAACTATCAGTGATCTAAAAGAAGTAACTCAAAGTTTACTTTAAAAAGTCTACTTTGGCCCTTCATTTCCTGTTCCGAGCTATAGTGAAATATTTATGGGTCACCTCCTGGGTGCAAAGTAAACTTTTCAAAGCATAGATAAATAATCAACCTTATTCTGATCGCACTAAGAGTTTCTACTAAAAAAGTTAACCACGTCTTTTGGATATGGGAAATATTATTCCGGTGAGCTTTTATTTTAGAATACTGACCCTCTCTAATTGGATTGGTGGCAAAGATCATTCACCTGATAAAGAGGCAAAGAAAACTTTGTGGCCGTTGTTGCTTTCAACTTAGAATTAAGAGTGACATAATTAGATACTGTACTTCAGCACCCTGTTATAAGATACAGGTTCAGACCTATCCCTTACATCATGAAACCGACAAGTTTCACTCCATGTGTCCCGGCAGCCCGTCTCCGTGAAGTTGAAATGCATTAAAGGTCCTGAGCGGGTACGGTTCTGCTCAAACTCAGAAATAACCACAGAATACCAGAGTTCCTCTCTTAAGTTACAAAACTATAGTGTCACTTAGATAATCATTGTTTCCTAAACTTTCCTGATCATGAGAATCAGTGAGGTACCCTTTTAAAACACATTTTCCTGGGCACATCATCTAGAAATTTCAGTTTGATAGACTGAGGTAGGACCTGAAGATCTGAAATTTAGACAAATATCACAGGTGATCAGGCATTTTTGAGGCGCGAATTAAAAAAAAAATAAATAAAGCATTTGTTACTCTTATTGGGTATTATCAGAGTAATGGAAAGAATAGGAACTTTGCTATAAATCAATTTCAGTTTATCTCATTTATTAATTTTTAAATCTCTCCTTCAATGGTTGCTTTAAAAGATAATAATATCTATCTCTTAAATTTATTGTAAGTATTAAATATGAAGGGTCTAGGCTTTTGCTGCACACACTGTGGTCTGGGGACCAGAAGGTAGCAGTCACTGAGAATCTGGTAAAAATGCAAAATCTCTGGCCCTGCCCCAGACCTGCTGAATCTGAATATACTTGTTAAGAGAATGCCCTGGCGGGAGCTTGCCTGACAGTCCAGTAGTTAGGACTCGCTTCCACTGCAGGGGGTGCCAGTTCGATCCCTGGTGGGGGGACTAAGGATCCCACAGACCCTACTGCACCTAAATAGATGACTAAATAAAATAATCTTGAAACACATCAGAAACGACTTGAAAAAATAAAAAGATGCCTTGAGTGATTCATACACACTTCAAAGTTGGCCTAGCGCTGAACTTGTCACTAAGTAAGGGTTCAGGAAATACTAGATTCTTTCCTTCTCACTATATTTATTGTACCAATAATTCAACTCAACTAGGATTCAGTGATTGTCACCACCTTACTGTTGCTTATTGTTGGTTTAAGCCCATCAGTACACTTTCAGCTCTTATACAGTGGAAGCGTGTGCATTACTCACTCAGTCGTGTCCGACTCTCTGTGACCCCATGGAGTGTAGCTGACCAGGATCCTCTGCCCATGGGAATTCCCAGGCAAGAATACTGCGGTAGGTAGCCATTTCCTTCTCTAGGGAATCTTCCCAACCCAGGAATCGAACCTGAGTCTCCTGCATTGCAGGCAGATTCTTTAGCATCTGAGCCATCCCAGAAGCCCTATACAGTAGAAGGTTCAGCTGGTAAAGAATCTGCCTGCAATGAGGGAGACCTGGATTCGATCCCTGGGTTGGGAAGATCTCTGGAGAAGGGAAAAGTAACCCACTCCAGTATTCCAGCCTGGAGAATTCCATGGACTATACGTGGCTCAGATGGTAAAGAACCCGCTTGCAATGTAGTAGACACAGGTTCGATCCCTGGGTCAGGAGGATCCTCCGGAGAAGGAAATGGCAGCCCACTCCAGTATTCTTGCCTGGAGAATTCCATGGACAGTGAAACCTGGTTGGCTACAGTCCATGGGGTTGCAAAGAGTCGGACACGCCTGAGTGGCTAACATACAGTGGAAAGTCCTTCCTAAATAAAGAAATGCATGGGCTGGCATCAGGCTGCTGCAGAAGGTCAACTCTGAGGATTTGACTTCCAAGCCTCTGCTCCCACGCATGGCTACGGGCGTGAAGCCGGCACCACACACTCCCCTGTCTTTCCTGAGGATTATTGCAGAGCCTCTCGTGTGTGCTTAACTGAGAAGCTGTCATCACTATTCAGCAACTGTTGGGAGCGAGAGAACCCTACAACTTACAATTAAACTGGTTGCTATTTGAAAAAAAATGGGAGGAAGATTTCATAAAAGCGACTGGGGGCTTCCCTTCCCCCCCCCTCCCTTTTTACTTCCAGGGTTTATCATGAAACGCCACAGAGTCAGAAGAAGAGAATTAGGTACAACCTGTCTTACTGCCTCAAAGACATTTTCAGTAATTGCCTGCAGTTAAGGCGGAGAGCACATGTTAATACATGACAAATGAAAATGAGGACTATATTTTAAGCTTTGGGGGTGTATTCAGCAAACAATGGAAAAGGCTGGTTGCTGCCATGAATATTTTAGCTGAAACGCTCTTATTAAAACTGAAAAAAAATTTCGTTTAATGGTGAAAGATAAATGACTAGGATAATTCTCAGATTTCTAGATAATCCAGCCACACACACAAAAGGTTTCTTCAATGCCATGTGTCTCTTAAAGAGTGTGCTGTCCAACAGAATGTATTGATATCTGGTATTTGTAAGTGCTCTGTCACTGATATGTTCATTATGAAATTTAAAAAATTTTTCTTTTTTATACTGATGGGCACCCAGCCTTGGAGGCTCTGATGGCATTGTGTTTTGTAGCTCAGCCAGCAGCCTGACTTCAGCCGCAACCACACTGTTTCCATTTGTTACACTCTTACAGAAAGCGGTAAAATGAGTTCTCACCTATTATTACAGACCTTTCCAATAGGTATATTGGAATACCTATTGGGTATGCCTGGAAAACCATTTGGTAGGTTTTTTAATTCACTGCCAATCCTTTGTAATATCGTGGTGTGGTTGCTGTTCAGCTCCTAAGTCATGTGCTATTCTTTGAGACACCATAGATTGCAGCATGTCCTCCATTATCTCCTGGAGCTTGCTCAAACTCATGTCCATTGAGTAGGTGATACCATCCAACCATCTCATCCTCTGTCACCCCCTTCTCCTGATGCCCTCAATCCTTCCTAGTATCAGGTCTTTTCCAGTGAGTTGGCTCTTTGTATCAGGAGGCCAAAGTATTGGAGCTTCAGCTTCCGCATCAGTCCTTCCAGTACTGTGGAGGTCAACCTACTCTCTTTATCCCCATTTCACTGAGATAGATCTAGTAGTGAAAATGACACGCCTTGAAATTGAAAGAGTGAGAAAGGAAGAATCATCTTTCACTAAAATCAATGGCTCATCAAAGAATTTGTTCTTTAAGAAAAGCACTTTGCACCTATACTCACAAAAGAAACTATTCTTCATATTGTGGGTTTTGCCCCCAAATTCATGTGTTGAAGTTCTTACCCCCAGTATCCCAGAATATAGAGAAAGTGTCTTTACAGAGGTGAACCAGTTAAAATGAGATAACTAGAGTGGACCTTAGTCCAATATGACTGGTGTTCTTATAAGGAGAGGGAATTTGGGCACAGACATTCATAGAGAAAGACGACGTGAAGGGACATAGGGAGAGGACGTGCGAGCATGCTAAGTCACTTCAGTCATGTCTGACCTTTTGTGACCCTATGGACCGTAGCCTGCCAGGCTTCTCTCTCCATGGGATTCTCCAGGCAAGAATATTGGAGTGGGTTTCCATGCTCTCTTCCAGGGGATCTTCCCGACCTAGGCACGGAATCTAGATCTCTTAAGTCTCCAGACAACCATAAGTCAAGGAGAAATGCCTCAAACAGATCCTTCCCTGATGGGAGGAACCAACCTTACTGAAACTTGGATGTGGGGCTTCCAACTTCAAGAACTGTGATAGGATACATTTCTGTTGTGTCAGCCACCTGGTTTGTGATACTTTGTTATAGCAGCTCTGGCAAGCACACTTCATGAGTCATTGTGAAGAGAAAACAGCAGTGGATTTGTATCCATTAGGATTAGGGCAGCTAAATTGCCTATTATGTGCTTATAGTACTAAAAAAACAAATCTGATGATTTATATTCCAATGCTAACATTGACTTTCTTTTAACTTAATAGTAACAACTGTGTATACCTGATCATTATATCACCACAGTTCAGGAATACTTTAATTGTTTATTGTTCCATTGTCTTTACCAAGTACTTTCTCACTCAGTTGGTCTTCAGGGAAACCTTGAACCACATAGGAGTTTAGTTTATCACTCTCAGGAGTGGGGCCAAGTACCAGGACATAAACATTGCTAATACTTTCTCTATATAACCTTTGCTGATTTTCCATATCTTTATGCAACTGGGAAGGGTTTTATTCCCCAGTCAGGAATAATTGTGTCAGAGAGCAGCAGAAAGCAGAAAGTATTCTGGTTCAAGCTACACACACACACACACACACACACACACACACACACACACACACACTTTTTCTGAGCTATTTCGGAGTAGGTTTCGTACATCATACCCTTTACTCCTTAATTTTTAAGTGTCATTTCCTAAATCATATCACTTTATTTTGGCTGTGCAGGGTCTTCATTGCAGTGTACAGGCTTAGTTGCACTCGGCATGGAGGATCTTAGTTCCCCAACCAGGAATTGAACCCACATGCCCTGCATTGAAAGTGTAGAGTCTTAACCACTGGATCACCAGGGAAGTCCCTATATTTTGGCATGTAATTGGTAGTTACAAACATTTTTATTGTAATCTAATCACCAAGTTTTTTTCCCTCCCTTGTCTTCATTCCTTCCAGCATGGTCATAGTTGTGTTTTTTATATACTATTATTTTTCAAATAGTTTTAGTCTCCGAGTTCTTCTCCTTTACCTAGCTTTAGGGCTTCCCAGGGGGCTCAGCAGTAAAGAATCTGCCTGCCAATGCAAGAGATGTAGTTTGATCCCTGGGTCGGGAAGGTCCCTCAGAGAAGGAAATGACAACCCATTCCAGTGTGCTTGCCTGGGAAATCCCATGAACAGAGGAGCCTGGCAGGTTACAGTCCATGGCGTCCCAAAAGAGTAGGACACGACTTAACGACTCAACAGCAGGAAGGAGTCAGAGTTTCCTACTTCTTGGCATTTCCTCATGGCTTTGTCCCCTACCGCTTATACCTTATCGCTACATTTCTGGTAAGGAGTGGCCATGACTGAATCGTAACTTTCCTCCACACTGCAGCCTCAAACTCACCCACCCGGAGCTCAGCTGTTGACTTTCAATCCCTTGTAATTACCCCATATTCTTATTACAATAAAGCACTGGCCATTTTATTACTTTTATTTCTGGTATTTACTTTTACTTTGAAGTAGTGTGGTTTGAGTAAAGGGCATTATCACCAGGAGAAGTAATACTTCCAGATAATTAATGATTCCAAACACTTACGCTTTCTCCTGCATCTTTCTGTGGCCTACACAGGTGTTTGCTGGAGTCAGAAGACCTGAGTTCTTGTTCCAGTTCTGCCACTTATTACACAGGTAATCACTGCCAGTCACCTAATTTCCCACAATCTTAGTTACCACTTAGTTATCATCTTCATTAAAAGGATACCCAACTTCTTTATCTATTCTCCAAAGACCAGCTTTAATGATTCTCTTGAAGACAAAATGATATGTGTATGTGAAAGGGCTTCATGAGAAATGCCGGAGTATTTTAAAACAGCATATATTCAAATATTCTGAATTGGAAAGGATATTAGAGACTGAAATGACTGGATCATTTCACAGATGAGTAAATGAATGATCAGAGAGATTAAATAAATTATTCACATTTGTTGAGTTGTTTGGCAGAATCAGGTTTCCTAGGGTTTTTTTTTTATTACTATTTACTTTTTATTGAAGGATAATTGCTTTACAGAATTTTGTTGTTTTCTGTCAAACCTCCACACGAATCAGCCATAGGTATACATATATCACCTCCCCTTTGAAGCTCCCTCCCATCTCCCTCCCCACCCCACCCCTCTAGGTTGATACAGAGCCCCTGCTTGAGTTTCCTGAGCCATTCGGCTAATTCCCATTGGCTCTCTATTTTCCATATGGTAATGTAATTTTCCATGTTAACTCTTTCCATACATCTCACCCTCTCCTCTCCTCCCTATGTCCATAATTCTATTCTCTATAGTTCTTTAATCATTGTTTTTTAATCTCAGCAAGCCATCTTCTAGACAGAGTCTGCCTCTCAGGTTGCTCAAGCTTATACTTTGAAGTTGTGAAGAGCTTAATCCCAAGTGTCAAATATTTTTAAAGTACTCATTGCACAAAGTATTGAAAAAATACTAGCATAGAAAGACAATTTAAAGAAAATGCACAAGGATTATAGGTGACTTTGAATTTCATTTGACATTATTTGAAATAACTATTAAGAAATCATTCTTGCTCACTGAGGTTCAGGCTTTTCTACAAAACAATTAGATCTATGTTAAGCTTGAACAGATTAGTCCTCAGTTCAAGATTAATAAGTCCCTGATGCTGGGAAAGACTGAAGGCCAAAGAAGAAGGGGGCAGCAGAGGATGAGATGGTTAGAAAGCATCACTGATTCAATGGATATGAATTTGAGTAAACTCCACGAGCTAGTGGAGGACAGAAGAGCCTGGCACGCTACAGGCCAGGAGGCTGCAAAGAGTCGGACACAGCTTAGCAGCTAAACAACAACATTCCTGAAAAGGACTGTGGCTGGCAGAACCACTGTTGTTACGATCCTAAACAGGGAGAAAATACAGCGTGAGGCCAAAAACACACGCCATAAAAATATGATATGTGTTTTTAACTCAGTAAATAAAAGCAGAAGGCATCTGCTTTAGGAAAAACAAAACAAATTTATTGGGTTTTAAAGATCAGCTCCCTTTTCTTGAGTCACTCTTATCCATTCTTTAGGAAAAATTGCTGAGGTAGATACTCAACAGCAGGTTATCAAACCATAACTCTATTTAATGCTTTCGAATCAGCCTTCTCTACCTTAAAATTTACTCTTTCTTTCTTTCCTTTTTACTTATGCTCTCCTTTGTTTTTCTGCAAGTCTTAGCAAATGCTTGCGTAACACCTAGACTTTTTACAAGATATCTCACTATTCAAGTATCAGGGGAGAGAGGAGGGAGTCTGGTTTTGACGGCCTATCAGAGAGGGTGGGGCAAAAACATAGAGCGGGCCCTGGACACGTGACCTAAGCCACGCCTCCCCGGGGAGCAGAATGGAGCCGCACTTTCACAGACGTCACCCCAAGCTTTCTTTTCCTTTTTTGAATCTCAAAGGCCAGGGCTCAAATCCCCTCCAGACGGAAGACGTGTGGATCCTAAACTCTATTAGTAGTAACACTAGGTTTAAAGTCAAAAGCATTTTCCTGAGACCTACACCCCTCCACCTCCCGCAGAGCCCCACCCACGGTGCACTGAAGATAAACAGCCACGTGTGAACAGCCGAGCTGACTCTTCCACCCGGGAACAGGGTAAGAAGCTGGTTCTGAGAGAACAGCGGCCTGTCGGGGCCTGTGGAAGGGCAGACACGCCTGCCAGCTCACCGATGAGAACCGACGCGCGGTGAACCCGCAGCGCCCCGGGGGAGGCCGTCTAGAAAGGATTCTCACGGCTGAGCCCACCTGGCCTTAGGACCGTCAGGCTCTCCTCCCTAATTAAGTAAATAACTGTTCTCGCCTTGGGGAAGAGAGAGGGAGGATGAAGAAAGAAAAACGGAGAGAAGAGAAGTAAATACACGGCCTCTGGGAGAGCAGAAATCCTCTTCACCGTTCAAGGCAAAGCTTTAACAACCATCACCCCCTCACCCTCCCGCCCCGACACACACACAGAGACATCTGCAATAGTTGGGAAAATAGATAACCGCTATTATTTTGGATGCGACTCCCATCTTTTTCATCTGGATTTTGTTTTATCAGGTAGGATTGGTTTCAAACCTGGAGGAGGAAAGGGCAACCCACTCCAGTGTTCTTGCCTGGGAAATCTCATGGACAGAGGAGCCTGGAGGGCTACAGTCCAAGGGGTCAGGAAGAGTTGGACATGACTGAGCACACACTCACGCATTAATTTCAAAGTCCAATTATGCGTACAACTCAGAGACAGCTATTTAAGATCGAAAGGAAGGAGATACCAGTCGCTGTCTATAGGGTCCAAAGACTCTCCCCTAGCACTTCCCTGGTGGTCCGGTGATTAAGACTCCATGGTTCCAGGGCAAGGGCTCCAGGATTCCATCCCTTGCAGCACAGTAAAAAAAAAAAAAAATCAAACAATCTACCCTGAGGATGAGAGTGCAAAAAGAGAGCTTAATGTTTTTCAAGTTACCTTTCTTGTTTTAAACAGATAATTCTAAAAACTAAGGGTAAAAATAAAGTATTTTAAACATGTTATTCACTCAGTCGTGTCCAACTCTCTGTGACCCCATGGACTGTAGCTGCCAGGCTCCTCTGTCCTTGGGATTCTCCAGGCAAGAATACTGGAGTGGGTAGCCATTGTCCAGGGCATCTTCCCCACCCAAGGGTCAAACCTGGGTCCCCCACATTGCAGGCAGATTCTTCACCATCTGAGCCACCAGGGAAGCCACTTTTAAAAGTACCCCCTAAAAAAAGGACCCTCTAGGTTTCTACTGGCAATATCTCATTTACTGATAGTTACAGTTGGAGAAAATTTTCTAAGTTGACGTTCTCTCCTTAGAAGGATAAAATTTCCATAAAAACAAAACACACAAAAAACCTTTCTTCTCTTCTACATTGACTGCAAGGCGACTTTCTATTGAAAGCCCCTGCACTAATTCTAGTGTTCATGTCTCCAATAACATTAATAGTATCAACAACATTTGTGGTATAAAGAGGGTAGCCGGTGGCTCAGTGGTAAAGAATCCACCTGCCAAAGCAAGAGACATAGGTTCATTCTTTGGATCACGAAGACTCCCTGGAGGAAGAAATGGCATCCCACTCTGGTATTCTTGCCTGAGAAATCCCATGGACAGAGGAGCCTGGCAGCTACAGTCCAGAGGGTCGCAAAATAGCCAGACACGGCTTAGTGACTAAACAACAACGACCAAATTGTCATAACATTTTAACAAACAGCACATGTCCCAGCAGAAGACATAGACATATAGAGATAGAGGACCTCTGACATACTAGGTGATCGGATTGAGCAGTCCAGAACAGATTCTTCTTTTACTGAAAGTATGAGTCTCCTCAAGTTTGGCAGAGATCAGAGAGGTTAGCTTATCATTTTCTGAGCCAAAATATTCAACATGAGGAAATGGGTAACTTGAATGCCAAATCTTTCCTAGACATCCTCATTAAGAAACACACTGGATAACATAGGGGGAAAATGGGCAAAAGATGAATACCTCACATGTACACACAGACACACAAAGATCCCTAACATTATGTGTCACCGAGGAAATGTAAGTTAACACAACTATATACCCATTAGGAAGACTAATCTAAAAACTGTCCCACATGTGGATGAGGATATAGAGCAACCACAACTCTCATACATTTTTCATTAGTTCAGTTCAGTTCTGCCACTCAGTTGTGTCCAACTCTTTGGAACCTCATGGACTGCAGCATGCCAGGCCTCCCCACCCATCACCAACTTCTGGAGCTTGCTCAAACTCATGTCCATTGAATCGGTGATGCCATCCAACCATCTCATCCTGTCGCCCCCTTCTCCTCCTGCCTTCACACATTTTTCATGGGAATGCAAAATGGTACAATAACTCTGGAAAGCAATGTGGCAGTTTCTTAAAAAATTAAATGTAATACCTGCTACTGCTGCTGCTAAGTCACTTCAGTTGTGTCCGACTCTGTGCGACCCCATAGACGGCAGCCCACCAGGCTCCCCCGTCCCTGGGATTCTTCAGGCAAGAACACTGGAGTGGGTTGCCATTTCCTTCTCCAATGCATGAAAGTGAAAAGTAAAAGTGAAGTTGCTCAGTCGTGTTCGACTGCTAGCGACCCCATGGACTGCAGCCTACCAGGCTCCTCTGTCTGTGGGATTCTCCAGGCAAGAGTACTGGAGTGGGCTGCCATTGCCTTCTCCGAATGTAACACCTACTATATGCCAATTCCATTCCTAGCTGTACACACTAAAGAAATGAAAATATATGCCCACATGAAGACCTGTACATGAAAGCTCATTCAGATTTATTTGTAAGAGTGATAAATGGGAAACAATCCTCATGTCCATCAATAATGAATGGATAAAGAAATGTGACATGTCTATTCAATGGAATATTCTTCTGCAACAAAAAAGAATGGAAAATTGATGTTCACCACAGGATGAATCTTTTCTTTCTAACTTTTTTGGAGAATAGTTGCTTCACAATGCTGTGTTAGCTTTTGTTTTATGTTTATGCATACTCCCTCTTTTTTGGATTTCCTTCCCATTTAGGTCACCACAGAGCACTGAGTCCACTTTCCTGTGCTATACAGTAGGTTTGAGTTAGTCATCTACTTTATACATGATATCAGTAGTATAGATATGTCAACTGGAATCTCCCAATTCACCCCACTCCCCTTTCCCCCTTGGTATCCATATGTTCTAAGTCTGTGTCTCTATTTCTGCTTTGCACATAAGATCATCTATACCATTTGTCTAGGTTCCATGTATATGTATTAATTATATGATACTTGTTTTTCTCTTTCTGACTTATTTCAAAGGATGACTTTTAAAATGAGTAGCTGAGTGAAAGGAGCCAGACAAAAGGAGAGGACAGAGTGAATGATACCATTTAATTTCAGAAAATATTAATCTGTGATAACAGGAAGCACAGTAGTGGTTCTGGGGGAGGGGATGGAGGCAGGGAGGGATTACAAAGAAGCAAAGGAAACCTTTGAGACAGATGGAAATGCTCATTATCGTGATTGTGGTGTGCACATCTGTTAAGATGGATCAAATTATACTCTCCAGATGTGTGTGGTTCGATACACTTCAATTATATCTCAATAAGATTAGGGGTCAGGGAAACCCTTGAGAAAGCTAACACTTTAAGACATTTAGGTTTAGGTCTCTCCTGACCCCATCCCAAGAGAGAAAATATTAGGAGGCATAGACCAAGGAATACAGTGTTTAAAAATTGTGTCCTAGACTTTAGGCAGCCTACAGCCTATAACTAAAGCTATAGCTGATAGTTGAAAAAAATAACCTTGGCTGATAAAATGTGTCTGGATAGATCTTATATATTCAGATTTAAGGCTTACTCAGTGACACAAGGGAGGAGGCAATGGCACCCTACTCCAGTGTTCTTGCCTGGAAAATCCCAAGGACCGGGAGCCTGGTGGGCTGCCGTCTATGGGGTCGCACAGAGTTGGACACGACTGAAGTGACTTAGCAGCAGCAGCAGCAGCAACACAAGAAAGGCTATTGTATATTTCTGTAGTAGAGTGTCACTGGGATCTTGGTCAAGTTCGAAAAACCTTAATCGAGGAGGTAATATCAGTAGTCCTTTATTCAGATTGGGTGGATATACAAATGCTCAAAGTATATAGAAGATTTATAAGTCCTATTTAAGAAAGAATTGAATTAAATTATTACTTTGATTAGGTTCTTGAATTTCCTAGATTCATTTACTAACTGAAGATCCAGCCTTTCCAGTACTATCCTGTTCAAACTCTTCTATGGTATTCAAACTAGTTTTTAAAGCAAAAGACTTTTCAGTGAAACAAAATTTCACTTAAAACACCCACCTCAATCACTACCCATGCTATAAATAAAAGCAGAAACTTGTCACCATATGTTTATTTTTTATGGTTACATTTAAAAATCCATATCAACAAGGGTAATGTAAGCAGAGATCAACCCCAGCAGTCATTTTTATATCTTGTTGGGATTGCAGAGTTTTCAGAAATTCTAGATTCATGCAGACAAGGAATTTCAAGAGGTATTTTTTAATCAGTGCCCATGGAAAACTCTTCATTTAACCTGATCCAGTAGCTTAAGCGGATGTTAATAAAGGTTTGCCTCTTAGTGGTATCCCTAGTAATATCTAACAACTGATTTTTGTTCCTTACCGAAAAAAGGGAGGGAAAAGGCACCACAGACTTACAAAAGTTAAAATCATCTGATATAAAAGCACCACAAGTCCAGGGTATGTCCTCCAATTGCACGGCTCGTGGTACATACACATAAAGCAGACATACCTGAGACTTGCCTGCTATTTCACAACAGTGCACACAGGTTGTAACAGTGTCTTTACTTGTACAGTTTTTATGTGTTCCGACATGCACAAACTTAAATTATTATCGAAAAAGAAAAAGCTGAGTCAGAACCGAGTGACAAACCTGACAGCAACTGAAGCAGCACAAGAGGTTCAAGTGTCTAATCCAGATGGCAAAGCTGAAGGGGTTCTGCAGATGTAATGAACATGCCTGATCAGTTTACACTGAGCTGATCAAAAAGGGAGATTATCCGTGGTGGCCTAACTTAACCAGGTGAACATTTTCAAAGTGGGTCCTGAGATCAGAAGCAGAAGCCAGAGACTCTTTGTGGATCTTAAAGAAACAGACCCCTGAGAATTATGGCTTCACCATGACTACTGCCTACCATTATACGAACTGGAGAAGACTGAGCTTCACATGGATACTCCGGGCCCAGTCAATGTCTGGAATATTCTAAAGATCAGAGGACCCAGAAAACCATGCCCAGACTCCTGATCCATGGAAAATGTGTGATAATAAGTGTGTATTGTTTAAGGATATATTTGTGGTGATTTAGTATCCAGCAGTAGAAGAATGAATACAGATGCTTTATTTCCAGGCAAATAATTCTGTGAGAATTTCAGAGCTGTCATTCAACGTTAAAAATTCTTTAAGCTCAGAAATATAGCTGAGAGTGATCTCAGATTAGCTCAGAAAGCTCAACTAAAAAATATATATATAAAGAATCATTTAACATTATGTGGTAAGAACCTGAGAAAAATAGTAAGCAACTGGCTAGGCTCTATGCAAACATGAGTTAAGCCAAACACTGGAAATGGCCTCCAATTGTTAAAAGCTGATTTATAACATATATGTTCGAGTATGTTTTATCATCATTAAATTTTTTTTAGCCTATATATTAATACTAAAATACATACAAGCTACAAAAGTAAAAAAATGTAACCTTACAAGGGAGGAGCTTGTCAGACACCACCATCAAGTGATCAAAGTTTACATGACCAGTTATGGGACAAATTAAAATCCTGGGCCTGCTGATAGGATGTAAGGAGAATACAACACTGCTTCTACCATATCACTGCCCAAGTTACACAGCTACCTGAATTTCATCACAAGGAAACATCAAACAAACTGAAAGTGAAAGACATTCTACAAAATAATCAACCTGTAATCTCCAGAAAATTCAAGGTCCTGAAAATCAATGAAAGACCGAAGAATTGTTCCACAATGGAAGAAAACAAAAAGACACAGCAACCGAATGCTCTTTTATTCTAGATGGGATTCATGTGCTCCAAAGACCGTTGCTGGGACAATCAGCAGAACTTGAACGGGGTCTGGGGATCATGGTTATATACAAATGTTAATTTATTGTTTGAAAGGTTTTACTTGCAATTGTTTTAGAGAAGAACATCCTTGTTTGTAAGAATTACACATAAAAGTATTTGGGGTTATAAGACATCATGTTATCAATTTACTTTCAAATAGTCAAGACAAAGATGTTCATTAAATTTTTTTTTTTTGTAAATCTGAGATTGTTTTAAGATTAAAGATGCACAGAAAACTACACACTTGGACTTTCAAGAAATTATGCACTTGGGCAACCCCCCTGAAGTACTTCTCATGGAGCACTGTTCTTTAAAATAGTGATTTATTTTCTCCAAATATAACACAATGTTAACTAAAACTACCTCTCATCTGTAAGGCAACCATATACTTTCCTACTTATTTAAAAAACTGTAAAACGTATCATTTTTCTTTTTTGTGGTTTCACTAATTGTTTTTTTCCTTTGTGATAGGTCATGATTTATATAATTATAGACTTTGAAAAATCTGCAGGAGGTATTTGCTAAAATAAGTACAAATTTCTTATATTTTCATGCATCCTTTAATTCTCCATTTCTCTCAGAAATGTAATTTGGTTTGGAGTCTTTTTTCCTTATACATCCTCTAGTGCTATTTATTATTTAGACTCAGTTAATTACAGTATTATACAACTTGCAGGGTCTAACAACAAATCCGCCATACATGTTCAAGTGTTATTTTAGGGTAAACAATAAAGAGTGTACAACTGGAAAATCATTTCTTTCTGAGTTAATTTTAAAGGCCAAAAAAAGTCAATTTATAATCCTATCTTTTTATTGTGAACTAAGATTCCAAAAATGGCTTTCTCATGTATAATTACTGGAGACAAGTCACATATTTAGAAAACTCTGTAAACATTTCTTTGTTTCCTGTCTTTTAAAGAAAAATACTTCCCACTAAATTTTTTGATGTTTAATATTTTCATATATTTTCACTGTCATGAAACTCCTATATCAGAATAATTACTTCCTGATTGCTGCTGCTGCTGCTGCTAAGTTGCTTCAGCTGTGTCCGACTCTGTGCGACCCTATAGACAGCAGCCCATGAGGCTCCCCAGTCCCTGGATTTTCCAGGCAAGAACACTGGAGTGGGTTGCCATTTCCTTCTCCAATGCATGAAAGTGAAAAGTGAAAGTGAAGTCGCTCAGTCGTATCCAACTCTTCACGACCCTGTGGACTGCGGCCCACCAGGCTCCTCCATCCATGGGACTTTCCAGGCAAGAGTACTGGAGTGGGGTGCCATTGCCTTCTCCATCCTGATTACTAGGTGGAGATAAATAAGGCAAGGGAATGAGGTTATGGCCCTCATCAAGAGAGCAAGCTTTGCTCTCTCTTGCTCCCAAGGCTGCTGCTATATAATACTTGGCTATGTAGTCAGTGAGCCTACAGAATCTCTTCCCTTTCTAGACGTATCTCATCTTCTTCAACTAGCACTTTTCTTCACCCGACACCAAGGAATCCAACTTACAGATAAACAGTGTCCACAGTTTGGGCCTACCATTCAGTGCTAAAAGTTTCTTTAAGCTCAGAGTTAGGGTGGAGAGCAATCTCTGAAACCCAAATCAGCTAAAAAAGAAACAATATGGAGTTATCCAAAAGGATACACCAGGAAACTGAGAAAGATAAGTATGCTGCTTGCTGAAAATGTCAACTTAAGAAGACCTTTGGAGTGGACTTCCCTACTGGTCCAGTGTTTAAGAATACACCTTCCAATACAGGGGATGAAGGTTTGATCCCTGCTTGGGGAACTAAGATTGCACATGCTGAGGGGCAACTGAGCCTGCCAAAGACCCAGTGCTGCCAAAATAATTGAACAAAAGGAGAGGTGATGCATAAAACCCAGGTAGGGCTTTATGTAAACATGTGCAAGACATACAAAAATTAAAATTATATATAATCAAGTTCAGTTCAGTTCAGTTCAGTCACTGTCGTGTCCAAGTCTTTGCGACCCCATGAATCATCAAAGGTAAAGCTATATTTCAGCACAATATGTAATTCAAAGAGCCTAGGTTTTGAAACCAGATGGCTATTGTCTAGCTTTCTTTTTTACCAGTTAGGTAAACTGATGGGTAATTTAACCTCTCAGTGCCTTAGTCTCCTCATGTGTAAGCTGGAGATAATACTGTTTACTCCGCAAGGTGTTGCAGAGATTAGATAGGATGCACAGGAAGTGTCCAACATGAAGACTGGCGTGTAATAAACACCTGGGGGGAAAATGGTGATTATCCTTCATATCTGTGAGGTGGTGAGTGATGGTGCTAAAGAAAGTCACATGACAATTTAAAACATTGTTATATTTTTACCAAAATATACAGGTACATGGTTCAAACAGTTACATGATACTAAGAAGGATATACAGAAAATATGCAGTGCTCAGCTCCATCTCTCATCCTCTGTTTCACCCTCCACATTTAACACATTTCTGCTTTAGTAGCTGCTTCCTCTAGTGTAGACTCACCTTCTCAATATTTAGTTAAATTATTCAAATATTACTACCTATTACATAATATCACAATAGTATTATCATGATGATATTTCACTTATTTTTTCCCTTGAAGTTAATGATTACCCCTTTTTAAAAATGTTCTTAGTCTTCTATGTAATTATCACTGATTTTTCCCCCCACAGTTTCCAAAAGCTTTTTAATGTAATTTTCTGCATTTTTGTTGTTGTTCAGTTGCTAAGTCGGAGAAGGCAATGGCACCCCACTCCAGTACTCTTGTCTGGCAAATCCCACGGACAGAGGAGCCTGGTGGGCCACAGTCCATGGGGTTGCTAACAGTCGGAAACGACTGAGCGACTTCACTTTCACTTTTCACTTTCATGCATTGGAGAAGGAAATGGCAACCCACTCCAGTGTTCTTGCCTGGAGAATCCCAGGGACGGGGGAGCCTGGTGGGCTGCCGTCTATGGGATCGCACAGAGTGGGACATGACTGAAGTGACTTAGCAGCAGCAGCAGTTGCTAAGTCGTTTCCAACTCATTTTGACCCCATGGACTGCAGCATGCCAGGGTCCTCCATCCTCCACTATCTCCTAGAGTTTGCTCAGATTCATGTCCGTTGAGTCAGTGATGCTATCTAAACAGCTCATTCTTTTCTGCCCCCTTCTCCTTTGCCTTCAATCTTTCCCAGCATCAGGGTCTTTTCCAATGAGTTGGCTCTTTGCATCAGGTGGCCAAGGTATTTTCTGCATAGGCAAAGTATTTTCTGCATAGGCATCGGCATGGATAAATCGTCCTCTTTTTTTTTTTTTCCCTAGAAATGTATCTCCTACAACCTTTGTCTCTTTTGCTCAACCTGGAATATTGCTTCCTGGGCCTCTTGCATGTCTCTTAGGATCTCTTTTGCTGATCACCCACAGCATTCTTTTGCCTTGCACCACCGTTATTGGAATCTCCCTTTCCTGGATTCCCTAGCTTTCTCAATCTTGTTTCACGCTCACGTTCTGTTAGAGCACATCCTTCAGCAGCCTCCTGGTTAAGACCTCTCTAGGCAGATTCATCTTTAAGACCTACCTTGCATGTAGAATCAGAAGACGAGGCACCTACAAAAGGAACCTTGAAAAACACCGTCATTTAAGAAACTGTTCAAGAAAGAAGGTATACCACAGCACAGGGATCCTGCCCAGTGTTACGTGGCAGCCTGGAAGGGAGGGGAGTCTGGGGGAGAATGGATACAGGTATATGTATGGCTGAGTCCCTTTGCTGTCCACTTGACACTATTATAACATTGTTAAGCAGCTATATTCCAATACAGAATTTAAAGTTTTTAAAAATTAAAAAAACCAATGTAAGGTCCATGTTTATTGACAAAAAAAAAGATATTAAAAAAAAAAGAAAGATGCTATACCAAAGACAAGTGGAAAGCAGTAGATAGAATGAGAATCGGAAGAGTATGATGTCTCATAAGCCAAGGAAGGAAAGAATTTTAAGAAGGAGGGAGTCACCAGAGATGAATTATCAATTTCTCAGAAATCTCTTTGCTAAGGAAAAGAATATGACAAGGAGAGTGCGAGCTTTTCTTAACCTTGAGGGCACTTTTTCTTTACCCTGAGAAATGTACGTATTCCTTTCATGAGGAAAAAATTATTGGGGGCCTCCCTCCCCCATGATGAGTTGAATTATTGTTCTGATGTTGCTTAAATATGTAAAAATATGAAGCTTGTTTTAACTTCATTATGCTTATTGTTCTTATGTAAATAGAAATGAACAAATCTGTAAGTTAAATGTGAGTAAAATTATCAAATTAAATCAGTTTAATATTGTAGATGATTCCCAAACCCTCCAATGCCCACGCCCCCTCCTTGAAGCCAAATTACTGATTTCATGTGAATGTGGTACAAATGACCACAGTAAGACAATTTGGGTTTTGGCCTATGAACACCACTACATTCTTCAGGCGACAAGTTTTCCCACCACTTTTCTCTGATTGGAGGACAGAAAACTTATTTGCGGTGTTCTGAAGTTATTTGGCTTTCATGTGGCACAACCTCATCGCTCACATATTAAGTTGGCGTCTGTCCCTTTGTCATCAGTCAATGTCATTCATAACAGCACTGTTTGTTACCAACTAAATCAGCCTTGCGGAGAAGGCAATGGCACCCCACTCCATCACTCTTGCCTGGAAAATCCCATGGACAGAGGAGCCTGGTGGGCCGCAGTCCATGGGGTCCCTAAAAGTCAGACACGACTGAGCGACTTCACTTTCACTTTTCACTTTCATGCATTGGAGAAGGAAATGGCAATCCACTCCAGTGTTCTTGCCTGGAGAATCCCAGGGACCGGGGAGCCTGGTGGGCTGCTGTCTATGGGGTTGCACAGAGTTGGACATAACTGAAGCAACTGAGCAGCAGTAGCAGCAGATCAGCCTTGGGCAGTGAAAAAAGACCGCATGACTCAGATACCAGGTGTTTATTCTTACGTTCGGATTTTTTCTTTTAATAAAAGATTTTCTTGAAATGGAATCTTCAGCTATAGCAACATTGATTAGGCTCTTTCTCCCCATGCTTATTACTCTACTTGAGGCTCAGATGATATGATCAGTGAAGTGATCAAGTTCAAAGACAGTTTACTGGACCATATTCTCTGGAGCTGGACCTGTCATTGTGTGAAGAGAAAGTCACTCAGTCGTGTCCGACTCTTTGTGACCCCAAGGAATTTTCCAAGCCGGAATACTGGAGTGTGTAGTCTTTCCCTTCTCCAGGGTCATTGTGAGAAGCAATGGGATAAAAATAGAGCCGAAGTAGGAGGGATTTCTTGGAATGCTTTTTTTTTTAATCAGAGTATGGAAGGGAGGACTTTCCCAGTCTGCTACTGCCAGGGGGAATGCCTACCAGCCATTCTCCTTTCCTTTCTCTCTCCCCTTGTCCTTTCATCTCTCCCTTACCCTGTGCAATATCCCACTCCAGGGTCTTAAGCCTGAGAGCTGCCCAATTTCCAGCGAGATACACACATTTCACTGAGGGTAGGAATCAAATCTCAGTAAAGAATGCTTTTTGCTTTGTTTATCCAAACACCCAACAGCAGTTTAATCCAAGAATGGTCTAGCAACTTCCTGGTGGTCCAGTGGCTAGGACTCCACACTTCCAACGCAGGGGTCTTGGGTTTGATCCCTGATTAGGGAACTAGATCCCACATGCCACAGCTGAGAGTTCACATGCTGCAGCTAAAGATCCTGCAAGCCACAGCTAAGACCCAGTGCAGACAAATTTAAAAAGAGAGAGAGAGAGTGAGAGAGAGCGCCATCTTAAAAAAAAAAAAAAAACAAAAAAAACAGTCTAATTTCTCAACTAGCACAGAAGTGTGGTGATAAAGTGTTGCAAGACTTGGTTCAGCTGCTGAATAATGCCTTTCAGGCTTCATCATCTGGCCCCACTGTTCTTGTGTGCGTTTATCTTTCTGCTCTTTGCTTCATAGTTGCAAGCAGCTGTCAAGGCTTCAGAAATCATGTCCATGGCAGGAACAAAGGGACAAAGGTAGTGCTGATCAAGTTTTTGTTTTGCTTTCATAGAGAAATAAAGACGTTCTCAGAACCACTGGCAGCTCTTTCCTGTTCTCGTCTAAACTATTCTGGGATAGCTAATATTTACTTTTTTTTTTTTAAAGTCTCTTTAGTTGCCTGGTGTCTGAGTGGTAAAGAATCCGCCTGCAATGCAGAAGATGTAGGGGATGGGAGTTCAATCCCTAGGTCAGGAAGATCCCCTGGAGTAGGAAATGGCAACCCACTCCGGTATTCTTGCCTGGAAAATCCCATGGGCAGATGAGCCTGGTGGGCTACAGTCCATGGTGTCACAGAGTTGGACAGGACTGTGTGACTAAGCATGCACACACATACTGCAGGCAGGCAGTGGAGACTGGTAATGGGTATTGTTAGACCAACAATGTGTCAGCCACAGATGGTGACAGTTGCTGGATCATGCTGTTCCCACCTTTCATCTCAGAGGACAGACTTCCAAGCTGTGCAGGAAATTATGTGACATTAATCATAGACACTGGGAGATAAACAATATGAGCGCTCAAAATTAACTGTATGATTGTGATTAACATGGAGAGTCGGAGTAGCTGAAATGTTAGAATATGAAGTCTGAAAGTATTTCAGAATGGAATCATGAGCTACGCTAAAAAAAAAAAAAAGATTAGAGTAAAATCAGAAATTAAGAATGCAAAACAAAACAAAACAAAACAAAAAAACACCCAACAAACGAACTTCTGAGAACCTCGTGAAAGATTCCAAAATAAAAAGGCATTAAAATATATGTGAGCATATAATTTCAGAGAATATGAGGAGGAGTCAAGTTATTTGAAGTCAAAGAGGAGAAACATAAGTGTAGATAAGTATACAAATTCAGGAACCATTGTTTAGAAGTGGAGTCTTATTTTGTGATGAGGGTCTTTTAAAAATTCTATTGGAATATAATTGCGCTATAGTGTTATGTTAGTCTCTGCTGCACAACAACGTGAATCACCTATCAGTTCAGTCGCTCAGTCGTGTCCGACTCTTTGCAACCCCATGAATCGCAGCACGCCAGGCCCCCCTGTCACTCAGACTCACGTCTATCAAGTCCGTGATGCCATCCAGCCATCTCATCCTCGGTCGTCCCCTTCTTCTCCTGCCCCCAATCCCTCCCAGCATCAAAGTCTTTTCAAATGAGTCAACTCTTCGCATGAGGTGGCCAAAGTACTGGAGTTTCAGCTTTAGCATCATTCCTTCCAAAGAAATCCCAGGGCTGATCTTCTTCAGAATGGACTGGTTGGATCTCCTTGCAGTCCAAGGGACTNGTGGTCAATCTGAGGCTGGCATGGCGCCGGGGAGGGGGAGGGAGGCGACGTGGGCCGAACCCACGGCTGGAGGAGGGGGGGATCTTGCCAGGGGCGCCCACCCAGCTAGCACGCGGTGTTCCTGGGAGGGGAGAGTGCTGCTGAGAGTGAGAACGCAGAGAAGGTGCAGAAGCCAGAGGTCGGCCAGGAAACTGCTGAAGGATACCCAGAGCAGATGCTAATATGCTTCTCCATCCCTTTCTTCTCTTTGCAGGAAATGAGCAGGTTTGCACAGAAACTGCTGGCCTGAAATTTAAGAAGACGTGGTCGCTTGTGAGTCTGAATTTTGCTTTCTTCCGTCTGTGGTTTGACAGTGTTCCTGGGAAGTGGGTGGGTTTTCCCATTTGGGGAAGGGAACGTGACATGGATGAAGTTGGGCTTTTGGTTCTTCTGGAAGGTGCCTCTGGCTGGGTGGGACTGGACCCAGGGACGGAAGGCTGTGAGGGCTCATGGTCTGAGCCCCAGCTCTGTCCTCTGAGTGGAGGGTGCCCACTGGCTCATGATAGAGAGCAGTTCCCTTGGGGTCGATTGGTGCTTGAGGAAAGCCGGACTCCTTTGGTATGAGGATGATGTGTGTTCTTTTTTTTTTTTTTTTTTTTAAATTTTTTGCCCTGGGGCCATGAACAGTTTGCACAATTCCAAGTTTGCTGCTAGGGTGATCTTTTATTTAGAACAGTAAATTCTCATACAGGCCATTTAGCAGTGTGTTAAACTGAGAGCAATCATATGACCCTGTCCATTACTCAATCTGGGAATATTGTTAATTCACCAGATGCCTGGTACTGTCTGGTGGCCCTGAGAAATACAAGAGAGGCTGCAGGTTCAGGCTCTGTTTTGGAGGAATGGTCAGTCCAGTGTGGGAAGAGAAGACATCTGCCCATGAAACCACGAAAGAACTTTATGAAGGGGCACGCATCCTGCTCTGGCCCGTATGGCACAGGCAGAAATGCTGGTGATGGGAGTGGTTAGGGAAGGCGTCCTGGGTAGAGGGAGAGCTGAGCTGGGCCGATGGAGGAGGGAGGCTGTTCCAGGGAGAAAGGAACAAGGATGAGTCCCCAGGATGGGAACACTCAATGGCCTACGTGGAGGATGTCATAGACATGGGTCTAATGGGGAGGGGAGGAAATGCTGATGACACTGGGCAGGACCAGATGGTACAGGGCTTGACATGCCTTCATGAATGGTCCACAAAGAATCAGGATAGCAAGTATCCCTGATCTATGTAAGTAAAATTAGGTTTCTGCCAGTTTATGACTCATTATGTGGAGAAGAATATATGGGTTTTTCAACAAGTTGGAAGTTGTATTCGAGATTAACACAGGCACTGGGTAGATTACAAGAAATTCACGTGGGGGATACTCCTGTATCTCTGTGAGAGAGAGAGAGATTCCACCTTCTCCAGACAGCTGCAGCTGAGGGTCATGAGACCGTGATGGGGACACAACCTAAGCTTCGGGTGGACTGTCACCAGGACATGTTCCCCGTGCCCACTTGCTTTTCCCTGGAGTTGCTTCTCATGCAGGGAGCTCCAGGTACTATGCCCAGGGTGAGGAGTAGCTGGGGTATATGTATTTGACAAAGGTTAATTTGATTATTTGTTCCCAGCAAGCAGAGGATACTTGCTTGTTCTGAACGTCCATAACAACCAGTATTTATGTGGCATTGCCCGTTTGCAGCACACTTGATGGTGCTGCCTCACAAAGGCTCTGTCAGGCAGTGCCATTTTGCAGATGAGGGAATCGAGGCTCGAAGAGCTTCAATATTCCATTCGAGCTTGCTCAGCAGGTAGAGCCGATGTTCACACTGACTTTCCACTGTGCACTGCTGTATGTCTGATTATGGAGCAGGCCTTCTGGGTCTGCTCCTACCTCCTGCTCCTTTGTCCTGGGGAAGAAGAGAGCTGTGCAGTCTCGCCAGGTCTAGCTGTGGGAACTCTGTTCCGAATGGTCACTGTTCTGCTGTGCTGCCTTACATGGCGTGTATGGTATCAGACTGGTGATTTTGGCTGGGCAGGAAATTGGTTATGGTTCTGCCCTCAAAGAGGAAGGCTCATGTGCGCTTCTACAACCAGGGGCCAGTCTCTGGAAAGATACAGGAAGGCAGCATTTGACTGACTTAGGTTGGGTTCTCTAGAAGCAGAGCCTGAGACAAGGATTCAGGCACATGTGATGTAGCAAACGAGAGCGTTAGGGAAAGCTTGTAGGGGAGGGAGGGAGGCAGGGTCAGGAAGGAGGAGCTAAGCAAAGGTGTATCAGAGCAAGTGTCTTTTTGATGGGTGCCCAGCAGGAAAAATGGGTTTGAGTAGGGCATTGGTCACATTTACTACTCTGCCATGAGCATCAGTGCTGTGAAGATAGCCAAATGTAATTTTCACCTGACCTGGCAGTAATTTTCATTGCATTTTAAGAGTATCGATATTAAAATGGAAATCGATGGTATCGAAGTCTGTCTTCACTGAAATAACTATGTGCTTTTTTAAACTATAATTTTATTCTTAATAGGTAATACAGTTCCATGGCCTTAAATGCAAAAGTATCAAAAAGTATGCTGTGAAAAAATCTCCTTCCCACCTCTGTCCCAAGCAGCCTGGCTCCTCCTCTGCTGACAACCAGTATTATCCAGATTTTGGGTTACTTTCTGATGACAGTCTGTACACACCAACAGTGGTGCAGTTTAGATTTCAAAGTGTTGGTCAGTCCAATTGCAGTATAGTAAGACACCACCCACTTGGTCCTTAAGAATCAGCAGAACTGGGTCTGTTCCAGAATCAGTTGAGCTGAGGTGTACCTTTTATTTGGAGAGACAGCATTTCATCAAGTCAGTTCTCAGTGAAATGTTCAAAAGACGTAAAGCCTTTATAAACACTTCCAAACTCCTTAGAGTTACTATATAAAAAATTGATACAAGAATTGAAAATTGTTATTTCCTCGTTAAAGCAAACCACCTATAAAGAGCTTGAGATGCTGTGTTACAGCCCTTGAAATTGCCAAATATTTTAAATAATATAAACTTCCACGAAATTCACTCATTCAAATCACTGCATTTATCACCTAGTGTTGTTTGCATATCATTGGATGCCTTGCTGAAATGTGTATTGTTTCCAAAGTCTACTGCAGCATTAGCACCTTGTGAGTTCTCACTGTGGTTTCCTTTTATGAATTGACTTTACGATTAATGTGTAATCTGGAGATACTTTCCTCAACATAGGAGTGGGTCAGTGATGGCGGAGGCTCCATGGTTGGTGAGCTCCCTGTTGGAGGAGGTGTTGAAAGAGCAGCTGGGTCATCTGTCGGCAGAGTCACCAAGGAAGTCTGTCCTCTGTGACAGGCAGGTTTAGAAGACTTTTAAGTTTCTCTCAGAGCTGAGTCTGGGCTCTGTGGCTTCATTATCCTTATTTCCTTAGAGGCCATTTACCTCGTGTGAAATGCAGGCTATCGGGCTCACACCGCACACTTAGCTTCTGAATTTTTGTTCCGCAGGGTTTACGCCTATAAATGTCCACATAGAACTTACTTTGTGATCTCATAGGCCTGGCATGTATGTTTTCCTCTTTCCTGCTCTCTGTCGTGTTTACACTCTCTCTTGGGTCACAAGAAAATCCACTAACTTGTTTCTGACCTGTTCAAGCCCCAAGACAGGTTTTGGTGACACCCCTACAAGGCAATGAAAAAAAAAAATCTCATTTCCGTCCAAGAAATAGAACCATTATCTTGATTGAAATAATATCTTTCCTCAACCTGCAACCAGATAAAGCATCAAATTGGTGGAGTTTCCTTATCACTACACAGAGTTAGCAGGACCCAGAATAATGGCCTGTCAGCAACTGCTGGGGCTGGGGGGTGGTGTTCTGTGAGTCAGGGCCACAGCTCCTGAACTGATGTGGGTTATGTGATCTCTAGTGTAAAGTCTGGTATTATTATAGTGACGGAGAAAGTACTCTGGTGCCTAGAACGGGGAAAGCAATAAATGCAACTGCTACTATGATTATGGTGGTGGTGTTTCATGAGGTAACATCTAACGCATGTAGCTTCCCTGGTAGCTCAGATGGTAAAGAGTCTGCCTGCAATGCAGGAGACTCGGGTTCGATCCCTGGGTCGGGAAGACCCCCTGGAGAAGCAAATGCAAACCACCCCAGTATTCTTGCCTGGAAAATCCCATGGATGGAGAAGCCTGGTGGGCTGGGCAGGCCACAGTCCACGGGGGTCACAAGAGACAGACATGACTGAGCGACTGACACTTTCACTAAAGCATATGGGCAGTGGTAGGAGTGACTGAAAGCTGTAGATGATTTAGGATGTAAACTTTGGGGATACGACTGTTCTAGAGCCCTTTGTTCACGGACCTGAGAGTCCCAGGACTGCAGTCCGAGTAAGGGAGTGACTGGATCTTAGTTTGGGGTGAACAAGCAGAGGTCAGCAAACCAACATCTTTAGGAAGAAAAATGGAAGAGCTGTGGAAAAGGAGGCAGGGCGTCTGGGTTCCAGCCCAGACCCACCACTTGTCACCGTGCAGCTGGGGCTTCAGGGATCTGGGCTGCCTGCCATTCAAACAGGGCTACATGTAGGTGTCAAGGCGATGTGTGTGCAATGTCCAGGACACTACCCGTTCTCCGTGTCCCTGGTCCCCATCCCCTGAGAGGTGCAGCTCTGCTATCTCCCAGGCATTTTTGAGGGCTTATTCTGTGACAGGTGTATTCTAACATTTTTCATGTATTAACTCACTTAACCCTCCCAACACTCTTACACATTAGAGACTGCTTTTTACAGGTGAGGAGAAGCAGAGAGGTTCAATAACTTGCCCAGGGCCACACAGTCAGTCAGTGATGGAACAGGGATTTAAAGCCAAGCAGTCTGGTTGGAGCTCTTGAAAACTTAAAATCGGACTAAATAATACAGTTCAAACCCATGGGGCTTTTCAGTTCAGTTCAGTTCAGTCACTCAGTCGTGTCCAACTCTTGGCGACCCCATGAATCACAGCACGCCAGGCCTCCCTGTCCATCACCATCACTGAGTGTCGGAGTTCACTCAGACTCATGTCCATCGAGTCAGTGATGCCATCCAGCCATCTCATCCTCGGTCGTCCCNAACTGTTGCTTCCTGACCTGCATACAGATTTCTCAAGAGGCAGGTTAGGTGGTCTGGTATTCCCATCTCTTTCAGAATTTTCCACAGGGTCATCACACAGCACCAAGCTGAGTTCCCTGTGCTATACAGCAATTTCTATGATATATATGACACAAAATTTTTGAGAAACTGATGAATAACTGCTTTCAAGTCATGTAGGAGTGACTACCCAAGGAAAACATTATAACTGTCTTGTAGTTAAACATGTTTGTAAAATGAATTTAAACCTCATTTTTGAGTCAGTCAAATTTATTGTTAAATAACTCTTGGGACATGGAAGCCTATTCATATTTTCTAAGATAAGAGCAGTTGTTGGTATTCTGATTTTACAGAATACATGTGATTATATGCCTCCATTGAGAAGAAAATATGCCACTCGTTATTTTGAGAGCATATTTTTGCCAAGTGTGTTAATTTGATTTATTCATCAAGTATCTAATAACCTCTCCCCATGTTCCAGGTAAGCCCGGTAAGAGGCATTGCAGATGCGATGGTAAACATGCAGAATGGCCTTTTAGGCTGGTAGTGGAAGAAAGACAATTAAATAACCAACTATAATAAAAGTCGGATGGGGGAAATACCTAATGGCAGAGTGGCATCCAACACATACCCAGGGGAGTGTGGGAGAGGGGGGTTAGGGGAAGTCAGAGAAGGCTCTGGGGTAAGTGATGTCTAAGGTGAGACCCAACGATAAACAGGAATGAGCCAGAGAAAGGTGCTGGGCTGTCGAGAGGGTGGAAACAAAGGTTCCCACTGTGAAGCAGGACATGTTCCGGGGTGAGAAAATCAGAGACAATGGGGCAGTTTGAAAGTAGTTAAGGAGACAAAGCTCCAAACTTGGAGTCCGGAGGCCTGGATTCCAGTCCTAGCTCTGCTATATCCGAGACACATGTTGGGACATGGGGAAAGCCACTTATAGCAAGATCTGGCAAGATGCATATTCCGAGGTATTCAGTTTCCACTCCTCGGCCTTCTGGATCACCTGTGCTGGCATTCTGGTGTTCTGTTTGCTTTGGACAGACTCTGCCTCAGGTTTATTTGCACAAATAGTGCAGGAGGACCCCAGCCCTCCCATCCTCACGTTGGCAGACAAAGGCCTCGACTCTGGAGGCTTTGTGGGAACGTGGGCACGTGTGGAAGCCTGAACTGGAGCCTGAGCTGAAGTTTGCTTGGGTTTGAGCCTTGGCCTGAGGCTGTGGCCGGCAGAGCCTGAGATGTTTGGCAATGTGGGCATGAGCAGTTTTCTAGAACTTGGGGTGCACAACGCAGGCAAGGTGACGAGGTTGCGGCTGCTGACCTTTGGGAACTCAGGCTTGAGCGTGATTTGCAGCCAGGATTAAGTTAAAAAACCTCATTGTGGAGCGTGTTAAATGGCATCTTAGGTGTCTGAAACCTAAGTGAGGTTTTCTATTCTTAGCACTGCATTTTCTATTTTTAGGAAGTTAAATCAAATAAGCACCTCTCCACCCCTTAATCCTAAACACTTAATACCAGCTACTTACCTATAGCTAATGTTAACAACCCACGGAAAATTTCAAAAAAATACAAGACACTATCTTCTGAAATAATTTCCCTTGGTACAAAACTTACTTCTCCTTGTTTTCTCTTGCCGCTGCTACTGCTGGTAGGTCTCTTGCCTTTCAAGTAATTAACCCTTCTCTTTTGAGTTTGAGCTATGCAGTGTAAGATTCTTCTGTAGTCATTCCAAGTGGCACGTAATAATAATAATAAAAAACCCTTTATTTATACTGCATGGACTTGAAAGTGTCATTTGGCAACCTGATGTGCCATGCCAGCAGCATTTCGTTTTAGTTGGGAATTAGGTGAACAGTAGTTGGGCCAATTCAGTGAATCATAAAACCCACTAATTGGAGCCAGAAAATGGTTTTTGGCTATGCCCTCACAGGTATTTAATGTCTTGATAAATTCTGACCCTGTTTGGACTCTGTTAAGAGAGGGAAAGCGATGCCCCTGTTATCACCTGATGCAAATATGCTCATTCGAAATTAAAAGATTTCCAATATTTAAATCCTTCTTTCGCTGAGCATCTTATCACACTCAAAAATTCAAATGCAAGTTATGTGTGTGTGTGCGCTCAGTTACTTATTGGAGAAGGAAATGGCAACCCACTCCAGTGTTCTTGCCTGGAGAATCCCAGGGACGGGGGAGCCTGGTGGGCTGCCGTCTATGGGGTCACAGAGTCGGACACGACTGCAGTGACTTAGCAGCAGCAGCAGCTGTTACTTCAGTTGTGGCCAACTCTTTGCAGCCCTGTGGATTGTAGCCCGCCAGGCTCCTTCGTCCATGGGATTCTCCAGCAAAAAGCTGGAGAGGATTGTCGTGCTTTCCTTCAGGGGATCTTCCTGGGGGAAAGGGATCAGACTCAAGTCTCCTGCATCTCCAGTACTGCGAGTGAATTCTTTACCCACTGACCCACCTGGGAAGCCCGCAGGCTATATATCTTTAATAAATATACAGATCTTAAAACTAGCCTGTTGACTTCCCTGATGGCTCGGGTGGTAAAGCGTCTGCCTACAATGTGGGAGACCTGGCTTTGATCCCTGGGTTGGGAAGATCCCCTGGAGAAGGAAATGGCAACCCACTCCAGTACTCTTGACTGGAAAAATCCCATGGATGGAGGAGCGTGGTAGGCTACAGTCCATGGGGTCGCAAAGAGTGGGACACGACTGAGCGACTTCACTTTCTTTTTTTAAAACTAGCCACTATTTCACATTCTTTGAAGTTTCATTCCCTGAATTTGTTCCATTTTTCTCAGTAAAAATCCAAACTAACACCTATTTTCTTGAAAACTACATTATTATAGTAGCTTAATCTCAGCTCTCTCTGGAAATAATGCAAAGAGAATATTTCAAAGAATAGATAGTCTTTCAGGAGAGACAGCTGGTGTTTCAGCACCTGCTTCTACACCTGAGAGTAGGAGATCCAAGGTGGTTAAATCTCAGTTGTTTGCTTAATTGGCCAGATTTCATACATCATCTGCTCTGGTGTTGTCTTTCACCTTTTGTATAAGGTGACGTTAGCAAGACCTTTTCCACTGTAAGAGAGATTAAAATTGAAAAATTTGGTCACAGCTTTCTTGCCTCAGAAAGACAATGTTGCTATTCTTCAAAGGGTAATAGAAAATGCATTCTCCCAGGGTTATAAAAGGGTTATTATTTGTCCAGTATTTTAAGGGAAACAAAAGGATCTATCTCTTAGGTGTTTAGCATTTATCTTCAATACTTTTAGGTGTCAATCTAGTCCCTGCACAAATTTAATGTTTTCTTAATCAGATAATTTTCTTCCTTTAGTGGTAGAATAATTAAGTGCTTTTGTTTGTTTTTATCCTTTGGTTTATGGTATCACAGCAGAAAAATTCAAGTTTGACCAGAAAAGCTTTTGAAATGCCCTAAATGAATTTTTTTAAACTAAGGGAGCACCCCAGCTTATCTAGTGGGATTTAGCAAATACAATCTGGTAGTAGAAGTCAAAGCAATTACCTTAAATTGATAGTGATTTACTGTTTTAGACATGTTTTTACACCCATTGCATCATTTGATCTACAGCCTTGTTAGACACAGCATGGAAAGGTAAAAATTTCCAAAAGTATGTCTTTCCCCATCTATTATCTCAATAATTAAATATGAAAGTCAACCCCTTCCTCTTACAGGGTGTTTGTTAACCAAACTATTTGATCGCACCGCATGGCTTGGGGATCTTAGGTTCGTGATTGGGAATCAAATCCTGTCTTCTAGCTGTGGAAGTAGAGTCCTAACCACCAGACTGCCAGGGGATTTCCTGTTATCCAAACTTTGATCTCATAAATCTCTGACTTTAACTCCTTCACCTGAGCCATAAATGTATGTGTTCCTTATGATTCAGTCCTTGATTCCTCTTTCTTTTAAATTATCTTTAAATTTTAAATTAATTATTAATTTACCATGCATGCTCTTTCTTGGAGATCTTATTTACTTGCAGGGTTCCCTTCAATTATCACTTTCACAAGTTGACTTCCAAATGCCTATTTTCAGAACTGACCTCTCTCCTGAGAACTTGACTTTCCAACTCTTTGCTAGACACAGATGCATCTCAACTCAAACACATTAAAAGCAGTCTAAGGTCAGGCTGGCACCCCACTCCAGTACTCTTGCCTGGAAAATCCCATGGACAGAGGAGCCTGGTGGGCTGCAGTCCATGGGTCGAAAAGAGTCGGACACGACTGAGCGACTTCACTTTCACTTTTCACTTTCATGCATTGGAGAAGGAAATGGCAACCCACTCCAGCATTCTTGCCTGGAAGATCCCAGGGATGGGGGAGCCTGGTGGGCTGCTGTCTCTGGGGTCACACAGAGTCAGACACGACTGAAGCGATTTAGCAGCAGTAATAGCAGCAGCAGCAGCAAGGTCAGGCTCAGAGGCAAGTTTGTGTGTTTGAGTTTGTGTTTGTCTTAATAAATTGCAAAAGCAAATCAAATAAATATAGATTTTCCACTACTTTACGTTCATCAGTTTTTTTCTATCCGTTAAACTTGGCCCTCAACTTTTAGGTCCTGTATGTTCAAAATCTGAAGATAGCGTAACACTATTTTCAGTAACCCAACATTTCATAATGTATTCAAAAGGTTAAACAAACAGAAGTTGTGCTCCTCTGAAATGGAAATCAGTTTTCTTAATTTGGTATTACTCTTTAAAAATCACTCCTGAACAGTTGGCAGGTGCAAGTGAATTCCATGCAGATTCCTTAAGGCTAGTGATTAGGTTAAATGGGTTTATCAGCATCAGGGTGCAAAGCCAAAGGCCATGGTAATTTGTCAAAGGTCGTTAGAAAACGAAGTATAAGTTTAAGAAAAGATCCTAAGAAGCTTGGTCAATTCTAGGTGGATTCAGGAATTCTGGTCATTTTATGGGGACGTTAGAAATCCTGTAGGAACTGGAGGGAACTTTCCGGGCCGTCATTTCCCTTTCTATGGCCTTACAAGGTTCTGGGATGATAATCAATGCAGAATTCTAAAGTTCTGAAAGCCAGACTCTGGAAGCTAGTGATACTCTGCTAGGAGGACACTTCAACTCACTCCATCAACCTGAGCTCCCTGGCAAGCTATGACGTCGAGGCAGGAAAAGGTATCTCCTGTTCATTAAATGAACAGTCGAGGTGGTAAATATAAAATAAGAGATACACTTTGTTTGTTGCTCATTAACTGGGAAGCAGAGGTAGGTGAGACTGCAACGTGAGCTAGGGTAACCCACTCGAAACAAAGGAACCGCAGGCCCCCTGATGTCTTCCCGCCAGCAGCCCCGGGCCTCGACCACACGCTGCGTGGGGGCGGGGGGCCGGAAGGGCGCGGCCGGAGGNCCAAGGAAGAGGCACCCTTGCCTGTCTGGCCCTGGACCTTCGTCCTGGGCCCACAAGTGTCTCAGACCCAGCATGTCAGGGTTTGTCATTGGTGTGAGCAGGGGACCAGAGGGGCTTGACAGAGGCCTTGGCATGAAAGGCCTTCCTCACTTTCAAGCAGGACAATGCTTGAAAAGAAGAGTCGCCAGGCCCACTCTGATGGCATGAGAGGCATTAGCTAATATTTTGATTTTAATAGAATGAATAATAAAGAGCCCGCCTGTCTCTTGGAACTAATTTTGAAGAACGGGTTCTGCCACACGCTCCTCTGGTTGAATCAGGCTCCGAAAGAATGGATAACAAAAGGTTTAACCAAAAAGAAAAGGCATTCCTCCATCAACTTTTCTCTCTTTTAATTCCCTTCTTGTCATGCGCCTCAGTTAACAGTAACTTATGAAAAGATGAAATAGAGTTGGAACAGGAGGCCCTGAGCCTCAGAAGAGGGCTCGGGCGGCAGCCCTTGCTTTTTGTTCTGCGGCATGAATGGCTTCGCGGTGGGTCCCCTCGCTGAGCCGGGTGCACGGGCCTGGAGGGCAGACATGTACGACAGCCTCCGGGTGGGGCGGCGGCAGGGGGCGTGCCTGGCCTCCCCACAGGTGTCTGCTGGAGGCAGGGGCTGGCGGGAAGCAGGAGGCGGACTCAAAGTGAGCGATTTGAAGGGAGTTGAGTCTGAAGGCCTGTGCAGGATGTTGGGGACCCCCAGGCGCCAGTTCAGTGCCCCAGGGCTTTTGACACCGCGATTGAAGGGGCGGGGGAGCAAGGGTGCTGAGAACAGAGGCAGTCAGGGTGCTGTGGAGGGTTCCACCTCGCCGGGCCGTGACCCGAGGGGTCCCTGAAGACAGAGAGACAAGGCATTAAACACCCAGCCTCCCCCTCTTCCTCCCTGCAGGCTGCTCTGGAGCCTCCATTGGCTGCAGGCTGTAGGGGCACAGCCTCTGGGCAGAGCCAAGCGCCGCCGGGGCAGAGTGAGCCCAGAGGGGCAACTGGGGAGAGCAGCATAGTGCCTCCGCCCTCCTGACATCCTGGGGGCAGGGGGGTGGCCAGCACCCTTGTCAGGGTCTAGAGTCTTGGGGTCGATTTCAGGGCCTCCAGGGAAGTCCCCGGCCTCTTCTCCAGGGACCACCATTCTTTTCACCAAACGTATTGTCACCGCGGTTCCACTGGCGAGGGGCACTGGGGCCATGCTGAATGCACATGGAAATTCCCCGTCTGATGCCTCGCTGGAAGGAGCTCTGGCAAGAGAGCCACCAGGAGTGGGCCCCGAAGGAGACGCTAGCTGAAGAAAAGTGGGGGTCAGGGCCAGAGCAAAGGGCACAGAGGCTCAGCCCGCCGAAGCCTAGCCTGGGACAGTGCCTGTCACGATCCTGCAGGAGCCTCCGCTCCCCCCACCACGGCTGTCGGAGCCACAGGCAGCTCTCAGCTCTGCTCCCCACAGAGCTCAGGGTGATTCTGCCCTTCCCACGGCCGGCCAGCCTAATCTGAGAGCGAAGCTGGGCCAGCAAAGCGTTTCACTTGTCCAGCAGCCCATGAGGTGGGAGCGCAGACGGAGATGTGAGGCTCTTGCTCAAGGCCACACTGAACCCAGGTGCTTGATTTCTGAGCTGCCCCCTGGTCTGGCTGCCTGCCCGGGGTCTTCTGGCAGAGGAGGGTCTGCACCTGCAGAGAACGGAACATCATTCAAGTGTTGGAACTTCCAATTAAAATTGTTTTATTAGGAAATGATTTCAAGTTAAAGAGAAACTGCAAAAAATAAAAAGAAGACCCTTACATCTTTGTATTCTACACCCACCTATTGTTAGAAACTTACCCCATTCCCTTTATAATCTTTGCTCTCTCTCTGTATCACTTGTATCTCTATCTCTCTCTCTCAGTGTGTGTGTGTGTGTGTGTGTGTGTGTGTGTGTGTAAACCAGACTTGGTGGACTCTCACAATGGGCATTTATGAAGTCCTACACAAAAGATTCCTATCCGCATAAGAGATCGTATTAGTATCATACCCACTAGTTACGTACATTGTACTTACGTATGAAAACAGATTAATGGTCAGATGGACAACATAAAACTAAAGTAGTCAATTCGAGCACTACGAGAAATGCCGTGCAGGAACAGGTGACTCCTAGGACAGATCCCAACCTACAACGAAACAATACAGGGAAACCGGAGGAAATTGGACCTTGTAAAAACGTCGGAGAGAAACAGAAAATCCTGAAACTCTACACATTTCTTATGGTTACGAGGGAATGAAAGGTATTTTACAAGGAGTAAAACCCAAACAGACTACAAAAAAACAATAATCTGAGTCCAATATGTAAGACAGGAGACGCCTGCCTGCACTACTTTGGGCTCTTCTCAGGCAATCACACCAGGAATCACCCACTGGTCCCCACTGGTGATGTTAATTTTGAACTGCCAGTCAAGGTATTGCCAATTTCTCCGCTATATGAGGATCATTGTTTTTTCTCCCTTAAAACTAGCATGCAGTCTATAGGAAGACTACAATTATGCAAGTCCCTACTCTTCCTGGATGTAGTATCCATTGATGATTCATGCCTGATCCCATGGTTAACACGACGGTTGCTGCAAAAAAATCGATGCTTTTCCAGCTTTAGCATTACCTCCGTGTTTACCAGTTGGCCCTTGGCTTTCTGCTGTAACAGTAGAATTTATTTGTGCCTCAAACAGTATACATTTACCATTGTAAGCAATAAAATGAATTTATTTGTCTGTCTGGTGAATTTCTGTTTTTCCAAGAGTTTATTAATATTATTTTTCACTGTACTCAATTATTTTGGGGATTAATCTACTGCCCCAGAGTTGACCGGTAGAGGAGCCCCTGTAAGTTGACTCCCATAATATTTTGATGTGTCACCAGTCCTGTTACGGAGCACTTTCTTACTCTCTGGCATAACAAAAGGTTCCAGGCTCGTCTCGTACCTGCCTGGTCCTAGCCCTGCAATCAATCATTTCTCTAAGAAGCCTTGCTTCCTTTTAGCGGAGAATGGTATTAGAGACCGAGATCTGGGCTCTGAGTGTGCTCACGGCTACTGATGTCTTTGCTTCTTGGCTCTTTTAAGGGATAGAACTAGAAAATATAAGTATGCATACACACATAAACATAACTTTCATAATACATGTATACACACATGCACATAGACAGACGTATACATTTACATATTCACATGTGAGACATTATGAGTCCACACCAGTACTTCCAAATCCAGTCTACTTCCACAGGGTTGCTTTTTGTCTTATCCCATTCCATATTTATGTTTTTCTTCCATAGTGAAAACTCAGGTTCTCCAAACCATCGACACATTCACTCACCCACTTAATTCTGTGTTAAATCTAAAATAGCATCAGAATGGTTTCACCTACACTGCTACAGTCAACAAATCTTGTTCCCTTACTCCAACCCTTCTCTGCTGTTAGATTTTATTTATTTTTTTCAGTTTTCATTCAGTTTTTGGGATTTTCCCTTCCCATTCTTATTGATTTAATTTAAAAAAAAAAAAGGTTGAATAATAAAATACTTTTAAAAGTCAGAACTACACAAAAAGGTATACTAGGAAGACACTCTCTCCTGTGTTCCTTCTACCCCATCTCCCCCTGGTAGGAAGTCCACTTAATTGTTTGATATTTACACTTCTATTGCTTTCTATAAAAATAAGCACTTTTTATGTGTTTTGAAAATTTCCCTTCTTTTTTACACAAAAAAATAGTATGTCATATATGCTTTTTAAACACTTTTCTTTATGTATTCAGTCTCCTGGAAAACAATACATACCATTCATAGAGGTCTTCCTCATTTTTTTTTATAGCTGCATAGTACTCCATGTGCATACCATAGTTTATCCAACCACTGTCCTATGCATGACCATAAAATGATTGTAAATAATGCTGCAAAGCTTGTGTGTGTGTGTTGGAAGTGTATCTTCAGGGTAAATTTCTTATAATGGGATTACTGAATTGAAGAGTAAATGTGTATGGAGTTTTGTAAGATATTTCCAGGTACCCTTTCATGGGGTTGTGCCAATGTGCATTGTACCTGTTTCCTCATAACCTTGCTAAAGAAGGTACTGTCAAGTTTTGAAACTTTTGCCAGTGTCATGAGTATGAAATGGTATCTTAGTGTAGTTTTAATCTGCAGTTATCTTTTTATGTGTGAAGTTGAATATTTACATATTTAAAGATATTATTTTTATTCCTTTTGTGAGTAGTATGTTCTTTTGCCCATTTTTCTATTGCCCACTTTTCTATTGGGATTCTTCTGGTCCTTTGTGCCTCAATTCATAACAGCTTTGTAAAAAACCTAATAGTGATATTAAATCTTATCTATGATATATGTAGCAAATATTTTCTCCCCATTTATCTTTGATTTTACTTATGGTGTTTGCCATATAATTTAAAATTGTTTATGTAGTAAAATTCATCAACCTCTTACAGCCTCTGGATTTTCAGTCATAGTTGGAAAGCATTTTCCTACATCCATGTGGAAATATCATTTTTGATGGCTATATAATATTTACCTGCAAAGATAAACCATCATTTTTATTTAGATTCTAAGATGAATTGGAGTTCCTAAGCAGATGGGGCAGAGGGAAGAAGAATTCAGAGGGGGGAGTAGCTTGAAGGCTGGAGGTTTGAAAGCCTTGCACCCTGTTGGTTTCAGGATGAGGGCAGAGGAAGAGTGATCCCTGCCTTGCACTAATGCAAGGAATCAAGTTTGGCCCCCATGACACGCTCCAGTGTCAAGACACACAAAAGAGGGCTATGGGAATTTCAGAGGACTGACAAGTATCCTTTTGGCTGGACACAGAGACACTGAGACAAGGCTGGGAACAGGGTGAGGCAAATCCATTTGGCAAATTTAAGGAGGCCTCATTCTCAGAGTTGTGCAAGTGCAGGGCTGGGACCCAGAAGTGAGGGTCTCCTTAAATTTTGTTCCCTGAGCATCTCACCTGCCTCCCCTGGTGCTTGCCCTTCTTTAAGGGAGGAGCAAGACATGAACTGGGCCTGAGTAAAAGTAGAAATAAATGCATGGGGCCAGGGAAGTACCGTCAGCCTTGGCTGAGCCAGTAGGAGAACCATGCTCTATCAGCTGTTGTTGTTCAGTTGCATTCAACTCTTTGGGACCCCATAAACTGCAGCATGCCAGGCTTCCCTGTCTTTCACTTTCTCCCAGAGTTTGTTCAGACTCATGTCCACTGAGTTGATGATGCTATCCAACCATCTCATCCTCTGTTGCCCCTTTCTCCTCCTGTCCTCAATCTTTCCCAGCATCAGGGTCTTTTCCAATGAATTGACTCTTCACATTGGGTGGCCAAAGTATTAGAGCTTCAGCTTTAGCATCAGTCTTTCCAGTGAATATTCAGGGTTGATTTCCTTTAGGATTGACTGATTTGATCTCCTTGCTGTCCAAAGGACTCTCTAGAGTCCTCCAGCACCACAGTTCTAAAGCATCAGTTGTTCGGTGCTCAGCCTTCTGTCCATCAGCTATGCTGTGCTATGCTTAGTTGCTCAGTCGTGTTTGACTCTTTGTGACCCCATGGACTGTAGCCCACCAGGCACCTCTGTCCATGGGGATTCTACAGGCAAGAATACTAGAGTGGGTCGCCATGCCCTCCTCCAGGGGATCTTTGCAACCCAGGGATCAAACCCAGATTTCCCACATTGCATGTGGATTCTTCACCATTCGAGCCACCAGGGAAGCCCAAGAACACTGGAGTGAATTGTCTAGCCCCTCTCCAGGGGATCTTCCTGACCCAGGAATTGAACTGGGAATCTCCTGCATTGCTGGCAGATTCTTTATCAGCTGAGCTACCAGGAAAGTGTTCTAGCCAAATCAGAAAGTGGCATGGTGCTGGGAAGGTGATGTGGGAGAAGTCTGGATTTCATTCTGGTGTTGGAAAGCCACTGCAGGACTTTAAGAAATTCAAGAAATTCTGCCAAATTGGGGGAGACGGGGCTAAAAATCATCTCATCCCAGAGCCGATGTGAAGATTATATAAGACAATCAAAGTAAACACTTGCTGTTGGCACAGGGCCTGGCATGGTGTGGAAGCTCAGTAAATATGAGTTTCCTGTGTTTGGAGGGCATCTACTGATTTTCTTAATCAGGTTTCGAGGCTAATGCCCTTGACACCGTGGGACTGTTCAATTCTCAATGTGGAGGTAGAAAATTATAACAAACAAACCTGAAAGGAAATTAACTGTTCACCTACCTCTGGAAGAGGGAGATGGGATTATTCTAGGCAGCTTCAAGGGATCTGTTTTACAGAAATGGAAACTGAGGCCCAGCAAGGGTCTCACAGTGTATTAATGGCCCACAGTGGGTGAATGTATTCCCACACATCCCCTCAAGACAGACACGGATGCTCACTCCCCCTCTGCCCTCGGCCCACCCTCCCCCAGCCCTGGAAAGCGCAGGAGCTTGTGTGCCACAGGCTCTCCCAAGAGCCTCGCCAAGTGTTTCCTCCCTGAACCGTGCTGACCGGAAGGGAGGAAAAGCTAGGAGACGGAAGACAGGGCTGGGGGACAGCAGGCGGCTCCGCTGCCCTCCCCACCTCCAGGCCCCAGCCCTGGGGGAGGGCTGGCCGAAGGACCGCAGGCCTGTGACTACTTCCCTCCTCTTCCCGGCGTCAGCAGAGGCCTGAAGAAGCCTGTTCCCTGCGGCTGTGTGTCCTGTCAATCAAGTGTGTGGGAAAAATAATAAGTCTGCAGCCCCACGGCTGGAGCTCGTCCTTCAGAGCTTGCTTATCTGCTCTCCCCGGGGCTCCCACTGATTGAGGCCAGGAGGTTGGCTGAATCTCCCAGACCACATTTGAGGAGGGAGGGCAGGCGGATGCCGGCCCCACTCCCAGTTCTGCAGCGGCAGGGCTCTCCCCTCCGACCCTGTCAGTGCTCAGGCTCTCCTGAGAGATCTAAGCCCTCCCGGAGCGGAGCCCCGCCAGCCCTTCCTCCTGCTCCGCCAGGCTCTCGGAAATTGGCCACCCTCTGATCTGCCTCGTGGTGCTTAAGACGGCACCTCAGGCTTGTCTTCCCACCAGGGGGCTGCCTCAAGTCCATCTTGAATTCTTTAGCCTCTGTCCCTGGCCCGAGGCCCATCTCTCCTTAATGGCCCAACCCAGTGCCACCTCGTCCCAGGCACCTTTCTCCACTCTGGTCAGAACGCATATCGCCCCTCTGCCCACAGCCTGCACACAGAGGTTTCAGCGTCTTGGGCAGGATTTGGCATGTCTGTCTTTTATTGGAGGTGGTCCTGAAGGGACGGTCTGGCCCTTTCAGTATGAACCGCCTAAGAGCTGGGGCTATTTCTGAATCACCTTTGAACCCCTCCTAGTGCTAAGCACAGAGCGTCAGTGTTGATCGAACCTCAGAAACGCGAGTAAGAAGACCCCAGTCTTTAAAGACAGGAGGAATTAACCTTGAAATATGGCTGGACATTTGCTGAATGGCTTTGGGAAAAGCACTTAACTGTCTGAGCTTCTACTTGCTCATCCGTTCAATGGGACAATCACATGTGCCCACTGACGGCGTGGGCAGCGTGCCCAGCACAGAACCTGGTCCCAGTAGGCGCAAATCCCCTCACTCACAGATGCTTACCATGCGTCTTCTGTGTGCCACGCTGCAGGGCAGCCAGAGGGCGAAAGCAAAGACTTGAGTGCACTTGTGCAAAGTGAAGTTGAGAGTGCACTCTGGCCGGCCTGTGCTGGGGCTGGTGGGCCAGTAGGCACTCCCACCGTGGGGACAGTGGGCTTTTCCAACCAAACAGCTGCTGAGATCAGCTATCAGATGGATGATTTCTAGGGTATTTCTGACAAAGAAGAGGGCCTGGCCTAGCGAGGAAGTGACGGCTGAGAGGGAGAACGTGAACGAACATCGCTCAGTCATGTCCAACTCTTTGTGAGTCCATGGAGTTCTCCAGGCCAGAATTCTGGAGTGGGTAGCCTTTCCCTTCTCCAGGGGATCTTCCCAACCCAGGGATTGAACCCAGGTCTCCTGCATTGCGGGCAGATTCTTTACCAGCTGAGCCACCAGGGAAGCCCAGGAAGTGAGGGCTGAGAGGGAGAGGGGAATTCAAAAAGAAACAAGAGATCTGAGTTCCTGACCTCACAGAGCTGGTGACCTATCACACCCAGCGCTCTCCAGGATGGGGAGAGATGGCCAAAGCAGGCCTGGGTTCCTCCTTTGGGGAAACCAGGAGTCAGCCAGCCTAAGGTAGGAGCCCGGAGGCTGGCTTTGTCCTGCTCTAGGAACCAGGCCTGGGAGCTCTGTAGGCAGGGGGTCTGCAGGTACAGGCAGGGCTGGGGGAGAGCAAGTGAGACCCCAGGCTGTCTTCAGCTGCAGCCACGGGAGCTTCAGGACCTAAGCCCAGGAAGGTCGGGCCGTCAACCCCAAGTACTAAGACTCCACTCCCAGTTGAGCAGGGGCTGTGTGCAGAGCCCATTGCGCATTCCCTGCGGGATTAGGAAGTGAAGAGTACCCACCCTGACGGGAGGCCAGCGATCTTCCAGAGGGCAAGCACCACACCCATCTCCCAAAAGAGATGCTTTGGGATCAACCACAATGGGCCTCTGCGGCCATGGGCACGCAAGTCTCCAGTCACCCATCTGTGCAGAGAGGCTGGGCACAGAGGGCTGGGGTGAGCCCAGGAAAGGCTCTGGGGGAGGCACCCATGGAGTCAGGCCTGCACGGATCCCGTAGACGTGTGCACTTACTACTGCGCTGAGGTGGCCATCTCCGAACATCTGAGGATCAGCAGGAAGATCACCCCCCTTCCTCAATCCAATAGCCAAACCACAGGAACCTGACCGCATCTGAAAATGCTCATCTCTGAGGCTGCCTGCTGCTGTGGTGTGCTCTCCTGGCAGGAGAATGTTTCTCTTTCCTACTGAGCCTCTCTGCCTCCCCTCAGCCCCATTTCTCAAAGTAGATAGACCACAAGGCCCCAGCTCTCATCCAAGGCTCCCTGTCCTTCTCTGGAGAGGCTGCCAGGCCCACCTGTGCGCAGTAAGGCCCTCTCTCCATTGATGGGCCCAGGTGCCCCTCTACAATAGGAAAACTACATCCCAGGCAGTCAGGGTGGAGGGGGGCTATTCTGGCATCCACCTGGTAAGGCTGTGCCTTGTCCCCTCCTCGCTGAGGGTGCAGGGGAGGCAGCTAGGCGCTGAGGAAGCCCACCACTCCATGTGCGGGCAGAGACAGCACCTTGATGGCTGACCTCAGCTTTCATGGGTTTTTCTGGGGGAAGGTTGCCTTTGGGATGAGCTGAGTTTAAATGGGGCTTTCATTGAATCAAGAATGGAATGACATTTTAATTGCATATCTGACAAGTTAAGAGAAATGAGGGATGGGGGTGTAGACGGAGCCAGGGAAACACAGAGTCCTTCCCTCCAGTCTCCCTCATAACTGGGAGAACAGACAATTTGAAAGTGAAAGTGGGCATTATTATAATTGTTAGAGGAAACAGGTATAAAATGAGACTTTCCTGGGGAACATGAGACTTCAGGGGCCACTATAATTGGTTATATGCTCTCTCCTCCATTTTCCCTGTGATAAGAAAGAAAGGCTCCCTGACCCTCTCTGGGTAATTAATGGGTTGTATAGCCCTGAGGATATCGCTTCACCTTTTTGGCCCTTGGCTTCCTCATCCATAAATTTTATTCATTCGCTCTGCACATGTTATCTTGTGCCCTCCACACGCAAGGCAAAATGCCAGGTGCTGGAACTTCAAAAGGGACCACGACAGGGCCCCGGCCCTAGTCCAGCTTTCTCAGAACTTGGATCCCTGCCCTTTCCCGAGACACCACTCCAGCCCACGGAGTCGTCCAGTCTGGTTTGGGGGAGCCGAAGGAGTTCAGTGCCAGCAGAGCGACGCTGTCTCTTTGGCCTCACTGGTGAGTGCTACGGGTAATGGCCAGGAATGGACCCTGGGAGGTGAGAACATTGCGTCCATTTTGTGAAAGAGGAACCTGAGACTCCAAGAAACAGATTGGTGCGATCGGCAGTCCACAGGCCAGAGGTGGAGCAGTTGAGATTCAAACCCAAGGCCACCTGGCCGTCAAGTCCTCACTCTTCCTTTGCGCTTCCCCTTTCTATTGTCCGCCCCTTGCTTGCCTCCTGCTCCCAGCCCTCATGCCGCTGTCTGGCCAGCAGACTCTGTGGCACAGACGGGCCCCCGTGGAGACAGGGCAAGAGCCCCAGAGCAGCTGTCACACACACCAAGGGCTGCTAAGGCGGTCTTAACTCAGCCGCTTCCCTTCCGTCCTCTCAAATTCCACAGCTGGGAAGCAGACCCACTGACACCTCTGTGGAGAGGGTGGTGAAGAAGGGTGCGATAAATACTATGATAAATATAATGGAACAGCTTGGAGAAAGAGGAAGGTCTAAGAAGCTATTGTTATGCCTGATGCCAAAGACACAAGACCCCGTTCCTTATGCAACTTCTACTAAAATATCAACTAGAAAACTTTCCTAGATGGAGAAATGATTTGTCCAAGGTCTCACAGGACAGGATGACTGAACCTCAGGTCTTCTCTCTCAATCCAGTGCCCTTCCTCTAAAATATCTGCCCCTCTTTTCTTCATAAGCACCTACCAGCTGGTTTTTATATTTAAAAAATCATCAGTGAGATCGGACAGTTTAAATAATTTTAGTGAACATTTATACTTCATGGTTTTCCTTATTAGTTCAGAGGAATTCTTTGTATATTTTCGGTTCGTGCCGTGTCTGTTATACATAATAATGCAAATACTTTTCGCTTAGATTATTGACTTTTAACTTGTACGTGGTATCTTTATCATAGAAAAGTTCAAGCTTTAATCACATCTATCATGTTTTTCCCCATTGTGGTTTCTATCATGTTTAGAAAAATCTGCACACTGACCATGTATTTGTCAAAAACAAATTGGCTGGAGCTTCAGGATCAGAGGGCCTCCCTTGTGGCTCAGCTGGTAAAGAATCCGCCTGCAACACGGGAGACCTGGGTTTGATTCCTGGGTTGCAAAGATCCCCTGGAGAAGGGGACGACTACCCCACTCCAATATTCTTGCCTAGAGAATTCCATGAACTGTGTAGTTCATGGGGTTGCAAAGAGTCGGATATGAGTGACTTTCACTTTTACTTTTCAGGATCAGAAAGCTTTGGCGCAGAAATCCAGAAAGGAGACATTTTCCGAGGGCTTCTTTGTAGGAGGCCTTTGACCAGGAGGCCCTGGACCTACTCAGCCATCATCTTGGACACCTGACCCAGCACCCAGCTCTCGTGCCAGGCTCTGTCTGTTTCCCACAGATTGAGGTCTGGCTTATAAGCTCAGTGAATCAAATATTAACCGGGACAACCCCAGGAGTGTGTTTTCCTGGTCACCAAAGCCAAATCAAGACATAGGGGCCTGTTTTCCCTTTCTGGGGCCCTGTCCTTCTCCCCCGTCTCTTCCCTACACTCTGAAAGGGATCTGAAAATCTACCAAAACTGTTTTATGTGGGTGGGGATCTTTATCTGACTGTTGCTGCTTTTGTGGGAAACTTTTCACAGAGCCGAATACAGAAAATTATCTTTTCAGACATACCATTCAGTGTAATTTTATAAGATCTGCAGTAATTGTTCTAGCATCTTCTCCAAGAAACCTTAAAATCCAGTGATTGCTGTGTCATAAAAGAAGCAAGAAGCTTGGGTAACCAGAAAGAGACTATTAATCCTGTTGGGGCTCATCCTTACTAATTCATTGTTTCTGGCAAGGGGGGAGAAAGATTGTTTTGAAAAGCTTCTTGGAAGGACTGAGAGTCCATTGGTGTGTGTATACACACCCTCCCCACCCCCCCCCCCACACACACATGCACACACATACCCAGCGATGCAGTGGCCTGCATTATAACATTTTCAAACAGGTAACCCAAGCATTCGGGGCTTCCCAGGTGGCACTAGTGGTGAAGAACCTGCCTGGTGATGCAAGAAACGTAAGAGACGTGTTCAATCTCTGGGTTGGGAGGATCCCCTGGAGGAAGACAGGGCCACACACTCCAGTGTTCTTGCCTGGAGACTCCCATGGACAGAGGAGCCTGGCGGGCTACAGTCCATGGAGTCTCAAAGAGTCAGATACAACTGAAGTGACTCAGCATGCACGCACAACCCAAGCATTCAGATCTGCGCTGAATCTTGCTGCCTTTGGTGTTCCTGTATCATAGGAACACATGCTCTTTGTTGGCAGAACTAAGTAAGGGTCCACTCTGAAAAGAAGAGGCAAGAAATGAAGGCCCTGCTAAGGGAGCAGCTGGCAGGGGAAGGAGCCAGGCCAGAGGCTCAGAATAGCTGGTCCTGGTGCCAAAGGGTGAAAAGGGCAGAGGAAATGGGTAGGCTGGGGCCCGTGGGAGGGGCGGCCTGGGCTGGGAGGGGACGCAAGGGTGGTGTGCCGCCGTGGCCTAGAGATCACTGGTCTATGGGAAGTTTTCAAAGTAGAGATTCAGGCGTGGGTGGGAGGCCTGGGAGGGTGGAGGAAGGGTCTGGACTTTGCCTCCGGCCGAGGAGGGACCGGACGCAGCACTACCTCCGGATGGCCATTGTGTGGGAGCCGCACTGACAGCTCTGGTGGAAGGGTGGGATGGGGTTCAGCAGGGCCGGCAGCAGGGGGTGGGGGACCAGGGCTGAGCCGAGACCGGATCCTCCTGCCGATGGAGGGACGGGCTGTCTGTGGACGGGGCTGGGCAGCAGGGACACAGCGTGAAGAGCGTCCTCCCGTTCAGCGAGGACAGCCCCGCTGAGCCTCCCCCCTGCTTGGTTTTCAGAGGATGCCCAGTGTCAGTGACCGCGATGCCTGAGTCCCAGAGGGTCTGTTCCAGCATAGACGGTAGGTTCCAGGGCCTCTTCAGCAGAACCATCACCAAGTGTTTTTTAAGCACCTACCAGGCACCCTCTGGACAAGACTCTTCAGAAAAGAAGCGACCAAGTGAAAGGCAATAAGCAAATGTAGGAAAGATAAAGTCAAAGCCTTTGCACTGTGGTTTTTGTTTTTTTTTAAACTTCCAGTCCAGGTGGATTTATTAGACTCTTTATGTTGTTTTTTTTTTCTTTTTCCACTGTGGTTTTGATTTGCATTTCCCTGATGATTAGTGATGCTGAGCATCTTTTCAATCTGAGAGCCAGTTAGAATCCCAGAATCTCGGGACCGCGAGATTTTTCAAAGGGCTTGGATCCCACTCTCCCACCCTTGCTGCCTCTGACTGAACGTGGAAGTGACAAGGAGCTCCTTGTCACCTTGCTCACTGAGGTCCTGCCTTTCACCTCTGAGCAGCCCTGAGTGCTAGAAGGAGGCTGAGCCATCCACTGGGCGTCAGAAACGGGCTCCAGCTCCACTGAAGGCCCCGGATGCTCATCTCCAGAGTGGTCAGCACCGCCCCTGCCTTATCTGCCTCTCAGGGCTGTGGTAGCAACGTCCCACACTCAGGGCTCTGGGTGTGCTCGCAAAGAGCTTGACTTGCTCACCTGTCTCCCCAAGCTGCAGTGGGGGCATGAAGTGAAACAAGCATATGAACACTTCTTCATCCTTGACTCTGTTTCCTCCAGCGAGCTCTGATGTCATCTGCACGGAGCTCTGCAAGGGAGCTGTTAGGGTATTTGTCTTCTTTCTTTTTTTTTTTTTAATTGAAGTATAATTGACCTACAATATTATATTAATTTCAGGTATACAACCCAGTGATTCGATATTTTTATATACTATNACTATCACATAAGAAACGAATCGCCAGTCTATGTTCGATGCAGGATGCAGGATGCTTGGGGCTAGTGCTCTGACCGACCTGACCCAGGAAGGGGGTGGGGCGGGAAGGAGGGGGAGAGGGGTGAGTAAGAGGGAGGGGGCGAGAACCACCTCCCCACAGGAGAGGCACAGTAACAGATCTAGAGCCGGGCCCGCCCTGAGCCCCTTCTGTGTGGCTGTGGGAGCCTCTCTCGCCAACCCCCACCCACCCGCCAAGACTCCTTTATGTTCCTGTTCTCAGGAGGCAGCTGGCTTGGGGGCTGAGAACAGGAGAGAGGCGAGGCTGGAGGGGGACTGGGGCAGGGCTCCCCACTTTTTGCCCATAGCCCTTCCAAAAGGGTGGGTCCCAGCCTAGCACGCACATACAGTGATTAAGGGGGAGGGTGCAATGACATCCACTGTCCACCGAGGTACCCAGCCAGCGGGCTGGACCGTGGCCAGCTCTCCCCCGGGGCTCTTGGCTGCAATACAGTCAGCCCTGGCACCACCCACTGGCCTACTCAGACACTCCTTCAGGTCCAGGGGCCAGAGCCCTGCTAGGAGGAGCCGCCTAGGGGCAGGCTGGGCTGGGCATGCAACTCTCTGCCACCCCTCCCTGCAGCCTCCTGCCTCCTCCCCTTCTGCCCACTTCCAGCTCCAGCTGGGTTTGAAAGAGGTGCTCCAATCCTTGCTCCCTCCAAAGCAGGCCCTGCCCTGTACTCTCTCCTTTTAGCTGGAAGCTGTATCCATAAACTGGGTCTCCCTTTTCGGCCTGATGGTTTATCCGCTGGGAGAACCCCATAAACCTGGCCAGCTGCCCTGTCCCCTAGCCCTCACTCCCACCCCTACTCACAGCAATACAAACTTCCAGGCCCAAGGGACCACTTCCGGGAGCCCTCTCCCCCTCCAGGAGTTCTATCTTCATGACTGCAGGACCTGGTTCCTTAATGGACCCCAAAGAGTGCTCTGTGGACCCTGCCCCACGCCAACGAGCCCCCAGTGCTTTCTCTCCTCACAAGACCTGAGGCTCCGAGGGTGGCACTCCACAGTGCCCCACCTCCACCCAGGCAGTCAGAACTAAACCTCAACTTGTGGGCACACAGCCAACACCTCTGGATTGATCCTGACTCCATCCAGGTCATGCGTTGGCACCTTCACCCACGGGGCCTGGGAGTGGAGTGTGGAGTTGCGCTTGATTGGGTATTTCATTAGCACCTCTGTGGACAAAGGGATTTGACTTTTCATTCTTTGGTCTGGGTGTTCCGGGAGTTTTTGATAAAAAGCTATGGAGTCATCCAGTCTTGGAAACTGTCCACTTGCCCTGATTAAGCACCTTCCCTTCTGACCTCCAGTGCCCGATTCCCTGACTTTGCACCCCCTGTCCTTCCCTCCCCTGCCTTCCTCATCCCTCCCTGCTTCCAAACCTCTCTGCTCCCCCATAGGCTGCTATTCATGACCCCCTACCATACGGAGAAAATCTGACAAACTCCTTCCAGCCCTTTGTACAGTTTTAGAACTACACAGAGAGAGACCCTTCCTGCCTTCCTGAAGCAAATTTGCATGCCTGGAGCAGGCTCTCTGCTGGGTGTGCCCCACAATGGGATGAATCATTAACACTGGGATTTCAGGCAGCGGGCACCTGCTGGAGGAGGCATTTAAGTCTGAACCATTCTTCCTGGCGTGCTGCAAACCCTCTGTCCCATCCTTGGCCTTCATAGAGTGATGGACCTCTGGGGTTTACCTTTGGCTTTGGGGTGCTTTCGTGTTGGTGGCAGAGGTGGTGAGGTCCAGGCCTCTCTTTGGTCTCATTTGCTTCCTGCTGATTCTCCATCTCACAAGGGGAAGCTGGTNTTGTAGGGCACCAAGCAAGGAGTCCAGGTAGCTAGTATTTCAGAGACCTGAACTCTCCAAAGAGTTGCAGGGAAAGGTTTTTAAAGACAAGATGAGGGAAGAAGCTTTGTGGGATACATGATCAGCAGTGGACATTTTTGTGATTAGTTGATGCTGAGGTAATCGGGAGTCAACATCATCAACCTCTGGTTCCAAAGTCTAGAGTCTATGTGTTTGTGGGAAGCATACAGTTAACTTCTTCCACCTGATGGAGGTTTCAGTATCTGCAAAACATTTCAAGGACATGGCTCAGAATATTATGTATAGCCACTGAGGAGTAAGTAAGGATCCTTGACTTTGTTTGTGGCTAACATATTATTATTTTGTCTTGCTTGACTGTTTTTCTTTCTCTCTGCCTTTTCTCATGTCTCTGATTAAATGTACTATTTGCAGTTCAGGGAAGGCCTAGGAGAGGAAAGTTTTTCTACAGATAAGAGGCATGTGCAATGAACATTGGTGTACATGTGTAATTTTCAGTTATGACTTCCTCAGTGTGTATGCCTAGTAGTGGGATTGTTGGGTCATATGATAGTTTTATTCCTTTTTTTTTTTAATGGAATCTTCATTCTGCTCTCCATATTGGCTGTATCAATTTACCTTCCCACCAACAATGCAAGAGGGTTCCCCTTTCTCCACTTGCTCAAGCATTTATTGTTTGTAGAATTTGTGATGACGGCCATTTTGACTGGTGTGAGGTGATACCTCATTGTAGTTTTGTTTTGCAAGTTAATAATAAGCAATGAGCATTTTTTCATGTGTTGATTATCCATTATGATGTCTTCTTTGAAGAAATGTGTGTTTAGATCTCCTGTCCTTTTTTTTTTTCTTTTTCACGTGTTTTTCCCATTTAGGTTACTACAGAGGATCAGGCAAAGTTGCCTGTGCTATACAGACAGCAGGTTCCCTTTTGGTTATCAACTCTAAGCATAGCAATGCATACCTGTCAGTCCCAAACCCCTTAGCTTCCCCCCTTCCTCTATTCTGACAACCTCTGGCAACCACAAGTTTGTTCTTCAAGTCTGTGAGTCCACTTCTGTTTTGCCAACAAGTCCATTTGTATCATTATTTTAAGCATTTTAAAGTGTACAATTCAGTGGCATTAAATATGTTCACAATGTTGTGCCACCATCACCACTAATTCCCAAACTTTTCATCAACCCAAATGCAAACCTAGTACTCACTCTTCCTCTCCCCCCAGCCCCTGGACACCACTAGTCTGCTTTCTGTCTTTATGCATTTGCCTACTCTGGATATCTCACATAAGATATGTGTGTCTGACTCAGCATCATGTTCTCAAGGGTCATTCTGTTGTAGCACATGTCAGTGCTTCCTTCCTTCTTATGGCTGAATGATATTCTGTTGTATGGATATGCCGCATCTTATTTACATGTTCATCATTTGATGAACATTTAAGATTTTTCCATCTTTTGGCTACTATGAATAGTGCTACTGTGAACTTTCATTTATGTTTTTTTTTTTTTTTTAACATATGTCTTCAGTTCTTTTGAGTACATACCAAGAGTGGAATTGCCAGTCTTAAGATAATTCTATGTTTAACTTGTTGGGTAGCTGAAAAACTGCTTTCCACAGTAGCTGGACCATTTTATTTGTACCTGTGGAGAAGGGCATGGGAACCCACTCCGATATTCTTTCCTGGAGAATCCCATGGACAGAGGAGCCTGGTGGGCACAATCCATGGGGTCACAAAGAATCAGACCCAACTGAGTGATTAATACACTTTCACCAGCCATGTACAAGGGTTTCAGTGTCACCACACCCTTGCCAACATTTGTTGTTTTCCTTTAAAAAAAGAAATAAAATTATGGCCATCTAGTGTTGCAGAGTGGGACACAACAGAGTGAGTTTCAGTGGTGAGAAGCCCATCTGTTTCTTTTCAATTAACTTATTTTTTTTTATTGAAGGATAATTGCTTTACAGAATTTTGATGTTTTCTATGAAACCTCAACATGAATCAGCCATTGGTATACATATATCCCCTCCCATTTGAACCTCCCTCCCATCTCCTTCCCCATCTCACCCCCTAGGTTGATACAGAGCCCCTGGTTGAGTTTCCTGAACCATACAGCAAATTCCTGTTGGCTCTCTATTTTACATATGGTAATGTAAGTTTCCATGTTATTCTTTCCATACATCTCACCCTCTGCTCCCCTCTCCACGTGTCCATAAGTCTATTCTCTATGTCTCTTTCTCCACTGCTGCCCTGTAAATAAATTCTTCAGTACCATTTTTCTAGATTCTGTATATATGCCTTAGAATACAATATTTATCTTTCTCTTGCTGAATTACTTCACTCTGTGTAATAGGTTCTGGGTTCAGCCACCTCATTAGAACTGACTCAAATGCCTTTCTTTTTATTATTGAGTAATATTCCCTCATGTATATGTACCACAACTTCTTTATCCATGCATCTGTCAATGGACATCTAGGTTGCTTCCATGTTCAAGCTATTGTAAATAGTGCTGCAATGAACAATGGGATACATGTGTCTTTTCCAATTTTGTTTTCCTCATGGTATATGCCTAGGAGTGGGATTGCTGGGTCATATGGTGGTTTTATTCCTAATTTTTAAAGGAAATCTCCACACCATCTTCCATAGTAGCTATATCAGTTTACATTCCCATGACCAGTGCAAGAGGGTTCTCCTTTCTCCACTTGCTCTCCAGCATTTATTGTTTGTAGAATTTGTGATGGTCATTTTGATTGGTGTGAGGTGATACCTCACTGTAGCTTTGTTTTGCAATTCTCTAGTAAGAAGCAATGAGCGTTTTTTTTCTTATGTTGATTATCCATTGCGAAGTCTTCTTTGAAGAAATGTCTCTTTAGATCTTCTGCCTATTTTTTATTACATTGTTTGTTTTTCTGATGTTGAGTACATGAGCTGTTTGTATATTTTGGAGATTAACCCTTTATCAGTTGCTTCATTTGCAATTAGTTTTTTTCCCATTCCGAGGGTTGTCTTTTCATCTTGCTTATGGTTTCCTTTGCTGTGCAAAAGCTTTTAAGTTTAATTAGGTCTTATTTGTTTATTTTTGTTTTTATTTCCATTACTCATGAGGGTGAGTCACTGAGGATCTTTCCATGATTTACGTCAAAGAGTTTTCTGCCTGTGTTTTCCTCTAAGTGTTTTATAATTTCTGGCCTTACATTTAAGTCTTTAATCCATTTTGAGTTTATCTTTGTGTATGGTGTTAAGAAGTTCTAATTTCATGCTTCTATAGTACATGTAGTTGTCCAGTTTCCCTAACATCACTTACTGAAGAGACTTTTTTTCCATTGTACTGTCTTGCCTCCTTTGTCAAAGATAAGCTGCCCATAGGTGTGTGGGTTTATGTCTCAGCTTTCTATCTTGTTTCATTGGTCTATACTTCTGTTTTCTGCTAGTACCATATTGTCTTGATGACTGTAGCTTTGTACTATAGTCTGAAATGGGGATGGTTGATTCCTCCAGCTCCATTCTTCTTTCTCAAGATTGCTTTGCCTGTAATGGTCCTTTTGTGTTTCCATATGAATTGTGAGGTTATTTTGTTCTAGTTTTGTCAAAAATGCCATTGGTAAATGGATAAGGATTGCATTGAATTTGTAGATTGCTTTAAGTAGTATACTATTTTCACAATACTGATTCTTCCCTTCCAAGAATATGTTATATCTCTTCATCTGTTTATGTCATCTTTGATTCTTTCATCAGTTTCTTATAGTTTTCTGTATTTAGCTCATTTGTCTCCTTAGGTAGGTTTATTTCTGGGTATTTTATTCTTTTTATGTCAATGGTGAATGGAATTGATTCCGTAATTTCACTTTCTGAGTATTGATTGTGAGTGTATAGGAAGTCAAGAGATTCCTGCGTGTTGATTCTGTGTTGGGTGATTTTACTAAATTCACTGATTACCTCTAGTAAATTTTGATAGTATCTTTAGAATATTCTGTGTATGGTGTCATGTCATCTGCAAAACACTGAGAGTTTTCTCTCTTGTTTTCTAGTTTGGATTCCTTTATTTTTGCTTCCTCTCGGATTGCTGCATCTAGAACGTCCAAACTATGTTGAATAATAACAGTCAAAGTGGGCACTTTTGTCTTGTTTCTGATCTTAGAGGAAATGTTTTCAGGTTGTCACCATTGAGAACAATGTCTCCTGTGTGTTTATTGTACATGATCTTTATTATATTCAGGTAGGTCCCTTCTATGCTGGTTTTCTGGAGAGTTTCTATCATAAATGGGTGCTGAATTTTGTTGAACGCTTTTACTACATTGATCAGTCAGTCCATTCAGTTGCTCAGTCATGTCCGACTCTTTGTGACCCCATGGACTGCAGCATGCCCGCTTCCCTGTCCATCACGAACTCGCAGAGCTTGCTCAAACTCATATTCATTGAGTCAGTGATGCCATGCAACCATCTCATCCTCTGTTGTCCTCCTCTCCTCCTGCCTTCAATCTTTCCCAGCATCAGAGTCTTTTCCAATGAGTCGGTTCTTCTCATCAGGTGACTAAATATTGGAGCTTCAACTTCAGCATCAGTCCTTCCAATGAATGTTCCGGACTGATTTACTTTAGAATTAACTGGTTTGATCTCCTTGCAGTCCAAGGGACTCTCAAGAGTCTTCTCCAACACCACAGTTCAAAGCATCAATTCTTTGGCACTCAGCTTTCTTTATAGTACAACTCTCACATTCATACATGACTATGGAAAAGCCAGTCCTTTGACTAGATGGATCTTTGTCAGCACAGTAATGTCTTTGCTTTTTAATATGCTGTCTAGGTTGGTCATAGCTTTTCTTGCAAGTAGGAAACGTTTTTTAATTTCATGGCTGCAGTCACCATCTGCAGTGATTTTGGAGCCCCCCAAAATAAAGTCTGACACTGTTACCACTGTTTCTCCATCTATTTCCATGAAGTGATGGGACCAGATACACTAATCTTCATTTTCTGAATGTTGAGCTTTAAGCCAATTTTTTCACTCTCCTCTTTCACTTTCACTTTCATCAAGAGGCTTTTTAGTTCCTANCCCCCCCCCCCGCCACGCCCCGCCAAAAAAAGCTTGCCTCCTTCCAATATCAGACGCAAAACTTGGTTGGGGGTGGGGGTGGTGTGGAAGCCGAGGCAACTCCTGGCAGAAGCTAGGACAGGGGCAGGAATGAAAGGGGGAGTTGGCACAAGTCGCTGCGCAAGCCGGAGGGAGTCCAGCCGCGGTCCCTGGGCTGACTCTCAGGCAGAACAGGGCCGGTGGGCGTCGGTGGGCGCAGAGCTCAGCCGGGACATCCCGGAGCTCGCTTGCGAGGCGGTCGGACCCCGTCGCGCCCTCCCGAGCGCCCGGTTCCCTGCAGCGGCCACGGGCTGGCCTGGGAGGGACTCTGGAAAGAGCGCGCACCCCGCTACACAGCCCAGCGCGGTGCGGGTTTCGCGTCTGTAGTGAGGGCTCCGAGGGTCGTCGCGTCTGGTCGTCCTGGTTTCCGGCCTCTGCCGTCCTGGCTGGGGGCCGCTGCCGTCTTTCTTAACCCGGGTACTGGGCTCTCCGGGTATAGGAGGCAGCCCCGTCGCCGCCGTTCATTGGCCGACTGGGGGCGTACCCCTTCCAAAGCCCTCCAAGTGCAGAAGTATGAAAATGTAAAGGAAGTGGTTGAAACAATCAGGCAGTTTTTCTCCAGAGTCATAGAAGATTGTGTGGAAGGGGAGGGAGAGGAAGGGCGAAGGCCCTGCCAGGTTCAAGTTTCAGCTCCGCTCCTTCACCCGGTTTTAAGTCCTGGGGATTAGAACCTCCTCTGGTTAGATCCCCAGGAAGAGAAAGTAGCTGGGTGCCACCCTCTCCCCTTAAGGCCCAACCTGGGCTGAAAGGGAAAAGAAATCTGCCCTCCTAAAAGATGACTGAGTCAGCCCGTGCTCTGTCGTCTGGGCCTGGTGTTTGGAACTGTTTCCTAAGCTCTCCCAACTGCCACTCAAGGACAGCCCCCACGGCTCTCATCACCCCCTTTTCACGGGGAAAGGACTGGAAGCCCCGGAGGCCAGGTGAGTCCAGCGCTCCTTACACAGAACGACTGGACACTAGTGCCACCTAGGCCTGGAGGCCTCCAGTGTGGGTTCCAGAACCTCACAAAACAGATAGACTAGGGTTCCACCAAACACCTCACAGGACCTGCTGGGAGATGTGGAAAGAACTCCGGCCTGAGCCGCCACCAAGGGTCGTCCAGTACTGATGAATGAAGCTTGCACAGAATAAGCAAAATCTAGGGCACAAGCAGGGTGACCTGGAGAGACCGCAGGGAGAGCCAGTATGGGATATAGAAAGAGAGATCACCAAAGAGAGCCAGAGAGGTCACCAAAGGCTTCAGCTGAGAGGATGCACTGGGGCAGGACCCCAAGGGAGGGAGACAGAAAGAGCACAGGCCTGGAGATTGTAGAACCTGAGGCTCATCCTGCTGACTCAAGACTGGGAGATAAGCCAGAGAGCTTCCCGGCAGGGAGGAGAGGGAGGGGACATTCAGAGACCATCTCCCATGTACCAGGTCCTGTGCTTGGCATACGTCATCTCCTCTAACCTGCACAACCCATCAGATAGGAAACATTAGCTCCACTTGGCAGATGAGGAAACTGAAACTCAGAAGCGTTAAGTCAGCCACCTAGCTACCTAGTGACAGAGTCAGGAATCCAAGCTACCCCTTCAACCACCCATCTTTTAGAATGTTGAGTTTTAGTTGAAGAGACAGGACTCCACATCACTCTGGTATAACTGTACAAAAATTGTATGAATGCAATGGCACTCCACTCCAGTGCTCTTGCCTGGAAAGTCCCATGGACAGAGGAGCCTGGTAGGCTGCAGTCCATGGGATCGCGAAGAGTCAGACACGACTGAGCGACTTCACACTTTCGCTTTTCACTTTCATGCATTGGAGAAGGAAATGGCAACCCATTCCAGTGTTCTTGCCTGGAGAATCCCAGGGACAGCGGAGCCTGGTGGGCTGCCGTCTATGCGGATCACAGAGTCGGACACGACTGACGTGACTTAGCAGCAGCAGCAGTATGTGTTACATCTGTTGTTCACCTTCTTGAACCTGAGTTTCTTTCCATTCAATCAGTTGGTCATTTATTTAGCAACTGTTAGGGAAGCCTGGCGTGCTGCAATCCATGGGGTCACAAAGAACCGGACACAACTGAGCGACTAAACCGAACTGATATCGTCTACCATGTGATTTCAAGCACCATGCTAAGTGTCGTGATGGGAATCTGACCTGGTCTCTGGCCTCTGTCAATGGGAATAGTATTTGTAATAGTACATCCTTCGGTGACATGTGCACAGCAGGGTTAGGCACTGGGAGAGGAGAGCGGGCGGTGAGTACTGAGTGAATGAAGTGAGATGGTGTGTGGGGAGGTGACCCAGAAGCATGGTCAGGAAGAACGAGAAGCAGCAGGAGGCCTGGGGGAAGTAGGGGGTGGGCGGCTGGAATGATGAGTGTCCCCAGGCGTCAGTCATGAGGACTGGTCCTTGGCTCCAAGAGACATCATAGCGTGCATAGAGTGCCCATGGATCTGATTGAGACCCTGCCGTTCAGATTATTGGTTTATCATCATGGGTTCTGCCATGAGACTTTAGTTTTGGCGCATCCCAGCTGGAGATGTCAAGAGCCTCATGCAGCCTCCAGAAGGACTGGCACCTCTGTGCATCCGTGCCAGCCAGGCAGAGAGCCACCCCAGAGCATCATCCTGCCACCCTCAACCTCGTTCCTCAGTGGCTGGGATGGCACTTGCCATCCTCTCAGAGTTGCAGCAGGGGCACCAGTCCCCGCATCCTACTACTGGGGAAGCTTGTCCGTGTTCACAGCACTTGGTAGCGAAACCAACACTAGAACCCAGGTCTCTGGACTGTGCAGAGCTCTCAGAGCGGCTCACACCCGCCTGCCAGGGTGTTCCAGGACTCACCTGGGAAGCGCATGCTCTCTCCGCTATATCTCCACTCGCAGTGCCATTTCCCCATGCTCCTGTCCTCTCCGTTGCCGCTGACCTGACATATCTGCCCTAAAAAAATGGTTGTCAGAAGAATCTTTGAGAGACAGAACGGCCATAAATATTCCAGGACATTTGGCCTGTTAACTTCTCCTTCCGTCTTGAATGGTGTAATCGGTGTAAGGGGACCACCTCGAGAATTAACTCTCACTTTTGTGAGGAAGATGAACTGATAAATCTTGTCTCGAAGCTAAGTCACCCTGAGGGATGCTCTGGGGCCTTCCTTCTTTGGAACAGATACCCACTCTTCCAGGGAGGATGGTTTTCCTCTTCCTTTTTTTTTTAAAAAAAGAAAATCTCTTCGGTTTGAGGTCACAAGATCATATTATGCTCGTTTTGATGTCGTGGCACCAAAATAAAGGCATTTTTCTCCCAATATTGAGATGATCGGCCCGGTCAGAGCAGCAAGTCCCTGCCTGGCTGTCCCATGTTTACCACGATTGCACAGGTGGATAATTGCATGGGGATGTCTGTTTGCTCAGCGCTTGCTCAGCCGTGCAGCCCTACAGGTTGGGCCAGGGAGAGAGCTGTTCAGTTTATTTTCCTTTGGCTGGGACCTGTGGAGATGAATAGAGGGAGGGGAATCTAGGGTTGAGAGATTGTTGCCAAGAGCAATTTGGAGTCTCCTTCATATTAGTCAGAGATTGTGTTTTTTCCCTTCTGAAGCTGCTCACTTCATAGTAACTTCCACGAAGGATGTTTTTCCATCTTTGCACGGGTGTTCTTGTTAGTTTTTATTTGGATTTTTAAGTCGCTGGACTTCTCATGACTTAGCAAAAAAAAAAAAAAAATTGATGATAATAACTTGGAAAGTGGAGTTTTGACACGAGCCATTTGTATTATACATTGTGCATGTCGTTGCTTAATGCATTTGAATACTGAGAGACCCTGAGATACCACCATGGAGTAAGATGAGCAATTTCTTTGAAGGGAGGGTTTATCTTCAGTGGATGACTTTTGGAGTTGCAGAGTAATTTAATTTTTCCTCTATCCATTTTGAGCCCATGTTTAGAAAAAGCAGAATGTGTGCTCTCCTGTCTCACTCCCTTCTGTTCCCTTTGGGAGGCCCCCTCCTCCGGGGCCTTTGCTTGGAAGGGGACCAGCCAGAGTGGGCCTCCTTCCCTCTCCTCATCCCCCAGCTCCCCTCCACCTGCAGGAGGCCAGCGAGCCAGAAAGAAGGAAGCTTCCCTCAGGGTAAGAGTTCTTTCCCAGGGGTGGCCTGGCTCGGGTCACATGAGATGCAGGATGGGAAAGTTGGCACAACTGAAGTCTGCCCTTCCTAGGCCAAAACCCCAGGGTGGGATGTTCTTCATCACTCGAAAAGTGAGTTTATCCTCCAAACAAATTGTGTAGAGCAACACCGAGACACCACACTGGAAAAAATTGCCTAATAATAGAGTACATGGTCAGTGTCGGCGTTTTCAAATGAGATACAAAGCAGAAGCAAATGTATATGTGACCTTCCCAAATAATGTCATGGAACTGAACTTGACCTTCGGGAGAATTCTGCCTTGCTTGCACACACACATGTGCACACATGTACACTCGCAGCTCTTGCTTTTTTGGCTGTGGATTCTCGCTGACAGTGCTGTTGTTCCTGGAGCTAATGGGTTGATTCGTTGATTTTGTGAAGCTACTGGTAAAAGCAAGAGGTGACAGTGACCCCAATTCCTGTTGATACTTGCCCTCTTTTAAGCCCTAGGGAAGTCTAGCAGAGGATGGCTCTAGTCAGCAAAATCTAAACAACAGGGACTTTTCTAAGATTTGTTTTTCTGTTTCGTAGCAACTTTATTGAGATGTAACTCACATACCATACAGGTCACCCATTTAGAATGTACAAGTTAGTGGTTTTTAGTATATTTACAAAGTTGTGCTACCCTCACCACCGTCATTTTAGAATAGTTTCATCACAACCAAAAAGAATCCCATAACCAGTAGAAGTCACTCTCCATTTCACCCCGACTCCCCAGTTCTAGGTCACCAATCATCTGCTCTCTGTCTCTAAATATATTTGCCGGTTCTGGACATTTCATATCAGTGGAATCATAGAACATGTGGCCTTTTGTGACTGACATCTTTTGCTTCACATAATGTTTTAAGGTTCAACCGTACGGTAACATGCATCACTATTTTATTTCCTTTTATTTCTGAGTAATGTTCCTTGTATGGATATATCACATTTTTAAAATTCAGTCATCCCTTGATGGATAGCTGGGTTGTTTCCATGTTTGGCTCTTGTCAGTAATACTGTGAACATTTGTGCGCAAGCTTGTGTGTGACCATAGGTTAGCATTTTCTCTTGGATATATACCTGGAGTGAAATTCCTGGGTCAGATGATAACTCTTTTGGGAAACTGCCAGACTGTTTTTCACAGTGGCTGTACCATTTTACATTCCCATTGACAGTGTGTAAGGATGCCGGTCTCTTGATGTCTTTGACAGCATTAATTGATAGTATCTGCTTTTTAAATTGTAGCCATCCTGTTTTCTAAGGGCTTATGCGTTCAAGGAGGCAGCAGCCAGGAAATATTCTGGAATCCATGGTCACATTTGCTTGCCATACCTATAGTGAGATCCGTTTATCTCAGCTTCTTGATCATCCTTCCCAGCCTGGTGTTTCCCCTGCACGTCACAGACCTCTCACCAGGTTTTCACTCTCACTTTCTATGGGACAGTGAAGGGTCCCGTGGGGGACGCAGGGGTCATCCCCAAGGAATGCTCCAGAGAGGCGGCGGTGGGGCCCACTCCCTCAGCTCCACTTTATCCAGATGCAGCTGCTGATGGAAAGGTAGGCCCAGGAAAAGGAAGAAATTGACCAGAACGGAAGTGAGTGTGACATCCATTGGACAAGCTGTCCAATGTGCAGGGCTTTGGTGGAGGCTCAACTAAGATCCTGACCTTTTTATTGCATTAAATGACCCCTTTGGGACCACAAATAAAACTGTTAGAGAGCTAACATCTTAACCAGGTGGCAACTCAAGGCCTCTTCATCCCGTTCTTGTTTGGGCCCCAGCTGCCAGCAGAATCCATTGATTCATCCAGAATCACCTGGTGTGGCTGAGCGCTCTATTTATCAGTGGTATTTCAGCTCCATGATGAAATCGTCTTTTTCCCCACTGTCATACCTATGGGACTGACTGGAGTCACCCTCTCGACAGAGATAAATGTGAGCCAAGTGGTACAGTGGGGCTCACCTAGTTTGAAAGACTGCCAAAGATTACCAAAAAAATTACCCTTTTACCAGAACATGCTAGAGTCATTGTCAGCATCATCAAGTTCCATATAAGCAAAACCCAGCACCAGAAATTAATTCCATAACTTCTTGGAAATCATTGTCAGGCAGCCGGGATCAGATCTTGCTACTAATTTACTCTTCACCTGCAAATGTGTGCCTAATCCAGCAGTGCCTAAACCTGACGCCTGTCACCTTGTCAACCTTTTAGATTATACGAGCCAGGACCCCACCCAGGAGGTACTGAAGTAGATGCTCAGCAGAGGGGACCAGGTACTTGGAGGTGGTTGTGATGGAGCCTGAGAACACCGGTTGACCTCTCTGGGCCTCGGTTTCCCTGCTTGAAACAAGGAGTTGGATTAGACAGGTATCTCCAAGGGGATTCATAGAGCTGATTCAAGCAGAACAGGTCAGAGTGTGGCTGTTTTTGCATGACACTTTATTTGTACAAGGAGGGTTCTGCTGCTGCTGAAAAAAAAACAAACCTGCAGAGAGCCCTTGAGACGATGGTTTCTGAAGTTCAGCTATGACAATCCCGAGTGTTCTCTGTACTCGCTTTCTCTGAGGAGAATTATCACAACTTCTTGGAGGAAGATTTAGCTGCAAGTGGCAGTTACATGATAAGGGAGCCATGCTCTTCGAGGGCCTGCACTGCCTGGCTGGCTGTGTGCGCAACAGTGATGGGGTGGAATTTGACTTGGCAGCCCTTTCTTCTCCCAGCCCCCTTGGTGGCCTCCCTACCCACCTGAAGCCCCCAGAGCTTTCCTCCCCTTCTCCCACCGCTGTTTCTAACAGTGGCCCAGAGTGTCAGTCATCTGTTCCTTCATTCATCCATTTAGCCGTTTCCCACACACCTCCTATAGATGACAAATTGCCTAACACTCCGTTTCTATCCTCGAATAAAGCGCCGGCATGTTTTAACCAGAGAGGCAGCCTAAGGCTAGCCCCTAGAGGTGCCATTTCAGGGCTCCTTGATTTGGATGGAGGGCTTGAGAGAGGCCTGGATTCATGACACATGGGGAGGGCGGCCTCACCTCTCACCCTGTTTTCGAGCTCTGCTCCCCCACCCTCCCCCACTGGGGCTCCACCCTCAGCAGGCGGCTCAGAAAAGCGCTTCTGTCACCCCTGGTCTCAGCCAGAGACGTGCCCTCCTCCTCAACATCCACCCGCTCTGGAGAGGCGGAGGAGGGGAAGGGAGGGCTGGTTTATTTGGAGATCCAGCCCTTGGCACCCACCCCAACACCCTTGACTGGACAACTCACGGACAGCTGTGCCCCAGGGACTGAAGTAATCGGTGTTTATTAAAGCTGTTGGAGGGTGGGGGAGCAGGGTGGAGCGAGGGGGATAGTCACGGATCTGCCTCCTGAGCAGAAAGGCCAGGTGAGGCCCGGAGTCCACACCCGCCCAGCCTTCCTGGTGAAGACACACGCACGCTGGGCGACATGAGAGCCAGTGCTCTGGAATGGCTTGAAAGAATTATCCCCCAACCCCCACCCCAATGAAGGAAGAACCTTAAAGTTTCATTTGAATGAGGATGAATGTCTCCCTGGCCTGGACCTGCAAAGAAGGAGGAATTCTAGAAGGGTAGAACTTTCAGTAAAAGGAAACAGGTTTGATCCGCCTTCCGCTGC